>OY821521.1:207958999-208558999 GCA_963682025.1 Cordilura impudica
CTGATAACAGTGGGACTATGAAGGCGAAAAGTCATAAATCTTAGTCTCAAAAATCTTTAAAACAAATTTATTTCAACACAAACCTAGATCAACTTAAATAATCCAGTTTGGAAAGACTAACGAACAAATTCCAACCGAATGATTCGGTTGCTACAGAGATTATCATTTGCTGAGAGAGAAATTTAAAAATGATTTAATAAAAATAAAAAATATTTTGTAGAGATACCTTATCGTCTGAACATTTTTTTTGTAAACTTAAACGGATAAACTTATTTGTAAGAAAATACTCTAATTTTCTTCTCAGCCACTGTCTCACTCTTCTAAGTAATGTTGTTAAAACCTTTATCTTTGCATGCTGATGTCGTATAGTTTTATTTTCCTTTTTCAAATGCAATTTTTTTTCAAGTCTCCAGTCCACGTTTAGTTACTTTATAAGTCAATGTTTTATGGGTTTGATCTTTTTTGTTTTTTCTTTTTTCTTTTTTGGCTGTCTCTTAAGTTTAACTGCAATTTTTTTTTACACAGTAATTAGCAACATCATACAATATAGAGTAACAAACAACAATAGCACCACCACCAACTATTAAAAAGTACTAGTTTGTTGCAAGCACTAAAAACTAAAGAAACAAAATTGTAAAAGTCAAAGGTTTTTAAGTGTTATGTTGTTGTATTTTTTTAAGCTTTACAATTTTCAGCTTAATTGACATTTAACTACAGTTTAACATTTGTACGGTTGTTGATTTAAAGCGAGGAAAAAATAAATTAGATTTAAAATTAATACTTTTTAAAAATTTTTTAGCCATGCAATTATTTTTATGAAAAACTTCGATTTAGTTAGGCATAATATTTCAATGTTCCAGAGTGGTAAACAATATTAAGAAGGATTATTTATAGCAAATAGAATTTTTAGTAGAAAATTAGCTATTATCTGCCTAATAAGACTGATTTGAACTAATTCTTTTACATCTCTGCGTTATGCTGCATAATCATAATAAAAATTCTCATACATGTATTATTCCTCCTTAATATACACATTCATATGAAGCTTATAATTTTTGTGTGTAATGAAGTTGTTGTGTTTAGTATCTTAATATCATCATTTGTGTTTTGTCAGTACTTCTAAAAGTAACTAACTACTATTGTATAAGAACTACAACATTTAGATTTAACCCACTACCATCTACATGAATTCTTTGTACACATCTTTTGTACGGCAGTAGATGATTATCCTAAATAGTCTAAACCATATATGCCCACGTCCTATGCGCTCAATGCACATTTGTTTCTGTAAAAGCACTTAGGCATAGGCAGTGTATTCTAATACACACACAGCACTCAGCACCAAGCAATACAAAATGCACGAACAATTTTGTCTTTTTAGTTTTTTGCTTATACGAAAGAGCAAAGCAAGAACACTTTCGTATGCTTTGTTGGTTCACATTAGCGACCGAAATATTCAATGTAGATTTTGTATGATTCCGTTTAAAAAATAGTTTGCAGCTGTGAATTAAAAAGCATTTCAAAAACTCAGTGTAAGTCTTAAGTTTAAAATTTAAATTATTACTTTACAAAATGAACTATATGTATTCAGATGTGAAGTGGGAAAGTAATTTTTGATTCACCTATACCTTTAAGCCTCAAGCAGAATGTTTGATATGCTTTCAAATTATTCGGACTAACACAAAATATCATATTGAGAAGCATTTTAAGACATATCATTTCAGACAAAAATATTTATTTTTTTTTCAGTGTACATGTTGGGAATAAAAATATGAAAAAAAAATGTGCTTTCTTTATATGTATTAGTGTTTGCACTTTCATAAGAAACTTGACGGCACCCCTGGTCTAAACGTTGTTTTCTATAGTTCTAGAGGTTATTATTGCGAAAGTAACATACTCATACTCGCTTGTCGTCGTCACTTGTAAAATATCGAAACAAAAGTGTTGTTAGTTTTGATAATATAAATGGAAAAGTCAACAATTTTTCAATTTTTTTTCTTCTTTTTTTGTTATTTTCTTTTGTTTGTTATTAACAAACAAACAACGTAAGAATTGAAATGATTTCATTAAAGTCATTAGTGGAATAGAGATGAAAAAAGATAATTCAACATTTATAGAGAAAACGAAAGATTAAGTTGAATTTTCAATTTAGATTTTATAAAAAAATTTATATTTATCTAATGCATCATACATTTAAACAAATTGGGAATCTCTCTCTATAATTTCTTAAATTGGTGGATCGAGACATAAAATTCGACACATCCTGCCGTTATTTTTAATTTTACAAATTATACGGTGCTACACTGAAAAATAACTTGTCCAATGACGTGGTGTAGGTTGTCGGAAGAGTATTTTTTTTTTGAACTGGCGCACATTTGTAACTCAGTTATTTTTTAACCGATTTCTAATTTTTAAACCGTATTATTAAGAAACTTTCACTAAACTATTAATACAAATATGTAGAGATTTTTACAATAACATCTAAGTTTTTCAGGTTTTTTTTTACTTTTTCAACTTCTATGAGGCTCTTTTTCTAATCTTCTTTTTAAAAAACAATAGTCTCAAAGACAGTGTCTTTCAGGGTAAAACAAGTATTCATATGTTTAAATCGGTTAATAATTGACAACGTTATAGTACTTTTTGTAAACAATGAAAATCCGATTTCGATTATATAATTATAAAAAAGGAAATAATTTAAAGTACGAACTATTTATACCCTATACCACTATGTGGTTTGGGTATAATGACTTTGTGCTGCTGTTTGTAACAACCAAAAATATTTGACCTAGACCCATCTTTAATTATACCGATCGAATCAGAATCACTTTCTGAGTTGATTTAACAATGTCCGTCCGTCCGTCCGTCCGACCGTCCGTCCGTCTGTGTGTCCATGTAAAGCTTGTAATCAAACTGCAGGTCGCAAATATGAATATATTTTGATAAAATTTAGTATTCGATTTTTTATCGGCCATGGGATGAACGCTATTGAAATTGGTTAGAATCGGTCCATGTTCAGACCTAGCCCCCATACAAATGACCCCTATGAAATCAACATATATTGACATAAGATCCAAATTCTCATACAAATCTTAGTCAAATTGGGTTTGTATGTATATATTACATCCATTAATCAGTAGTCCAAAAATAATCCCTATTAGACAACTCTTAGTCATAGTCCCTATATAGAGCTACTTCCCGATCTTCACTTAAATCTATCAAAAAAGAAAAATGTTGCACTGATTCTTCTCAAATTTTGTTTGTATATATTTTTGCAAAATACAAGAGACCTTACCAAACATGGTCAGGATCGGTCCGTTTTTGGGCCTAGTCCCCATATAGATATAGCATCCGATATGAAATTTTTCATATCTGCAGCCAAAAAAATTAAGAAAAATCCCACTCAAATTTGGTTTATGCTTATTTTCTATATCCAGTTATTTGGGTCTGAGAGATAGAGTCTCTAAACGCATGGTATAGGGTATCATATGTCTACACCGACTATAATTTTCTTACTTGTTTTTTAATTATATTAATTTTTAAAAATGTTTATTTAGTGCCATTATTACAACTTGCCTTTAAAGTAGATGTTAGTTAAACGTAACTTTAGCTAAAGTTACCTATAACTTCTTTTCGTTATTACAACTGCCCAGTAAAATAAAATTAATAGTTTTGATATTGTGGCAACACCAGAGGAAACACCTATTACTTTTGACCAAATGAATTGCTTTATAAAAATATGTAGTGGCAACGTTCCTTTATTTGCAAATGTGTAATAAAACATTGTAAAAAATATACAAGCATATATTTAAGTATATGTAAATAAATGTATTTCCAAAACCAGCTTAAAGTCAACTTTTTCTTCCTAGATTAGAAAATGTGGCAACATTGAATACATAAATCTCACGATAAAATTTAAAGGCTTAAAGTACAGTTGAAGTACGAAAAACTAATAATCAGCCAGATAACGCCCTAACTTTAGCTATTGGCAAGTTGTAATAATGGCCCCTTAATTCATTACGCTTGTAGGGCAAATATCCAGTGTCACGTTTGAGCGACCAGCACTAAACGCTAGCATTCTAATCTGATTTTTTTATTTGAACCGCTTGTCCATTGTTGATAGCTCTTGGTGGAAGCATTCGCCTTGCTTGTCACTAAACTGGCTTAGATTTTTTGGGAAGAATTCGAAGTGAGAATGCCAAGAATGTATTTTATTGACATTCTGCACCCAGTGTAATCAGTTTTTCTTTTGTTACCCAGATAAAGATATTAAACTCATCCGTGCTCTTTTATACCCTATACCACCATGCGGTTTGGGTATAATGACTTTGTGCAGCTGTTTGTAACTACCAAAAATATTTGACCTAGCCCCATCTTTAATTATACCGATCGACTCAGAATCATTTTCTGATCGATTAAGCGATGTCCGTCCGTCCGTCTGTGTGTCCATGTAAACCTTGTAATCAAACTACAGGTCGCAAATATGAATATATTTTGATAAAATTTGGTATATAAGCTTCCATCGGCTAGGGCATGGACACTAATGAAACTGGTTAAATTCGGTCCATGTTCAGACCTAGTCCCCATACAAATGACCCCTATGAAATCGAAATAAATTGCCATAAGATCCAAGTTATCATAGATCTCAGTCAAATTGGGTTTTGTATATGTTTATTATATCCGTTAATCATTAGTCTAAAAATAATCCCTATAAGACAATTCTTAAGCATAGGCCCCATATAGAGCTGCTTCTCGATCTTCACTTAAATCTATCAGAAAAAAAAAATATTGCACAGATTTTTCTCAAATTTGGTTTGTGAATATTTTTTCAAAATCTAAGTGACCTTACCAAATATGGTCAGGATCGGTCCACATTTCAACCTAGTCCCCATATAAATATTGCATCCGATATAAACTTTTCATATCTGCAGCCAAAAAAAATTAATAATAATGCCACTCAAATTTGGTTTGTGCTTATTTTCGACATCGAATTTTTCGGACCGAAGAGATAGGGTCTCTAAACCATGGTATAGGGTATCGTATTGTCGGTCTAGACCGACTTTAATTTCTTACTTGTTTGAACTTCATTTAATTTTTTAGGAAAGTCTTCATTTAGAAAGAAGATTCGAAAAAACCGTCGTAGAAGTTGAAAAAGTTAAAAAAAACTGAAAAATTTAGATATTATTGAAAAAATCTCTACATATATAAATCTATAATATTAATAGGCAAGCCGATTTCTTGTGACCGATGTAAGTTTCACAGTTTTACCCCGATTTTGACAAAAAATTTATCATTTGATAGTTCTTTTTAGCTGTTACCCGGATTTATAGATTTCATCGTCTGGAATATTTTTTTAAATTATGATCGTTTAAAGTTGCTACTTACACATGCATAAATAATAGTTGTTGTCTATTCAACCTTTCCAAATTTATTTGTAAAAATAAAATATTCGAGCTCGAGGCCTGGGTTTTTTTAATTAAAATTATTCTTTATTCTCCAATATTTCGATATTCATCGAATATCATCTTCAGGGAGTATAGTAGATTTTAATAAAAATATAAAATTAAAAAATATTCTTGTTCATCACTTCCCATTAAAAATTGCACTGTGCACTATACTCCCTGAAAATGAAATTCGATGAATATTGAAACACTGGAGAATAAAGAAGAATTTTAACTTAAAAAAAAACCAAGGCCTCGAGCTCGAATATTTTATTTTTACAAATACATAAATTTATACAATGCTATGTGTGTGTTTATTAAATTTGTTGATGTGTTTGTGTTAATGTGTAGAGTTTGTTTTCTTCAGTTAAAATGAGTTGAATTGTGAAGCATACCTTTAGGGTCTTTATTAAATGAAAAAATAAAATTTCCCAGAATTTGCACTCGAATTTCGAGTGCTGGAATCTGCTAGTACAAATTAATAGTTTAGTCAAAATTTCTTATAAATATCGTTTAAAAAATAGAAATCGGTGAAAAAATTACTGAGCTAGAAATGTTTCAGTTCCAAAAAATACTCTTTTGCCCTTATCTCGAAAATTTGAGGGTATATTGCAACTTTTAAACTCAGCTAGACCTACAGCCTACACTACGTTATTTGACAAGTTATTACATGTTTTTTTTAAAATAATTTTGATATTTTTATTCCTCATATGGACATAAGCTATAAAGATGCAAGGACTTTGATTGAGGAGATAAACTTTGCATGCTAATTTTGAGTTTCATCTGTTAAGAAAATATTTCGTCACTAGTCGCAATAGTGAATATCTGTATATCAAGATCATCCTCTTCCTTATTTCAGAATATGATTGAAAGTATATCGAAAATAAAACGGACTTTATAAAACCACAACATTTGCTATTTGATTAAATAAATTATAATTGCATTTAGTATTTGATATAAGCTACTAGAAGGTATCTAAATACTCTAAGTCTAAGTATATACCTTATATGGTTGGGAATATTAAAGCAGGCAAATACAATAAATGCTCTTAAAGCTTGGGAGCAATATAAGTCTGACGGTGTGAATTTTCAAAACTTTAAGTATTTTGTACATATGTAGAAAAAACATAACCATAAACCAAGAACAAAATTTTAAAAAAATAGAGCAAGAAAGTTATGAAGTAAAAATCTAATCAACTTTAATTGTTGTATTGTTACTGATGATACAATGGCACGGATGACAAACAATACATTCGAGTATAAATTCAAGTATTAGTTAAAAAGCAATAGACAGTGAATTCTACATTAACCTGTACTTGGACAAAAGTAAAGTACGCTTGTTAAAATCATATAGGAACTAGTCTTTTCTGATTAGGCTTTGCTAAGATGGTTTTGGAGTGTCATAATGCCAATATAACATTTTTATTCCAAAGGAACTTAATCCTCAAAATTGTCAAAAACTACGTCCAACTGGGCGATTTTGGCTAATGACAAATAATTTACAAACGCAAGTATTATGCAGGTACTATTAAAATCAACAGCCTTTTCCTTTTCTAGAGCATCTTAAAAATTACATAAAGTAGTTCGGACCATGCTTTATAAATAAAAATTTATTCAGGTATTTAAAAATTTCTAAATATAAATATATTTTATTAAAAATTTATATTTCGTATTTGAAAAACTAAAAGGTTAAGTCTCTCAAAGTATCTATGCATAAGAGTTATTTTGGTTTATTTATAAGAGATCTTAAATCGTTAACAAATTACCTTTAATATTGTTCTGTTTTGGCCATAAGTGAAGGTCATTTCGTAACAACATATTAAAGATGAATTTTAACTTCATAAAAAAAAGAAATCTATGAAAAAAAGCATACGAAAACAAAAGGGCCCTAAATTACAACACCCCATTTAGACAATAAGTCAAGTATAATAGACATAGAGCCAAACTAAACTGTGATTAAATAAAAGCAGGCGGCAAACATTATAAATTGGGAAAAAAAAAGGCAATGGAAAGTAAATTTTTAGTTTTAGACAACAATGGACACGTGCAGTTGCATTGTTCACATTACTATGGTTAGTGTTATAGTTAAAGGTATAGGAGAAGGTTTAAAAGATAGACGCATCAATAATGAATGACGTTTTTACTAGAGTTTTTGTTGTATTTTTTAGAGTTATTTCACATGGCTCTCACTCCAGCACACATGATATAACATTAAGGTTAACTTTAATCTGTAGGGATATAATATGATAATATAATATCCCACTGAAAGCATATTACGTACAGAACTTGTTACGTACAACTTGTACTGTAACACATCTAACCATACTGCGACTTGCTAATCAAGTGTCATTTTGCCAAAGTGTAAACAACATATTATTTTTAAAGGTACAAACATGTCAGCTCACATGCCAAATAACAAATAAATATTTGCGGGAAATTTTATTTTTCTATTTTAATTCGAAAAAGGTTCCTGCTAAAAATTGTCGACTGCTGTTGGAAATTTAAGCCTATTATATTTTATCACTGAAAGCTTGTGAATTCTGGTTTCAAAGCCTTTAGGAGCTGAATTTGACACGAAAAACAAGAAATGCTTTGAACAAGTTAACTAGAAAGAAAGCAACGGAGAATCTTCGATACTCTGAGAACACCTCTGTGAAATCTAAAACTAGTCAAGTGGCTCCGCTTTGAAAGAATACCTCTAATGGTTACGAAACTAAAATATGAGTAAAGAATAGGTGTCACCTTATTGCATTCCATATTATGTGAAAATCGCCTTGTCTAAAAACAACGAGTTGTTAAGATAACGCTAAGCTGCTGCTTTTGTTGTAGTTGTTGGTGATGGTGGCCTTTATGTTTCATGATCTTTTAGTGTTGATGATAATGATGATCTTATTGTATGCCTTCAAACAAAATTTCCAGGTTATTTTGTTTAAGCCATTACTTACTTCGCTCAAAGAACCACACATTAGTTGGATAGCGTTATGCGGCTTTTAACATGAATGTGTGAGTTTCATTTAATTTATAATGCAGTCATGGACTGACTATCTAAATATATTTTTTTTTTTTTGTTTTTTTAAATTAAAGGTTTTCTTTCTGTTTCAGTTATTTTATGTGTTTTTTTTTTATTATTTGAGTAATTTATGATTATAATCACATGTTAAGTAAAAATATCAAAAATTTTATTTATTTATAAGTATTTGAAATAAATGATTCATAGCTTTTCTAATAAAAAGTTCAAAAAATTTTAAAAATATTGTCTAAATTTTAGTTATTAACAGATTATGGTTTAACGTTTACACTTGAATAAATGGTATTTTAAAACCCCTTTTTTCTTCAAACTTCTGACTAAAAAAAATATACCATATAATCTTTAATATAATCTAAGAAATTAAAATGCCTTACTAACTATATTCATGTTTTTAAATTTAATTATAAAACTTTACAAATTTTCAATTAAACTATAACAATCCTTAAATCAAGGAAAAACCCAACGCACTACACACAATTGCAAAATACAAGAATAAAATAATATAAAATTTTAAAACAAAAGCTAATCCACATGGCAAGTAATGTTGAATTTACACAGAATATAAATTTAAATAATGCAGAAAAAACCTTAAGTAAAGGAAATTTGAATTTCCGAAAAGGTACTTCAAGCCTCCTTTAACGATTACTAAAAATAGTTAATAGTTTACAGACAGGCACACTCTTGCATTCATGCCATTCATCCACTCATGCCCAAGTAGGCAATAGTCAGTCAGCAGCATTTTCAAAAAACGAACCCCTTTAAGCAATGAGTAAGCAATTTTCATGTTTAATATGCCAAAAAAAAGCAGTAAAATTTGTTCAAAAAATAAAATCATACTTTACTATAAAAAAATTGCCAAAGAGAACTGAAACAAAAAATCTGTGTACTGATGAAAAACTTGGAGTATTTTCATCTACTTACAATCAAACCCACATTAGCTCTAAAGGGAAATAGGCTAATGGCAATAACCGGGCTGCCGAATTCACAAGTAAAACAGTTCTTCTTTATCACGATTATGAGATATAAAATCCTAAAAGACTTTTTAAAGTGTACATACATATATAATCCATATTCCAAAATCGCGAAAATCAAATAAAAGCTAGTTCGCAAAATTGAGACGTAAAATCAGTAAATCACGAAATCGCAAATCATACCAGCAAAATTCACATTTAAACAAATTTTTTTTAAAAATTTTAAAAAATTACTCGTAATTTTGAAAATTATATATTAATAAAAATCACACCATATGTACGTATCACGCCTATACAATGGCGTGGACATAATTGTGGCCATGGAGTGATCCTGACTAACAGGAACTTACCATTGAACGTGGATTATACTACTCCGAGGAGTGTATTCGAACGACGCTACAACACTCTGATACCGACCAGGGAATCTTGGTCAGAGAGGCTTCCAGGTAGCAGGCGTTCCATAAATTTCTACACTGACGGATCGAAATTGTGTGATCAAGTTGGTTTCGGAGTCTATTCAAAGGAGCTTGGACTAAATCTGGCTCGCAGGTTGCCAGACCACTGCAGTGTTTATCAGGCAGAGGTACTGGCAATAAAGGAAGTTGCTTACGGGTTGGGTTGGAATATTCTGTCTACCACCGCAGTCAACATCTACTCTGATAGTCAGGCCGCGGTTAAATCCTTGGAATCAATGTTCCTGAAAAAACCACCCTTAGCTGCCGCACGTCTTTAAATGAGATGGCCAAGCAGTTCGACATCAGATTCATATGGGTCCCTGGGCACAGGAATATACCGGGAGACTGTAAAGCTGATGAGCTGGCAAGACAGGGCACTACCTTACGGGTTCCAGCGGACTTGGAATGTGTTGGTACACCCCCTGGAATCGTGCAAGCTGGAACTTCGGCTTCACACCACTGGCATAACGGACAACAGATGGGCTAATCGATCAACGTGCAGGATCACGAGACAAATCTGGCCGGCTCTAAATCATAAGCGCTACTATCACTCCCCCGTGGGGAGATTTCAACAGTAGTTGCTGTTATCACTGGGCACTGCCTCATAGGAAGACACGCTGAATGCCTCAGGGTCTCGTCAAATGAGTTCTGTCGTAGCTGCATGGATGTGGAGGATGTGGAGAGCATAGAACATTTCCTTTGCTATTGCCCGGCGCTCTCCAGAACGAGACTTCGAACATGAGGATCGCCATTTCTTCACGATCTCTCTGATCTCTCAAATGTGGACATTTCACATATCAGGGGCTTCATCAGGAGCTCAAACTAGTTTTACGGTGGGGACTGAGGGGAGCACCTATTCGTCCCGTGGTATCACAATGGACCCCAGAGCCTAAGTGTGCTTTTCCTTTGGTTTAGCAGCTACTTCAAACCTAACCTAACCTAAGCTAAATCTCGATAGGAGCGGAAAAATGCGAAACATTAATTTTGCAACATTTTAAAATTTTTTTAATATTCAGAAATGTGATTTTAAAAAATATTAAAGAAATGAATCTATAATATTAATAGGCTAGGCGATTTCTTGTGACCGATGTTTTGTTCTACCTTTTATCCCGATTTTGACCAAACGTATATTATTTGAAAGGTATTTTTTTTAAGCCGTTTTCCAGATTTACAGATGTTTAAAGTTTGTCATTTATTTTGAGTAAATTTCATTTAAAGTTGCTACTAAATTTGCTATTAAATTTGTTAATGAGTTTGATATCTTCATTCACAATAATAAAAAACCAAAAAAGTGTTGGTTTGAGAATTGGCTAAGTTGAAAAATAAAGTTGCCTAAAAATTGCACTCAAATTTCGAGCGCTGTAATCTGCTAGTTTTACTTAAATAGTACAGTTTTTAATTTTTTAACGAGCGCTTTTGTGGCGTATTATGAGAAGTACTTAATTAAATTTATTGTTACAATTGTAAAAATATTATCATATCAGAAATATATGCATGTATTTGCGCAGAAAAATCATACGAACCCGAATATGTAAAGCAAAATTAAGCAAGTAATAAAATTATGGTTGGTCTGGACCGACTATACGATACCTTATGCGTTGAGTGAAACCAAATTTGAGAAAACTCTGTGCAATATTCTTGTTTTTGATAGATTTTAGTGTAGATCGGGAAGCAGCTTTATAGGAGGCTATGACTAAAAAATGTCTTGGAGGGTTTATTTTCAATTTCAATTTCAGTCGATCTCCTAGGGGTCATTTGTATGGAGACTAGGTCTTAACATGCACCGACTTTCAGCAATTTCAATAGCGATGAAAACTTATGTACAAAATTTCTTCAAAATATATTAATATTTGGGACCTACAGTTTCATTACATGGTTTACATGGATACACAAGATGGGCATCGCTAAGTAGACTCAGAAAGTTGTTCTGTGTAGATCGTTATAATAGCAGATAGGTCTGGGTCAAATATTTTTGGTATTTGCAAACATCAGCACAAACTCATAACCATAACTTAATCACATAGGGTAGGGTATATAAAATCGAAGCTATTTTTATCTGATAATGACGGTAAGAAGAAAATTTTGCACTTTTTGGATTAGAATATCCATAAATGGTTAGAAGGTAACATATTTTTTTTAGTTTTATCAACAAAACGAACTTGCCCAAATTCCAGAATTCAATTTCGAAAGATACTTAAGCTCAGCCATACAATAGATTGTAGATCTTTAAAATGTGTTATCTCAGAACAAAAATTTTCGTGTACCATATTTTCTTCAAGTTAGTAAAATCATCTTCAGCGTGAATAAAAAATCCAGACATTATTTCGATTTCTATTTAATTTCTTTTCCCAAATATAATTGTGTGGTGAAAATACGAAATTCTTTTAAATCATATTTAAAAAAAATGCTTTGAATCAAATTGAAGTGTTTTACCAGCTTAACAATTAAATAAAAAAAATATTATGAAAATTGGATATATAACACTCCCACCTACAGGGAGTGGTCTGGGTCAAATATTTTTGGTATTTGCAAACATCAGCACAAACTCATAACCATAACTTAATCACATAGGGTAGGGTATATAAAATCGAAGCTATTTTTATCTGATAATGACGGTAAGAAGAATATTTTGCACTTTTTGGATTAGAATATCCATAAATGGTTAGAAGGTAACATATTTTTTTTAGTTTTATCAACAAAACGAACTTGCCCAAATTCCAGAATTCAATTTCGAAAGATACTTAAGCTCAGCCATACAATAGATTGTAGATCTTTAAAATGTGTTATCTCAGAACAAAAATTTTCGTGTACCATATTTTCTTCAAGTTAGTAAAATCATCTTCAGCGTGAATAAAAAATCCAGACATTATTTCGATTTCTATTTAATTTCTTTTCCCAAATATAATTGTGTGGTGAAAATACGAAATTCTTTTAAATCATATTTAAAAAAAATGCTTTGAATCAAATTGAAGTGTTTTACCAGCTTAACAATTAAATAAAAAAAATATTATGAAAATTGGATATATAACACTCCCACCTACAGGGAGGTGTCTCAACTAATTATGGGCCGCTTAGAAATTCTAGTAAACTTTTATGTATTTTTATAAGCCTAACAAAAGCTTAAAATTTATATGTTAAGGGCCGTATGCAAAAAACAAAAAAATTAAAGTGTACTTCAAGTAGACTTTATCAACAATTTTGTATGAAAAACAATACGATAAAGTCTACTTGAAGTACACTTTAATTTTTTTTTTGCGTACGGCCCTTCAATACAATTAAGAAAATCGTTAAATTAAAAAATACATAATATAACGGGTGCAGTTTTTATTTTTTTTTTCTGAAGATACTTTTCTTAATTTCAATTGTCCAATTGCAATTTTATTCTGTAATTAAAAAAAAAAAGTTTTTTTTTACTTAAGAGAGGATGGATGGTGCGTTTCCACGCTGCGTTAAAAGGCGTTTCGTGCTTGTTGGCGAACGGGGTAGAGAAGCAATAGGGGCAAAAAAAAGCCTCATTTTCTGTTTTTGAGGATTTTTTTACATTTCTTTGCACGCTCTTTCGCTTTCAAGACAAGTTAATCTAGTCTCATCAAAGAGACAAGTAATTTTATAAATCGTCGGTGAAAAAAAAAATACATTTAATGTGATTTTATTTAGTGCCATTTAAACTAAAAAAAAAATATATAAATATAAAAAAAATTCCCATAATTTTTTCACGTTATTATAAACTACAAAATGGTTCTTAAGTTTTTTATTTTTTGCGAGATAAAAATGAAAAATATTTACAGAATAAACGTCAAAAAAAATCAAGAGTATTTGCAAACAAAAACGAACAATGTAAATGCATGGAGACTTACGTAGCATCTTCAAAAGAGAATTGCAAAAATGTTAATCTTAGAAGCCCCCGTCTAAGTCCCTTCAACTAATTTATACTGGATATTTTATAGTTTTTACTCACAGGATACCTTCCTCAATTTCCAAATATTTTGCATATTAAGTATAGTAGGACGTTAAGATACCACCAGTTTGAGAAGCATACTTTTTTGAATTCTTTTTCTTGAGACTTTTTCATTGTTGGTGAGTTTGCTGAATTATGCACACAATTGAAATAATTTTCGTTCTTATATTTAATTTGGTTACAACCTGTTTTCTTTTGGCAACTTTCAATAATAACAAAATGCAGTTGCTGTTTGTATGGCTGTAGCATTTTTTTGCTGTTGTTTTAAATCGTCATTACAACAATGTTTGGTTGGTAGTGGACTTCAGTTTTTGTCTGAATAGGAATACGAGTAGTAGCAGAAGACTGAATACATTTTGCCAATCATATTTACATTTTTCCAGAAGTCTTGGTGTTTTTTTTTTTTTTAATCTTATTTTATTTCTTTGTTTGGTTTGTTGTATTATAATTTTGTTTCAAGTTTTAAAGTTAAATTATTATATAGTTTGCATAACAAATTGAGAGAATTATATTGAAATTGCAAATTCTTTTGTTTTTCTTTCTAAAAGGCTCCAAACGACACAAAAATTTAAAAAAATAAAACAATAAAAACATTCAAATTTTCAAGACGACATCAAGGTAAATTAAATTACCACGAAAATAAAAAAAAAACTTCTATTTTAATTGGTGTAATACGGTTAGTATTAGTGAAGCAATAAGAAACTAAATGTATCTCTTCGTTTTTATTTTAAAGTTCCCGTCTATCTGAGCTGCCATGTAAATTGGCAATTATTCGTTAACTTTAGATGCAAATCCGTTTGCGGAATTGTTATAAATGGATGCAGGGATACAATGGGGATGTCTGAATCCTTTCACACATTTTCTGGGAGTTACCAAATTTTCCTAAAAGTAAATACTTAATCAAAAACGAATTATATGTATTAAAGTTATTTAAGGCCTTAAGGTGCGTTCAGACTACGCAAATATTTGACCAAATAAACGTAACCCCTAAATAATGTATAATTTTCCTTGTATAATTTTCATTAAGTTATACAATATATGATATAGAATATAGTTAAATATATTAAATATTACTAATATAATAAAACATAACTTAATTTTATCTTTTATATATCATGTAAGATTGAATAAAACTTTCATAAAATTAGGGGTTACGCTTATTTGGTCAAATATTTCCGTAGTCTGAACGCACCTTTAGTCATGCTTTCTGACAAATAATCAAAAAATTGTATATCTGAGTTAATTTACCGCACACTAACTATCTTGTTCATCAAGCATTGGCTTGTTGCAAAAAGAAATAATCACACATTTAATGCTTTTTTGTTACATAATAAAAATCAGTTTTATTTAGCTATTAACGTGACACATTATTTTTATTTCCAAAGAACTAAAATAAATTAAATTCAATTCCTCTCACCCTTCTCCAGGTGTCAATTTAAATTACAATTTACCATAATAAAGCATAACAGCGTACATTCCTAGGATATAAATGGTCAACATACCGTAATATTAACAACAATTTCTGCCATAAAAACTTCCATTAAATACATGAAAAACAACAAAATCTTGTACTATGAACTATGAAAAAAATATATATAAATCAAGCAACAACACCAAATAATAGAAATAAAAAAATTTTAAAGGCTGTCAATATAAAAATAAACTCCCACTTCGATCGAATACGAGAACGACACCAATTTCCTTTTATTGTATTGTCTTTTATGTATTAAAGCCAAAAAATAGTTTATAAAACAAGCATCCTTTTTATTAAAGTAGTGGTACGATACGACACACTAAACTAAAACAGTTAGAGTTTAGAGATTTTTGCAATGTGTAGGTGTGACTAATTGAATTACGCCTTTTATCTATTATTTTTTGTTTTCGCTCTAGTTTGCTATTTTCAACACCGTTCATTCAATTATTTACACACGTTTATGTAGAAAGATGTAATTATATCATGTGAATAGAATTGGTTGGTGGTTAAAAATTTCCATCTACTCGTATGTGTGTGAGTTTTGTTAACATCCATTCAACATTGACTTATATTAATCTATACACACACCTATACAATGTCCTTCCTGCAAACAATTTTTTTTTTAATGTTCCAATTATATTCACGGTTAAATAGTCACTTACATAAACATGAACATTTTGTTGTTGTTGTTCAAATTAAATAATTGTCATGTTTAACATGATGTTTTATTTTTTTTGCTATTTTCGTGTGATTTAAAAAAATTTAAATAAATTCACTTATAATTAGTTTTTTCTAATTAAATTGGGACATAAAAAAAATAAATTTCTGTTGATTTAAAATTGCAGAGAGTACCAACAAAAATATATTAAAAATTAATTATTTTTATTGATGTTATTGTATTGCAGCAAACAAGATGTCCACACAAAAATTATCGAAAATAGTTCTTTTTATTAACGGATGTGATTTTAAACAAATTCCAAATATGTCAATATAAAGCTGTTTGCAAAAACAATTTTTAATATACAAAAATGTCAACTACAAATTGATACTATCCAAAATAATATTTGAAATTAAAAATTTATATCGAGAAATCCAAAAAGTCATTGAATTAATTGATATAAACAATTTATATCGAGATATAAAATATACAATTTATATATTGGAAAAAGGAAAACTGATATATGAGAAGGTAAAATAAGTTTGAAAGGAAACATTTCTATTGAAAAACAGATATTTATATTGAGTACTCATAGAAATGTAATATACTTCAGAGGATTTATGACGGACAATTTCCGTCTTGTGACAGCTTCATTTAAAATTCATTGATTATGATCCATGTTTTCACAATATCTACACACAACAATAACATCTATTTTATTATCTGGATATTCTTTAACTGCTGGGCGTTCAAATTTTTTTTAATGCTTTTTTTAATATACCGTTTCTGTTTCTCCGGTAAAATTAATAAAATCAACTGTTAATATGGATTGCAGTTTTGGTAACGATATACAGCTATGGTCAAAAAAATAGCACAAGGATAAAAAAATCATGTGAGTCCGATCACAGGGGAGATGTGTAACCATCAAGTAATTTAAGTTTTTTTTAAGGGACTTTTTTAAAATCAAACGAAAAGCGTCACCTATGTATTACTTATAGCAATCAACTGCAGGGGCTCTTCTAATATAAAAATATTTATTATTATTTAATATTTCAACCGGTTAATTTTTAATTTTTCGTTTTTTGTTTTAAATTTTTAGTTTTTTTATTTTTAATTTTTCCATTTTTCGATTTTATTTTTCTTTTTTCATTTTCCTTTTTTAATTTTTGATTTTTCATTTTTTATTTTTTATTTTTCTTTTTTAATTTTTTATTTCTCATTTTATATTTTTCATTTTTTATTTTTCATTTTTTATTTTTAATTTTTCATTTCTTATTTTTTATTTCTCATTTTTAATTTTTTATTTTTAATTTTTTCTTTTTAATTTTTCATTTTTAATATTTTATTTTTCAATTTTTGTTTTTCATTTTTATTTTTCATTTTTAATTTTTTATTTTTAATTTTTCATTTTTTATTTTTCTTTTTCATTTTTTAATTATTCATTTTCAAACAGGTTATTACATATCATAATTTTTTCACCAATACAAGCATAAGTCACACCGATTTTGTCTTACGGCTCACATGTTACGCTGTTTTTGTGATTGTATTGTGAAATAGAAATTTACGCCCCTGCGCGTATAGATGTTAACACATCAAAAAGTTCTTCGTTAGATATCCGTAAATAGGTCAAACTGATTTCACTGAATACTTGTCATAAGACTGTGAAAAAATATGAAATAACAAACTGTTGATTCGGTTTTTTCAGTTTATTACAAATTTTTAACTTTTCTAAAAAAAAACTTAAAAAACACTCAGTCAAAAAAAATAGCATCACAGTTGTTATTGTATTATAAATAAATATTTAAACTAAAAATAAATAAAAATAAACTAACGATTTTGAATTCAGTATTTTTATGATATCTTCTCATATTGAAATTTATATTTTGTTGCGGGCCCTTTATTGGCAATGACCTTCTTCGAAATTGAGTTCCAGAGTTGCTGAACAGCCATCCAAGGTGCTTCATTACTGGTTGGCTGTATTTGGAACACTACCTGCTTTATATCTGTCCATAAATTCACGATTGGACTTAGATCTGGGGACTGAGCTGGCCATTCCATCACGTTTATATTATTTTCCTGAAACCACTTTTTTGCAAGTTTGCTGGTATGCTTCAGGTCATTGTCTTGCTGCAAGACCCAAACCAGCGGCATTTCCTCAGAAACATATGGTAGCATTACTTCCTGGAGGATATTAACGTAAAATGACTTATCCATGATTGTTGTGCTCCAACATATGGGTCCTACTCATAGTGGGAAAAACACCCCCACATTCCAAAATGTTAGAACCACCATGTTCAATGGCGTTTGTTGTGAATTTTAGATAGAATTCAGCGTTATGGGGTCTTCTGACGTAAGAACACAACTCTTTGCCTCCAAATAAAACAACTTTGTATTCATCTGTCCAAGGAACATTTCTCAAATTTTCAGCTGGCCATGCCAAATGGATTCTAGAAAACTCCAAACTCTTTACAACATGCCTACGTGAGAGCAGGGACACTTTTTGGGGATTATAGGCGCTCAAGTTGTTGCCTCGCAATCTTTTACGAATAGTTTCAACACTTGCGGTCACACTTATTACCCTTTTCAGCTCAGTAGCTGGAATAAATAGGGTCTTCTTAAATTGTCTTTCCAAACGCTTAACCATTCGCTTGCGACCACGTGTTTCAGATTTTTTAGTAAATTTTATTGCATTTACAATCAGTTTATTAGAGCACCCAACCAATTTTCTTACCTCAGAATATGATTTATGCTCAGAAACCATTTTTTTATATAATAGGACGTTCTTTAGGTCTACAATGCTTTCAACCGCACATTTCTATGGAAATAAACAATAAAATATGTGACGAATTATTTTATTTTTAATAAAAGATATGCAACCTTCAGTTTTTGATCATTTTATTTCAACTATTAAATCACAATTTTTTTTTTATTTAAGAATTTTTGTCAATCGGTGCTATTTTAATGACTGCACTGACGCAGTTTTTTTTTTTTATTTCGATCATTGAAACTTTCGATCGTTAACTTTTTTGGAAAAAGTAAGTACGCTTAGAGAGAATATACACACATAATATAACAGTATTGCATACTTACTTTCAAATAATACTCATAAAATAATATTTTTTCTCTGGCAGTAACAAAAACTTGGTCTTTGATGATATTTTTTTTGACCGACACTGTATAATTTATATATTTAAATTCGTTGCGTTTTTACTTTTAACGTTTTTACTTACGAAAATTCATTAGTTTTGTAAGCACCAAACATGGCTTGAGTCTTCAATTCTGAATTTTCCAAAAAGAACAAGAAATAATTTTTAAAACATGATACAGAAGAAAAGATTATCGAGGAAGTTTCGAGGAAATTTCGATTGTATTTTGAATATCAAATCTAAAAAATTACAACTACAACTACAAAGAAGATAATGGACCAAACAATGCGACAGAAGTTGACGTAACTTGTAAGAATAATTAAAAATTGTTAACTACTTAACTTTTAGACGCAGAAGCAAACAAAAAGGAGACGTCATCGAGATTGCCACAGATAAAGTAAGTAAATGTTATAACTCTCATCATAAATATGTAGAAAGAATAACTTTTGAGATGAAGTTTTTCAGCTTGGGTGTGAATATTTGAAGAGAAACTGAAAAATTTTATGAAACTTTGGGATTTTTAAATGAAACGAAAAGTAAATTCAGAATATTATGACAATCTCATAAAAGATATGTTTCAAGTTCCAAGACGAAACATTGTTTAATATTTTTTTTTTTTGAGCTATCAAAAGAAAACGATCTCAATGAATTGGCAAACATGAATAAAATTGGTCATCGTTATTCAACAATTTTTTTTTTATTCAACACTTTTTTTTTTTTTGTTTTGAAGCGACAGGCCAAAGCCTCTGGTGTGAATCGGACCCACGACCCCCGCATGATAGGCGAGCCGCTACCTACTCAACTACCGGGGCGCTTAACTTTCATTTGAGAGGTCTAAATACTCCTCTGGAGGAGTCTGCTTCTTCGTTTACGACTATAAAGTATTGGGTTGCAGAGCTTAGACGAGGCCATATGAGCTGCGAAAACGACTTCCGCAGTGAGAGACCAATTAAGGTGGTCATGGCAGGAACGGTTTGGAAAATCCACAAAACGGTATGGTTGACTATGCGTGAGCATATAAAAAACTGCTATGTTGAAAAAAATTGGAGATGGGAAAGCTGTCCTCAAGTTGGGTGTGGCGTTGGTTCACAATAGAACAAAAACAGCGTCATGGAGATGTTTCAATAGAGTGTTTGACGTAATCATGGATGAAACATGGGCCCACTACTTCACACGCAAGGCAAAGGAACAGTCAAAGCAATGCATTGAAATGTGAGAATCGTATCCAAAGAAGGTGAAGACAGGCAAGATAGCGGTGTCAATTTTTTGGGATGCGTGTGGGATAATCATTAACATCAAGAAGGAAAAATCAATCGATGACGACTAATTTGCTCACTTATTGCAGCAGTCTAAGAGAGTGTTGTTTCATCAAGACAGTACACCAGTTCACACATCCACTATTTTGGCGATGGTCAAAATCCATAAATTAAAGTTCAAAGTTTTTCATCACGCCCTTATTCGCCAGATTTAGTTCGAACGAATTATTTTCAAAATCCAAATATGATAAAAGGCTCGGTGGCAAAAGACTTGGCAAAATGTAGAAGTGAAGTCGAAGCTATTTAATATCGCTGGGAAAAATACGTCGAGCTAAAAAGAGATTATGTTGAGAAATAAAGAAAATATTTCCAAAATTTGTTGTGTTGTATTTTTCGTGTTGTTCTGGGATCGCCATCGTATATAGAAAAAAATTATTATAAAATTTATTTAATTTTGACATCATAGATCATGTCTATCGTTGGGACTACACATATAAGTGCTTACGAAAAACGTACATACAAACAATGAAAAAACATATATTGCCGTCGCATTATGTATATTTTTTCCCGCAGCGGAAAAACGAAATGCAGAACACAGCACTGTGTTTACACTCTCACTCAGACCTTTACTAATGCGCAGAACAAAACAAAGAACTCAGAACCCAACAATTTTTGCATGATAAATTTATTCAGTCCGATATTTTACATTGCGCAGAAATTTTTGCTCTTGTATAAGAAATCAGGAACACAATAGCTAAAGCTGTCATCATTTATATTGTAAAGTTCGAACCCTTTGAACTAAATTAATTTAAGATTCAGAACACCATTATTTTTGAAACATGTATGCACATTATAAAACCAAATTACAGATTTGGTCAGGTTAGATCTTAACCAACCTCATTTAATACGTAACGTAAATCAGCATGAGAATAATCAAATTCGTGCACCATTATGTAGATAAAACTAAAAATTGTTTTTAACTTTAATTGGATTTTCAAAAGAAATGTGGGTCATTTTAGATATATTTTGTCATTCGAAAATCCTTTGTATACATTTTAGTTTTAGTTTAATCTCTTTCTCTCTTTCTGGCTTGATAGGCTTTTTTAGATTTCACCTGTTATGCCAGCTGGCTTTTGTTACACATAAAATACTTTAGGAATTTGAAATTTCATTACAAAAATAAAAATCCTTTTACATGTGGATATGCTTGGATATGTTCCAGTAGCTCAGATTATGTGTGCAAAAGTTACATTTAATAGTAACAAACAAACAAATGAAAATGGAAATGAAAATTTTGTCTGTTACGTTTTTACTTAAATTACATTGGTCGAGTTTTTTGTGCGCTCCTTGCCACTTTTACTGCAATGCAATTGTGTTTTTAGATAGAAAATGTTTCACAGATTTATAATTCAGGTTTTATATTTGTACATACGAAATTAATATGGATTTCCAAAACAGAAATATGTTATATATAAAAATTTTAGTTTTCTGATAAATTCAAAAGGTCACATATAAAGTTTTGCATTTCTCCATGTGAGTTTGAATGATTCAGATTTTGATATATGATTGCATTAATCAGTGATTTATTAAGAAGGTCTTACTTATTGCTTTATAAAGAATATAATTAATTTGTAATATTTCTAAGAAAACTATTAACAATCTAAGCTTGTTATATCTTTTTATACTGGAGGCCTATTTAATATTATAATTCAAGCTTATGCTTGACTAACTACTTTATAATTCGAATCGGCATTTTACAAAAGTTTCCATCATTTATATCATAATAACACACCATTGATTACTTAATAGTTTGTTTATATATCCTCATAACCTTAATATATTTCCATATATTGGTTTATAACTAGAGTATGCATACAGATACACAAATACACATTATAATGCTCATTATAATGCAAAATAAATCTATATGAAAGAATAACGCAATTGCAGTTATGAACTACAAAATTATTTGCTCATAGAAATCTCATTCAGGCATTTAGCCAACTCAGCCTTAAAATCGATAAACTATCAAGTGACAACATCAATAATACGATTAACATCGATGCACAACAATATTGGCAACACAACAGCAACTTTTGCATGTAACCCAAAAGCCTATTAAGTATTAAACATTCAAACACTGATAGTTTTGTTTCGAATATGATGCACTCTATCTCTCATGTGGGAAGGAGTAAGCAAATCTTTTTTCACTCTATGGGATTAAAAAGAAAAAATTCTTCATAGGTTTATCAAAAAAAAAAAATATGTATATTTAACATATGCAAGTAGATGCATATTCTGTTTGAGTTGAATATAAAATTTATTAAATTAGTTGAGAAATATATAAATTTGTATTTTGGTACACTTGGGGGAAATAGTGAGACTGCTCCTTCATAAATACTGAGCGGTCCTATTTATTAGTCTTTTATATGAAAGGAATTAACACTAGAATTTTCAATAATTTTGAATGAATTGATACGTTAATGCTCACTTCGATCCAAATTTCGATATTATTCGCAGTTTTTGATGTTGACTTTGAAAACTTTTAATGATATAATTCTTGTAAGGTTCTGCAGTATTACAGCCTTCATAAATATGAAATCATGTAACTGCAGTGACAACAATATTCCTAGAATATTACATTTTATACTTATATTTACGTTTTAATGCGAGTAAGTACACTCAAACAAAAACATATTCAATCCAATTATGGGTGGCAAGATCTGTTGTTATTACACGAGTAATAACCGTATTTGGCAGTTACAATCAAATTCAGTTTGAATATACTTTTTTCTCCAAGTGTATACATAGATGTACATATGAGTATGTATAGCAGTAGCTATATCCTGATAAATGTAAAATATAATATTGTACAACAACCAAATATAATATGAATATGCATACAAGTGCAGCACATAAGGATAAAGTGAGTTTTTATTACGAGAATTGTTTAAAATTTATATGAACCTACATACGAGTATAAAACCAGGTCAAATAACAGCAAATTCCACGCAACAACTAACTAGCAAAAGTTTGTCGCAATTTTTATATTTTACAATATATATTTTTATTAATACAATGTACATACATATGTATGTATGTTTATATCATAGCCGAGTCATCATTACGTTTATAGTAACATATTGCATATGTTGCTTCCTTTTGAAACTTTTATACGAAAAAAAGTAAAAAAAAATAAAAAAATCGAACAAAATCAAAGTTTTGATTGTATGCAATTTTTGTGTATTTTTTTGTTTTTTTTTTTTTTTAATTTTTGTAAATATACATACAAGTCTACGGGTGTGGAAAACATGTTCTGAATTTAACAACATGTTAACAATTGTGTAAAAAGAGCATCCGCAAAAAAATATTTAAAACGCATTCGATTCCGCTTCAAAATATAATCGAAATAAACCCATAAAAATTGTAATTTAATTTCTTTTAATATTATCCTGTTTGTACGTGTACGAGTATATGTGTTTGCAACGCAGATTTCCGTTGTTATTAAAGCTTGTTTCCTATGTCAACGTATTTATACTCTATACCACTCACTATGTGGGTATAGAGTATAATGAGTTTGTGCTGATGTTTGTAATTACCAAAACTATTTGACTTAGATCCAACTTTTATTATACCGATCGATTCAGAATCATTTTCTGAGTCGATTTAACGGTGTACATACGTCTGTCTGTCTGTCCGTCTGTTTTTCATTTTAAACCTTGTAATTAAACTACAGGTCGCAAATATTAATATATTTTGATGAAATTTGGTATATAAGCTTCTATCGGCCGACGGACGAAAACTATTGAAATCTGTGCATGCTAAGACCTACATATGACTCACAGTGGATAGACCTAAATTGCAGTAGGATCCAAATTATTATTTAAATCTTGGTCAAATTTTGTTTGTGTGAAATTATTACATCCACTAATCAGTAGACTATAACTAAGCTTAATAGGACAATTCTTCATCATAGCCCCCATATAAAACCGCTTCGCGATTATCACATAAACATATAAAAAACATATTATTGCATTATTTGACTCAAATTTCGTATGTATATATTTTTGCAAAAAATAATTGACTTTAGGAAATATGGTCAGAAACGGTTCATTTTTGACCAAGTCCCCATATAATTATAGCATCCGATAAAAACTTTTCCATATTCAAAGGAAAAAAATTCATAAAAATTCCACTCAGATTTGGTTTATGTTATTTTTCTATACCCAATTAGTTGGGCCTAAGAACAATACTCTAAAGGCATGGTAGAGGGTATCGCATAGTCTGTCTAGATAGACTTTAAGTTTCTTTCTTGTTTTATTTATTTATTTCTTTTTTTTTTTGTTTTTTGCTAAAATTCTTCTTGTTTGATTTCGTTGGTTGCAGTTATCCAGATGCGTTTTTTTTTTTGTTTTTGTATGCAGATATGCAATATACGATATATTCTTTTAATATATTGTGGGTTAACAAATTAAATTGGCTTTTAGAGTTGACACCTTTTTTACCATCTGTTCATGTTTTTTTAAATACAATATCACTCTGTTTTGAGTGTATAATGAGTTAGTTTTGATGTTTGTAACGACCAAAAATATTTGTACTAGACCCACCTTTTATTATACCGAATCAATTTCTGAGTCGATTTAACGTCCATCCGCCGTCGCTGTCTGTCTACCTAACTGTCTGGTCCTCTCTGTGCCCATGTAAACGTTATAATCAAATTACAGGTAGCAAATATGAATAAATTTTGATGCAATTTAGCAGACTGCCTGAAATTGTCGTAAGATCGAGATTATCATATATATATATATCGATAAAATTTGTTTCATGTTTCAAAAATAAACTTTGTAGGACCATTTTAGACATAGTTCCATATGAAGCTAATTCCCGATCTACACTTAAATCTGTCAAAAAAACCGAAATATTGCATACAATTTTTTCAAAATTGGTTTATATATGATTTTGAGAAAATTAAGTAACGATACTAAATGTGGTCCTAATCGATCAATATTTTGACCTAGTCCCCATATAAAAATAACATCAGATATGAACTTCTTCATATCAACATGCCACAAATTTAGAATAATAGCACTAAAATTTGGTTTATGCTTATTTTCAATATCCAGCTATTGCCCCAGCATAGTTGCATCCCAGACCCTAGCTCGAAACGCACAGTGTTGAATATTGCATAGTCGGTGTAGATCGTCTATAATTTTTTTACTTGTTATCTATTTATTTTTTGGTCTTTAATGAAACCGCCAGAGCACAAAAATGAAATGTAAAACTTAAACTGTTTTGAATCTGTTTCAGTCTTGTTAAATGCACCTTTTTCGGAAGGGTAGTTCATAAAGCGAATAAGTATTTTACAATTCAAATATAATATCTGCTCGGAATCAGCAATTATACATATACATATGTATATCTAGTTTTTTCCCTAATAAATTAATTGCGATAAATGTCTGCGTTAACATTAAAAAAAATTCTTTTAATTCTACATATTTTAAACGGAAGTTTAATTAACAACACTAACAATAACAATAACAAGAACTATAAAATATTTACATATATTAAAGATTAAAATATCTCACAAAATAGTGTTATTTATTGCGGGTAATTTTTATCAGCTTACAAAATGAAAAATTACTACAATAAAATGTAGCTCCGAGCATTGTGGAAAACAATAAAGCTAATTAAAAAATTAATCCTTGCAATATTAAATACATTAGTTTGTTGTTCAAAACCAAAAGTTTCACGGAAAGTTTTCTAAGAAACAGAAGCAATAAAAACACCATTAACCAAAGTAAGAGTAAACATTGCTGCTTGGTAAAAAAAAATATATATACAAGATCAGGATGTAGTAAAAATTGTATGACATACTAACGTTACGAGAGTAAGTCTTGCAACAATGTAGAACAGAACATACATACCCATATAGTCAGAGGACCACAAAGATATTTTCTACTTTCATAATAAAAAAAAAATCTAATAACACAGAAAGCTTTTTCTTCAATATTTATTCATTTATCCACTAGCCTACTCAAAAGTGTTTTTTTTTTTTTGGAAATTATATTACATTTATTAAATGTAGGACAAAATGTTTTTATAGAAATACAAAAAATGTATATTTCCCAAGGACAATCACCTTTATCATTATGCAGATATTACTAACTACAAATGTATGGGTACGAGGGCGGCTCAGCTACCAATTGTCAGTACATTCGATTTTGGTAGCTAGTTCATAATTTATTATGGAAAAAATCATAAATAAAACCAAAGAAAAGCTGTGTTTCGTTGGGTAGCAAAATCACTAGTGACGCTGGACGTTCTGTACGCTCAATTGAAAATCAGCGAGATTTTTAATTTTTAATTTTTAATTTTTAATTTTTAATTTTTAATTTTTAATTTTTAATTTTTAATTTTTAATTTTTAATTTTTAATTTTTAATTTTTAATTTTTAATTTTTAATTTTTAATTTTTAATTTTTAATTTTTAATTTTTAATTTTTAATTTTTAATTTTTAATTTTTAATTATTAATTTGTAATTTTTAATTTTTAATTTTTAATTTTTAATTTTTAATTTTTAATTCTTAATTTTTAATTTTTAATTTTTAATTTTTAATTTTTAATTTTTAATTTTTAATTTTTAATTTTTAATTTTTAATTTTTAATTTTTAATTTTTAATTTTTAATTTTTATTTTTTAATTTTTAATTTTTAATTTTTAATTTTTAATTTTTAATTTTTAATTTTTAATTTTTAATTTTTAATTTTTAATTTTTAATTTTTAATTTTTAATTTTTAATTTTTAATTTTTAATTTTTAATTTTTAATTTTTAATTTTTAATTTTTAATTTTTAATTTTTAATTTTTAATTTTTAATTTTTAATTTTTAATTTTTAATTTTTAATTTTTAATTTTTAATTTTTAATTTTTAATTTTTAATTTTTAATTTTTAATTTTTAATTTTTAATTTTTAATTTTTAATTTTTAATTTTTAATTTTTTAATTTTTAATTTTTAATTTTTAATTTTTAACTTTTACTTTTTAATTTTTTATTTTTACTTTTTATTTTTTAATTTTTAATTTTTAATTTTTAATTTTTAATTTTTAATTTTTAATTTTTAATTTTTAATTTTTAATTTTTAATTTTTAATTTTTAATTTTTAATTTTTAATTTTTAATTTTTAATTTTTAATTTTTAATTTTTAATTTTTAATTTTTAATTTTAAATTTTTAATTTTTAATTTTTAATTTTTAATTTTTAATTTTTAATTTTTAATTTTTAATTTTTAATTTTTAATTTTTAATTTTTAATTTTTAATTTTTAATTTTTAATTTTTAATTTTTAATTTTTAATTTTTAATTTTTAATTTTTAATTTTTAATTTTAATTTTTAATTTTTAATTTTTAATTTTTAATTTTTAATTTTTAATTTTTAATTATTAATTTTTAATTTTTAATTTTTTATTTTTAATTTTTAATTTTTAATTTTTAATTTTTAATTTTTAATTTTTAATTTTTAATTTTTAATTTTTAATTTTTAATTTTTAATTTTTAATTTTTAATTTTTAATTTTTAATTTTTAATTTTTAATTTTTAATTTTTAATTTTTAAGTTTTAATTTTTAATTTTTAATTTTTAATTTTTAATTTTTAATTTTTAATTTTTAATTTTAAATTTTTAATTTTAAATTTTTAATTTTTAATTTTTAATTTTTAATTTTTAATTTTTAATTTTTAATTTTTAATTTTTAATTTTTAATTTTTATTTTTTAATTTTTAATTTTTAATTTTTAATTTTTAATTTTTAATTTTTAATTTTTAATTTTTAATTTTTAATTTTTAATTTTTAATTTTTAATTTTTAATTTTTAATTTTTAATTTTTAATTTTTAATTTTTAATTTTTAATTTTTAATTTTTAATTTTTAATTTTTAATTTTTAATTTTTAATTTTTAATTTTTAATTTTTAATTTTTAATTTTTAATTTTTAATTTTTAATTATTAATTTTTAATTTTTAATTTTTAATTTTTAATTTTTAATTTTTAATTTTTAATTTTTAATTTTTAATTTTTAATTTTTAATTTTTAATTTTTAATTTTTAATTTTTAATTTTTAATTTTTAATTTTTAATTTTTAATTTTTAATTTTTAATTTTTACTTTTTAACTTTTAATTTTTGATTTTTAATTTTTAATTTTCCACTTTTAATTTTTCATTTTTAATTTTTAATTTTTCTTTTTTATTTTTCATTTTTTTTCATGGTACTTTTTGCTTGACTTTTTAGGGATTGTAACTATTATCCCTTTCATATTGGCGAATATATCGATAAACGATATACTGATAAAAAAAATGCATCATTTTTTGTGGCTTTTTTTTTGTTGTTGTGCAAGTACTATGTTCAACCACTAAACTGTTACA
This sequence comes from Cordilura impudica, assembly GCA_963682025.1. Lineage (NCBI taxonomy): Eukaryota > Metazoa > Arthropoda > Insecta > Diptera > Scathophagidae > Cordilura > Cordilura impudica. The sequence continues at coordinate 207,987,798 of OY821521.1, forward strand.
ACAAACACATTAGGCTTATTTGTTTTTTTTAGAGGTGTCTACAAATTTTTGCACAATCACTCTCGATTTACTCCAGTTTAAATACCAACCTGGTGGGAATAATGGCAAATAACTTGTTCGTAATCTGATCCAGGTAAATAGTTTTCTTTGTGAATGAGCGTGATTTCAACAGACACACGGACAGAGGGACACTGCTATATCGACTCGAGCTGTGATAAAGATCAGGAATATATATACTTTATGGGGTCGGAAATTAGTTTTTCGATGTGTTACAAACGGAATGACAAACCTATATAAACCCTCTGCCAATGTGGTGCGGAAGGTATAAAAAAGTCAGCAAATCCTAATAAAGTAAAACAGACTTTGAGATATTCATTTGCAGAACTGCAAATTGTTATCGAAATATCAGAAAAATTTAAATTAATAATTGGGAAACTAATATTAAAATTTAACTCATATTGAGTTTGTATGGGAAAATAAATAAAATGGTTCAAGAAAATATCTATAACTAGTCCATAATAGGTAACTTCCGTTCCATGAAAAACAAATGTTTAGTTCAGGGCTATGGAGGCGTCAAAAAAAGTTACAGCTCCGAGTCCGGCTCCATCCGCTGAATTCTTTTAAGGTATGACTCCGACTCCGACTCTTACTCCAAATCTGACTCAGATGCTATATGTATATAGACATATTTATAAAAACAGTCATAATTATGTTGTGGGTAATTGATGCCAATGAATCAATGTAAGATTAATTTTTTTAAATATTTTATTTAGATCGGCAATTAAAAAAAAAAACAAAACTCCAAAAAATAACTCTGCATTTGTCTTTAGAAAGCCTCAATAATATCTGGCTTCATTGATGCTCTCAAATTGGATCTGATGATCCTGAATGCAAAAGATAATACTTCTGCGAAACTTGTTTCAGTGGAAATGTCGCGGTGATCATAGCAGCACCTTTGGATAATCTTTGGAATTGCATCTTTTTTTGCTAAATCCGAAGATGGGTCAAATTTCTCTACCTACTTTAGTGCCTGGTAAAAGTCTAATTTAAATGTAGCTAAGACTGACTGTTGGAGTTTCTGTACTTGAATGAACTAAGTCTCAAAAAATAAATTAAAATCTACTTTTTCATAGTGATCTGTAAACTATTACGTGATTAATATCGAAGAAGTTTCAAATATATTTAAAATTATTTGAATTTTTCAATAACAAAAAATTTTCGAGTCGTATCCCAAGAATTGTATCTAAACTTCAGTCGATGCTCTTTCATTTGCTGGGCCTAAAACTATAATAAATATTACATTTCTAAATGTGCAATTGTGTTGATAATCCAAGATCAGAATATACAAACGGTCGACTATAAAATATTTGGAAAATTATGGCATAAAAATCAATGCAGCCCTAATAATTATTTTTTAAAAATATTAAAAAAGAAAATTACAAAACTAGGATAGCAGATCGTAAATAATAATTAAAAATTTGTATACAATTTGAAATGAAACACATGTTTCTGTCCTAAAAAACTGTATTAGAATGCTAAGTATGTATGAATGCCACGAGTATATAAAAAATCAATTAATATCTTAGTGTTATGGTTTCCACTCATTTAATAAAATGAATTGTTATTTCAATTTATTTCAACATAATGGCACTGTCATTAGTAATGGTTAAACAGAAATACAAAAAAATATAACAAAAAATAGATGGTCCTTGTTAAAACCATTGAAAAGTCCGCTTAAATTAGCAGCAACTGCATATTTTAAATATCATTCGTATTTTTTTTTTTTTTTTTTTTTTATAAAAACCTTGTTAAAGTTGATATCAATTTAAGTTGTACGTATTAAATTTTTGTGAAAAGCATATGTTCGTTCATTGGTCACTTTCAAAGAAGTAATTCCATTTAAAGTTAATTTTCGTTGAGCCGTAATGATTACGTGTTGGTTCTGAGTTTTTCGCAGGCACCTGAATTAATGTGCGAATTTTTTTTTTTTTTAGTTTTTGTTTCTTATTTAGTGTTGTATTATTTGATATGTTATTGCCATGCAAGGGGGTAAATTATTTTATACTGGTGTGTAGGTTGTTTTTATAAACTTGTATGTTCATTCATTTGTACCTGTATATTATCCAAAATGGATTGTTAAGTGATTAATCAGCGCCAAAAGTAATTTCGATCTTCATATTTTACAGTTTTGTTTTTTTCGTGTTTCTTTATGAGCCAAGGTTAACAAACTTGTATTTTCGGAAATGACATTCATATGTATGTACAAAGAGGCGGGTATTAAGTAAACTTGAATTGAAAAAATTACACTATTAACTTTGAAAAAGGGTTAATTAAACCTTTGAAGTATTTAGGATATTCAAGCACATGTTTAATGCTTGTTAGACTGTTGGCATTTAACTTAATTAGACAGTTTGAATAGGAAATCCATTAATTTCTTAATGAAAATACCCAAAAGCGTAAGAACTGTTTTCTTTTAAAACACATTATTTTTGCTTATGTTTTTTTCGTAGACTTCTTCTATTTGATGACTTTTGTTCAGTAAAAATGTGAATTAACTTAAAAAACTGTCATCAAATTTAAAAATAGTTTTCTTCTTTATACTCATATTCTAATCAGAGTAATATAAAATATATCGGAGAAAGATTTTATAGGTTATGTCAAATAAATTGGTATGCACTTTTTATTTTTTGTATTGAAAATTTAAAAAGATTTAGGTAGGCAAAGACTATAAATAGACATCTATTATCAAATGAAATTCCATAGAATTTTGCAAAACAATATGTAATAACAGTGTATGACGTACGTATGGATATAATTTTAAAAATGTCCTTTGAAAAAGGCGTAGTTGAATGTCGTAGTGCTTCCGTTGTTTTTTTTTTGTAAAATATAATTTAGAGAAAACCATTTTTGAACACACTGCCAAAATAGGTGTGTCCTTTTTTGAAAGGACATTCATCAATATTGGCATTATGTGGTATTGTTGATTTAAAAATATCATATTACATGGATAAACATGTGATTTAATGTATTTTATCATTCCGAGAATTTCTTTCAATTTCATCTATGCAAAAAATCAATTGCTAGGTAGCAATCAATTTATACATTTAAAAATAAATTAAAATAAAACAAATTTCTAATAAGATTGTAGACATACAGTTTTAAACATTACTATATAATACAAATTCAGAATTATTAACAAGACTAAAATTATTATAGTGAAATAGTTCATCATGTTTTAATAAAAATATCTATAGATCTATAATATTAATAGGCAAGACGATTTCTAATGACCCCTTTTACGCTTTTAATTATCAACCGATTGCTGACAAAAAATTTACCATTTGAAAAGTAATTCTTTGCAGATGTCCATGATCTTTACAGATGTGCATCATATGCATTATTAAAGCTTCACTAACATATACCTAAAGCACATATTTAAGCTTTAAATAAAAAACTATACAATGCTGTGTTGTGTTTATGAATTGGCTAAAATTGATTAGCATACCTTTAAGCTCTTATAAAATTAATTAGTAGCAAATCCATTTATATATCTTCTGTGTGTTTAACAAATCTTTATAATGAAATTTAATGAATTTTATTTAAGGATTCACAGTTTAATGAATTTTATTTAAACATTCATAAACCTTGTATATATAACTATATATAGATGCAAAAAATATTGAAAGAAAAAAATTTTATGAAAAAACAAAATTTCATAATATTTGCACCCGAATTTCGAGTGCTGGGTTCTGCTAGTAAAAGTTAATTTACTTACCCAGTAAGAAAACCAAACTACACACATACTTCTTACACAATTATATTTGAAAACCTGTCGATCTGAAATTATACGTTTTAAAAGACGCAACGTAAAACACTTCCTTTGTCAATTTAAACACGTGGAAACTAAAAAACATTCTCATTATTGTATTCCGAATGGTTTCATAGCGAATAAAAGAAGAAGAAAAAAACGGGAGGAACACACCAGAATAAAAAAAAAATAATAATAAACTGTTGCATATGATGCCGCGTACGTATAAACAACCTATAAAGAATACGAACCAAATGATATGTCATCATGTTGTCAGTCGCCAATAACAGAGTTAAAAATATACCTGAAATATTTTTTTTTTTATAATTTAGCTATAGTGAACAATATACAAAGAACTTAAGAAGAAGATAAATACAAAGATATAGTAGATAAAAAATATGTATAAGTATGAAGAAATGCTCGCAACACCCCAAATTGCAATTATTGTTAATTTCAACAAATTGCATGCCACAAAGTGTTAAAGGGAATCTGGAAACAATACAGAGAATCCAAGCAATGATGGAATTTTTAACCCTTAAGTATATCTTGAAGACTTTGGTTGCATTTACAATCAATTATGAAACGTTTGCAATGCTTGTGTACGAAAAATTTTGCTTCATGAAAGGAATCTCAACGTTCAACATTCAATACTAATGCTACGGTTTTCTAGCTACGAAGATTTTTTTTGTTTGTATTCTAAATTTCAATGGAAAACTCCAGAGCAAAGTCTCCTAGCTCCCCTATACATCACGTGTAAAAAGTACATTTAACTTAATTGCACGTGGACTAGCATAAAATCGACATGTGGTTTCTGTAATTCGACAAATAGTAGAAGCGACGAAACGACCTTTATGAATGGATAACAAAAAATTAACACTGTAGCTACGAAGAATGCTAAATGTCAGCTGATGTTATTCTAACCACTGGTCAGTGATGCCAGTTTGAGGGCTTTCGCCATAGATTTATGGTTCACTTTCTAGTTTGGTTGCATTTACAATCAATTATGAAACGTTTGCAATGCTTGTGTACGAAAAATTTTGCTTCATGAAAGGAATCTCAACGTTCAACATTCAATACTAATGCTACGATTTTCTAGCTACGAAGATTTTTTTGTTTGTATTCTAAAAGTCTCCTAGCTCCCGTGATGTATAACGTGTAAAAAGTACATTTAACTTAATTGCACGTGGACTAGCATAAAATCGATATGTGGTTTCTGTAATTCGACAAATAGTAGATGCGACGAAGCGACCTTTATGGATGGATAACAAAAAATTAACACTGTAGCTACGAAGAATGCTAAATGTCAGCTGATGTTATTCTAACCTGTGTCCACTGGTCAGTGATGCCAGTTTGAGGGCTTTCGCCATAGATTTATGGTTCACTTTCTAGTTTGGGGGTAAAAAATTGTTTTATATTTTTAAGGGCTTATTAAAAAAATAGAATATATAATAATATGTTTACATTCTACTTTTTAACAAACAATAATGTTCTTAGTATTTCTGTAAGGTAAGATTTACAACTACGAGTATATTTCGGATTAAAATTATCACAAATATTTTTCTTTTGGCTCATCAGAACACACAAACTGGAATACTAAAACAAATACAATAAACATTTTTCAGTATACTGAAAGTAAAAACCGTGTCGCACAACACTTGTGTTGGGTGAAAATTTACAATGAAAAAATAAAAAAATATTTTCAGAAATACAAAAAGGTCGGAACGCCATAAGTGGTTCATATGAGTTTTTTTTCTAAATTACAAAAATTTAGCTGTTTTCGATTTTTTTTCGATTAAAAAATGAATTGATTAAATTTTACAAACTTAAGAGAAAAAAAAATATATTTCAATTCAAAAACGTCCGTTTTTTTTTTTTTTAATTACCCTAATCTAGAGCACAAAGTTTCGACCGACTATACAATACCCTGTACCATGCGCTTAGAGCAAATTTGAGTGGCATTGTTATACATTTTTATTGTTTTCGGATATGAAAAAGCACACATGTGGACTAGGTCGAAATTTGAGAAAAATCTGTGCAATATTTTTTTTTTACAGATTTAAGTGAAGTTCGGGAATAAGCTTCATATGGGGGCTATGACTAAAAATTGTCCAATAAGGTTTATTTTTGGACTATTGACTAATGAATATAATAAACCCATACAAACCAAATTTGGCTGAGATCTATATGATAATTTGGATCTTATGGCAATTTATGTCGATTTCATAGGGTCATTTGTATGGAGACTAGGTCTAAACATGTACTGATTCTCACCAGTTTCAAAAGCGCTCATTCTATAGCCGGTGGAAGCTTATATACCAAATTTCATCAAAATATATTCATATTTGCGACCTGCAGTTTGATTACAAGGTTTACATGGACACAGACGGACGGACGGACGGATGGACATTGTTTAATCAACTTAGAAAGTGAGTCCGAGTCGATCGATATAATAAAAGATGGGTCTAGGTCAAATATTTTTGGCAGTTACAAACATCAGTACAAAGTCATTATACTCTGACCACATAGTGGTATAGGTTATAAAAAAATTGCCAGCCAATACTGATATAATTACTATATTTTGGTTATGTGAGTACTATTAAGGAGAAAATAAAAAAAAAACTAAATTACAAACTAAACCATTTCTAAAAAACCTAAAAAACTATATATATTTAATTTAAAATATTTGTGTATTTTAATTTGGATAACATTTGTCAGAATGGGTTACATAATTTCTGCAAAATTTCAGTTAAGCATGATGTTTTTACAGAGTATAGAGTATACATTATTTGAAGAAACAATCTGCGAATTTATACAATATAAAAAAACAACATATGTATGTATGTACATACCTTATATTCAAAATTATTAATCTTATCTTATTTCACTAATAATATATGTATGTTAAAGCGCGCGAACCGAATACCGTTTATTTGAAACACACTATTGCATATTTATTTAAGAAAAAAAAAAAGAGATGCACACTGTCATGTTTACAGTCTGTGTTAGTTAATTTTTAACATAACAAGAACAAACTAAATTATTAAACTCTAAAATTTACTCAGAGACATAGATAACTGCTTATTTTTCTCATTTTTTTTTTTTTTTCTAAAACTAATCTTCAAAACCAACTAAACCACAGACAAATTGAATAACTTAGCAACAAAAAACCTAATGGAATTCTTTTGTTATTTTTATTTTTTTTTTTTTGAGAAAAATTATATTTATATTTTTAGCAAATTGAACATATGTTGGTACAATGAAATATTTCACACAAAAGCACTAGCATTATTAGAATATTTTTCTATTATTTAAAACATTATTTGTTTTCACTTTAATTTCTTATTTTCACTATACCTTAGGTATTTTCAATATTTTTAAATGAACGAACGGAAAACACGTCTTATCCAAGTAAAGAATCACCGAAACTAAAAATTAAATGGCGACTATTAAGGGGAACATATAAAGAGTTATTTATTTTCGTAAATTAGACCATTTCTACAAATACTTTTGAGTTTACAATGTAAACTTTACATTTGCATAATTTATCGGAGACATTTTAAGCCTTATATTCGTCCGAATTAAGTTTTATTTAATCGCCTACATTACAAAAACAACATTGCACTTCTCTAACTCTTTTAAAATTTAATATAATATTAAAGCGCTTTTTAATTTTGAAACCATTATGAAACTCTGCAAAATTTACTCAGAGTATGATTGAAAGATAGAGAATTATTTTTTGTTACCAATTTTTTTCTAAATCTAAACCACACAACTTTAATGCATTGACGTGCATTGAAATTTTGTGGATTAGATTTAAAAAAAAATAGTAACAAGAAGATTACAGTGTTGCCAGTTTGCTGGTGTTCCTCATAGACTTAGGGGTTTTTCTAGTTTAGAGGAGATTTTAGATGGGTTAAAATTAATTTTATTTCTTTAATTTATTTTAGATTTTACAAATATGTTATTTTTAAAAAATTTTAATTTTTAAAAAATAATTACGCATGTATATGTATGCAGAAAAACTTATTCAACAACTCTTTTTACTTCCTTTATATTAACCAGTAGTGCCGAATAAACTTTGAATCGACTTTTAAGCCTCTTCCCGTGATCAAATCCAGTATACACTTTGCAGGCAGACTCATGGCGACGATAGATATTGAGAAAAAAAAAAATATTGCAAAAAAATGTACAAAGAAAGGGAGTATAATAAAAACTTGGTTTTTATGGGTTAGTTTTTTTTATAATTCTGTTTAGCGTAACATTAGGTAACATTTTTATATAAACGTGATATAAAGCGAAAAGTTTTTATTTAACTTTAGTTGTGCGAAAATGTTAAATAATTAAAAAAAATAAATATATATAAGTATGTATTACTGATATGTACGTGATTTTTTTAATTTTAAATTTTTACAGGCTTTATTTTCAAAATCGCATAAATCTAGAGATTTTATGAAATTTTATGGCGTAAAAAATATATTGGCTACTTTGGTTTAAAAAAAACTAAAAAAATTATTCAACTCAAAAGGCTTCATCTTCATATTTTTTTATATGGAAGAAAATTAGTTTCTAGCAACACTGTCACTGGTGTTGCTAGACGATTTTACAGTAAGTAGCAATTGGGTTTTTAAAACTTTGATCCAAGACCCTTTGATTCTGTGAATAAACAAAAATCATAGAAAATTGATAAACTTATTAGATATTGAGACAAAAACAAACACGTATATTGTAGTATGCAATGTATACTCAAACATAATTGTTTTAAAGTTGTTTTAAATTTTAGTTTGTTATATTGGAGAGTCTTAAATATTATAACTCTTTGCTTGGATTCTCACTTGGTTGTTTCCAGCAAAGGTTCATATATGAATTTAACTTGTTTTCCGAACAAACTTTCTACTGTCTTTGGTTATTGGCGAGGGTTGGTGACTCGACCCGAAACAGCTGTATAATCTGTCATGCAGAATATAGATCAATTTTGAAACAAATGTGCCACTGTTTTTTGCTTTATTTAAAGTAAAAACATTTGATCTTGAGCCTGATTAATTTCTAACTCAATCATATAAATGATAAAGATCGAAAATAAGATTTTTTATTTTTATAGAAAATAATAAAATAAGATATTGAGAAACTTTATAAAATACTTCAATACAAACTGTTATAGAAATCAGTTTTCTAATTTACTTCTTCTTATAGGAGTCTATCAACAAAAAACCTTTCACCAGTCCAATGTTCTTAATATATATATTCTAAATTGGTTTTCAATATTTTGGACGATAGAGGGTTAATAATGCTCTAAAACGATTGTGAGCGAAAGAATTGAATTCTTAACTCCAAATAACAACAACAATATTAAAATAACACCCGAAGTGTTTAGATGTGATATGGAAAAAGAAGAAATAAGTATGAACCATGGTAGAAATGTTTTAAGCTGAAATTGAACGGAGAGAAAAAAATAAATTACACCTCAGAAATTACCTCCTTTTTGTTAGACTTGCTGCTGCTAATATTATGATGTTGTTGTTGTTGTTGTTGTTGTTGTTTCAAATGTAACATTTTATGTCTACTTAATACCAACAAGTCGCAATTCAGCAGCAAAGAAAGAAACCAACAGCGAAATGAAACATAAAAAGTTATGATGGAGTTTAATACTGGCAAAATGATGTTACACCAAAAACGATTGAGTGACTGTATTAAAACAGCAAGAAGAACAAAAATAAGTGCAGTTGTTGCAATGTTCCATCAAAAGGAATCATTAAATGTTGATGGTGGTTGCAAACAGTTTCAATTGCTATTGCTGTTGTTGTTGTTGTTGCAGTAGTATGAGTACTCATGATTATCATTCGAAACAACCATTCGTTTTTCCTTATTCATTTCATTTCAGAGTTCCTTAAAGACAATGATGACGACGTTTTAAGTGCCCCCATCGGTGATAGTGGTGGATGGATGGTTGTTTAGTGGCTGGCTTGGTGCTGCTACAACTCCGCCCTAAATGTTTTTTTTTCTCTTCATTTCAGAAAAAGAATTCTTAGTTGTATGTTGCCATATAGTTTTTCTACTACATTGATCGCACGAATCAAGCGCGAGATTACTCACGCGAACCCAATTTGGCAATTGCTTATTAGCGCTGCCGCCATACCACCACTATAAGCACAGGTTCGTTCGTTTGGTTTTGTTGGCAACATTAAAAATAACAACAGCAACAAACAGCCAAGAAACAGCACAGCAGCAAGAAAACATTAAGCATTACGTACCACTTATATCACCTTCTTGTTAGATTGTTACATACACAACAGTTGTATGTACAAAATTGTTATGTGTTTGATAGCAGGAGCGTACCCAAATAATGTAACGAGAGGAGTATTATAGAACATATGATGTGGCTTACATTATTTCCTTATCTTTAGACAGGAACCAGGTATATTGATGTATTATTGCTAATTGTTCCAGCCTGACACCATAGGATATATACGAAGGTTACTAAACCAATTAATGTAGATAAATTCTAAAAAAAACTATTTCTTTTTAGATTTAAAAAGTTATTTAGTTTGAAAAAAATGTTCGCTTTATTAAGAGGAATGGATTAAAAACTGCAGAGACAAATCAATCTTCAATAAGAAAACCTTGTCTATTAATACGGTACAACACTTTCTTAGACATAACAAATGTTCGTTCCAGTCTGCAGATTTGTTCAGATATTTAGCTGATGTGAATTTAAATTAAGGAATGAAATTGAATGAGATCGAAAGCATTATTTGAATTATTTTTTCATCAAATTATATTTGAGAAATACTTAAGTTATTAAGTTTAATGACAACCGTCTTCATTTGTTGTTAGTTTGATTAAAATGAGTGATTAAATGAAGGTACGTGTTAAAATTATCAACAAAGTCCAACTTGTTCCTACAAAAAGTCAGCCAAAGAAGCAAAGGTCTGCCATCCAAATATTTCCAATGTTATACGAAAGTTTCAGGAGATTTTCACAATTGATAGGAAACCCGGTTCGGAAAGATGCTTGTAAGATCAAGAAATTAGAAAGAATATTGAAAAGAGCAGAAAAGAGTAGAAAAGCAGCCCGGTTAGCTCAGTGCTCGAAAAAGCTTTTGCGAAAACTTAAACACAATACAACGAAAACAAACAGAAATGCTGTAAACAATTTAGGGGCCAAAAAGAGAGCACGGAATTTGAAATTATATCATAAAAGCATATTTCTGCTTCATGATGGATGACGAAAAGTATGTAGTGGCACAACTTTGCCAGATAAGTTTAAAACCCCAAATCAAACGAAATTTCAAAAAAAAGTTCTTGGTATGGCAAGAAATATGAAGTTATAGCAAAAGCAGTAAGCCATTTGTTACAACAGTCTCTATAAATACCGAAATTTACATTAAGGAGTGTTTGCAAACAAGACTACATCCTTTCATAAACTAACACAATGTGCCCATATATTTTAGGCTCGATTTAGCATCCTGTCATACGAAAGTTCTTGAGTGGCACAGGAACAATAGCTAGGTTTTTGTACCGAGTGAGGCAAATCCTACAAACTATCCAGAGCTTAGGTCTTGTGACACATTTTTTGGAACACAAAAAAGGTTAAGAACTACCTATTGATGTATTAGGTGTAGTAGGTTTTTATACAAACTGTCCAGAGCTTAGGTATTGTGAAACATTTTGAGGAACACAAAAAAGGTGAAGAACTACCTGTTAGAAGTTCTTCCGGAAAAGATCCATAAGTACATAAGTCAGTGAAGGCCGTGTCGAAAACACTGCTGCTCGGCTTCTTATATGTATACAGCCGAACGAAAACAAAAATACTCACCAAAGAGTAAAAGTAAAGATCAATTTCATTCAGTCTTATGAAAGCTTTTGAACAAAGCAGGTCTATGTCGCATTGCCTTTTGAAATTCATATATATTTTTTTTAATAGGTACACAGAGAATATTTGTTTAAAAGAAATCAAAAATATTGAGAATATTTCGAAGACTTGATAAACTATAAATTAAACATTTTCTATAAATAACATACGTCGCCTCCATTTGACAACATTATAGCTGTCTTTTATGCATTTTTTTTTTTAATTTTAAAAAATATCCAGTTCTGGTAATTTTTTTAGTTTTTGGTAACATACCACTTAATAACTTTTGAAATTTCTTATCTTTTTAAGTTTTGCTATTTTGTGTTTTTTTTTTTTTTTTTTTTTTTTTTGTTTTTAAAAGAAATGAATTACTTATTATTACTTATTCGATTTAATAAACTTCAAACTTATGGATAAAAGAGATTTAATGTTCTTCACATTTTGTTTTACCTATTCAGAATGTAAGATTTAAAATTTTAAAACAACAAAATATATTTAAAATTTTACCATATTCTTCGTGAACTCAACTATTTGTCCTTTTGCGCATTCATGTAAACATTCATACAAAATCTACACAAACCCATTTAATATCGGCGTTGTGTTACGTCCATGGATTTCGATCAGTGTAGTACAACTAACACGTGCTCATAAACACTATTACTAACTCAATTCTCTCGATGGCCACCACTGACATAAGTAGTTTTTAGCACTATAACGGGCCATTATTACAACTTGCCTTTAAACTTTAAAAAAAGTTTAAACTAAATGTTAGTTAAAGGTAAATTTAGCTAAAGTGAACAATAAAGTTGCCTTTAACTTCTTTTCGTTATTACAACTACCCATTAAAATAAAATTAATATTTTTGATATTGTGGCAGCACCAAAGGAAACACCGATTACTTTTGACCAAATGAATTGATTTATCAAAATACATAGTGGCAACGTTCCTTTAGTTGTTCACAAATAAACAATAAAAACAATAGAATAAAAACCAAAAACCTTTATTATAAGTTGCATAATTGTTGTAAATGTGTAATAAAACTTTTTAAAAAATATACAAGCATATATTTAAGTATATGCAAATAAATTTATTTCCAAAACTAAATTGATGTGAATTTCGTCTTCATAGGTCAGAAAATGTAGCAATATTAAATACACGCTAAAAGCTAAAAGCAACAATATCTTCCCTTTAGCTTATCGGTCACTTTTAGCTTAAAGTATAGTTGTAATAACGAAAACTGGCAAGTTGTAATAATGGCACTAAAAGTTTTTTTTTTGCAAGCTCTTATATAATTTCAATTAAATAAGAAAAAGATCAAAGCTCTAGATTTAATGGTTTCTTGTTATTACATTTTATTTAAAAAAAAAAGTTGAATTAGAATTTGAATTCTTTCGAAATGAAAGACGATAGAATTTTTTCAGAACAGAGTTGTACTTACTCATATTCCGGTATGTTTTAAAATAACGTTCGCACATACTATTTGTTTTAACAAATTTATGGATATATATATATATATATATTGCGAAAATACCAAATTCAGCAAATATTTATAGAATAAGTAAAAGTAAGCACATATTAAAAAATAAGCAAAAAATCAAATACATATAACAAAAATATGCATTTATTAAGAAATATGCACTAGGGGTGAAAAAAATATGTAAAAACCAAAAACAGTTAAATTCAATTAAATAATTAATTCTTTATTTAATAGAAAAATTACAAATTTACTTATTAACTAAAACATATTGCACAGATTTGGGTAAGCCTTTTATCTACATCTATAATGTTAATAGGCTAGGCGATTTTTTGTGATCGAAGTTTTGTTCTACCGTTTTATCCCGATTTTGACCAAAGGTATATTATTTGAAAGGTATTTCTTTTTTGTCGTTTTGCAGATTTACATATGTAAAAATTTTTCCTTTATTTTGAGTAAATTGCATTTAAAGTTGCTACTAACACAGACATAAAATTATACAATGCCATGTGTGTGTTTATTAAATTTGTTAATATGCTTGTAATAAAAATGAGTTTGTTTTTTGAATTGGGTATAATTGATTAGCATACCTTTAGGGTCTTTATTTAATGAAAAAAGAAAATTTCCTAGAATTTGCACTCAAATTTCGAGGGCTGGAATATGCTAGCTATGCTGATTATATGAGGTAAGATATTCTAATTTATAATATACACTTTAATTTCTGAAGGACAATTTAATTAAGTAATTGTTTCAGTATGTACAAAATACTACAAAATTCAAAATTCTACAGTCCACTGTAAATTATGTGGTACAAATTTAATTAAATTTATGTTTAATAATTTATAATATTTTTTGAAGTCAAAAATAATATTAAACAAAAATTAGAGCAAATTATGCGAAAATATGCAATAACAATTCGATGCCGTATGGTTGCAGATTCTTCGAGCCAAAACTTTTTTGGCACTGACAGACAACAATCATAGACCTGGTTAGTAGAATTCTAACGTCCTTAGATTATTTTATTATTTACAAACACATTTAAAATCGAAATACTTGCTACATTTAAATGGCGAGGTAGTTCTCGTCTGGTCATCCTTTTTAATTCTACGACTATTTCAAAAAAACGAAACTTAAATACGTCAGCTGACTTTTTATAAGCTATTTATAAGTTAATCCAGCTGAATGTGTGGCTGGTTTTTGAATGGTTTGGTCTGCGTTTCAAGAATTGATCGATCGATCAGCTAGTCAGTTGTTCGTAGAGAAAAAAAAAACTACAACAATGACGTTGATATTGTTGTCTGTTTAAGGTATTTCGCAATGCTTCGTAGCACAAAAAAAAGTATTTTGTCTTTTCTGTAAACTGATTTTTTTTTCTGTGTGTGTGTGTGTGTTTTTTCAACATTGTTTCCTGTTTTTAGCCCTTAAGTAATGATGACACTGACTGATGTAGCTAATATTATTACTTTTATTCCAAATAAACTTTAGATCACAGACATCTCTACTACACAAACGTTTAGGATAAGTCGTACAAGAAATAATGTTCCTAAATAACCTTTGTAATATTTATTAGTTTGTTTCTAATTTTCCATTATTATAGTGTTTTTTTTTTTTTTTTTTTTTGTTGAAAATACGTCTCTTATTTTAAAGTTCAATCAACACTATTTTGGTGGCATAGAGTTTTGTATACTCAATCGTATTAGCCAGCATTATGTAGTAATACCAATCAATTGCCATCTTTTCCATTATAACAATTTCTTAACAATTCATTGCCTTAATGGAAGGGCTTTGCTTGTTATAGTCTGCTGCTATTGCTGTTGCTGTTGCTGTTGCTTATGTTTTTGTTATTGTTATGTTGGAGGTTTCCACCTACCCACAACTTTTCGATGTTAGTTCATGTATAAACTAACATTGTCAGATGGAATTTTTTTTTTTTTTTTGGTTATTATTTCACACTTTAGGGTATATATGTTGTGAGATTGACGTAGGTCGTGCTTAGACATTCATACTTATTTTTGGGGGAGTTTTTTCAAAGCTTTCTATTTAAGCCAATATATCTAATTTGATCTTTATGTATAAAAAGGTGAAAATCGTTAATAGTTATAAGAAGAATTACAAATTTATTTAAAAAAAAAAAATAAAATTATTACAATGAAATTCGCGACGAATTCTAATGTATCAAACTGTTTTGTAACTCATTAAAATCTTTGTAAGTCTCTGCAAAAGCACATAGAATAGAGACAATGTATAATTTTGGTACTAAGGTCAGAAAACGCTCACGAAAAGTGTGAGCATTCCATAAACAGCTTTTGCAGTAGAGTTTATAAATTATTTTCTTTTCCCAAATGCGCTATCTACAGTGGTGTGATTTACTGAAACTTTATTTCAGAATCCCAAATTATTATTATTTATGAATTATATCTATTTTATTTTAAAAGATATGTGTAAAAGAATTTAATGTACCCTTTTGTTTCAATACGATTTAAAGTTGTCGACAGTCAACGGTATAAATTACATTTATTGATTGATTTTGGATATCTAAAAAAAAGATATTTCAAATGCCACTGGATCAGTCACAACATAGTAGCTTAGACGAATTTAGCGTTCCCAGTGCAGGATTGTAAAAAATAATTTTATCAGTCTGTATCCAATACAAAAACAGTCATAACATTTTTTTGTATAGTTCACTGAACTCATGCCAAATATTTTGCATATCATGGTTCAAATGCTAGCAATTTTTGATAATAAAAAAAAAAAACTTTAATCTTGATCTTTAAAAGATCATGTCAAAATTCAAACTTTTAAAAATACAACGTCAAATTCGTTTTATTTTATTTTTTTTGTGGATTTGTTCAGTTGAAACAAAAAGAAAATGTCTATATTGTCAAAAAATCAAAGCTTGAATATAAACTTCTGTTTAATGTCTGATACAAAATTGTTCCTTTATTTAAAGCAAGATTTAAAAGGATTTTACTAAATAAGTATAAGAAAAAAGAATGCCATACTTTAAAGATTGCATTTAACTGATATGTCAGCCAAGCCATAAACAATCTTATAAAAACATCAGGTATTCATTTTAAATACTTTAACGTTCTGTTCCTTAAACTTCTTCGCGAAAAAACTAAACAACCTTTTTCAATAGCTTCTCTTCATTTTATGTTCAATAATCTCAATCTTTAAATACACAAAATAATATCAAGATCTTCTCTTCGGGTTTTTTTTTTTTTTTTTGAAGAACTTTTTTTTGAAAAGGATTTCATTGTAAGTTCTCAGTCAGTCTTGATTTTAAATACAAAAATACAATTGGTTTTGCATAAAGTCTAAGGTTTTTTTTTTTTGAGATCTGGTTGTGACACAAAGCTCAGAATAAAAGAAGATGCCTTTTGAATGATGACCTTACAAATCACGCTCCAATTTATAAGATCGATGAGTTAAATAAGAAAAAATGAAACGAATGGAAGGCAATTACATGCTGAAAAACATCGTAAAGCAATAGCAATGCCAACAAGCGTCATCATTATAATCATGCTTGCCATGACCATGATTTAGAATGGAAACAGGTATTGTGTTTTATTTGAAATCTAATTTAAATAATTACAACTATTTTTTCTCCGTTAAACTATAAATAAATATTTACTTATATATAAGTCATACTAAGTCAAACCGTACGATTTTCGGTACAATTCTTCTACTTTTGAAATACTTAATTAGGAGAAATTTTTTTTGTTA
This sequence comes from Cordilura impudica, assembly GCA_963682025.1. Classification (NCBI taxonomy): domain Eukaryota; kingdom Metazoa; phylum Arthropoda; class Insecta; order Diptera; family Scathophagidae; genus Cordilura; species Cordilura impudica. The sequence goes on from OY821521.1 coordinate 208,004,654, forward strand.
TCATTTTCTATTGAAAATATTAGTAAACATGAAAAATTATGCATTACAAAAAGTAGTTAACAATTTTGTAGGATCCATGCTTTACTTAGATTAATTTTGTGTAAATATATTTTAGTTTGCAACTCTCACATGTGCTTTCTACCATCAGTCCAGCCATCTAAAATTTAAAAAGAAAAATGTTTATATTCCTAAATTTATAGTTTTTTAAGTGCCCCGTAATTCTCAAAGCGATAATTCGAAATGGATCTATGTTTTACATTGCCACACAAATATCGATATTTCTCAACTACAAATTAAACAAGTTTGAAATCTTTGTGTGAAATCTTTGTTATTCTCCTGGATTTTTTCCAATATTTTAAACATATCTAAGCATAACATTTGAAAAAGTAAACAGTTTAGTTAACCTAACACTAAATCATTAGAACAAGAATTCTGAATTTGTAGCATTATTCGAAGGTGTAGGTGTGTCCATATTTTGTACCATATCTTGACACAGTGATGCTCGATTAACCCCATTTTAAACGCCAACCTGCTTGAAATAATCAAAAATAATATTATCCTAGCCTTACGCAGGTAAGTGGTTTATTTTGTGAATGAACGTGATTTTAAAAGACAGACGGACAGACTTGCTTTTTTATTAGGATTAAGAATATATAGTATATACTTTATTAATTTTTCGCTGCGTTACAAATGAAATGCCTAACTGTTATATACTCACTGCACAGTGGTGTGGACGGTATAAAAAAGTCATTACACAAATGGATCAACATTTTCTTTTGCATATCGGTATTAATTTTACTGCATGGAAATAAAGTTCTGAGGTTTAACAATGAAATTTGGAGTTCGAAATTTTTGTTATTCTTCAACCTAATCTCCATGAAGTATAATATAGAAGTACTTCTTCCAACTAACTCTAAAATTTTGATTCAAATCGAAAATAGGCTTCCGTTTCTATTATGACTACCTTATTCATGTAAAATATATTTCTCTGAAGCATTCACTAGAAATTTTACGTGGATTGGGGAAATAATTTGTAATGCAGGGAGTTCACCAGCACCCATAGCGAGAACTGTTTCTTTCCCAAATGCTTATATAATATATGACGAACATGTTCTGCCGACATCTTTAGTAGTCAGTATTCTCAGTCACGTTATATATAATTCTACTCATATTTCGAATACTTAGAATACTCAGCGGTACTTGTAGCGCCACATATCAATTCAGAATAGCACTCTGTAATAATTTTAAAAATATTTAAATACAATATGTTATGCAAGGTTTTCGGATTGGTACTACCGAATAATAAACAAATATAAAAATTATAGTGGATCTAGATCAGTGGTCGGCAAAACCCCTATGCGGCGTTTTTTCTCTCAAACCTACATGCGCTCACACATTAAACAAAATGACAAAAATTAATCAGTCTCGCATGAGCATTCGAACGGAAAGGTTGATTCGGCGCTTTGTGTTTGAGAGGCGCTGAGTGAATGAATGCAAATTGTGAATATGAGTTCTTTTTTATTCGTTAAAACCAGTTGCAAGGCAAAAATAAAACCATTATTGAACTAGTTTTAGAAGTTCATCAGTTTATACGAAAAATTTAAATATTAATAATGCATCCTAAGGAAAAAAAATTGATTAATTTAAGAGCTTCAGAAGTTTTCAATATATTTCCATATAATTTGAACAAATTATTCATTTAATTTAATATATTGGAAACTTTACTAATAAAGTACAATATGCGTTTTAAAAACTTTGATAAAATAGAAAATGTTGAAAAGCTAGATGCTGATATCAAAAAAGAACTTTTAAAAATGAGGAATGACTTGAATATACTGCTTGCAACTGGTCATGAGTTTTGGAAAATATTTCTGAGTCTCCATTTTCCTCAAAAAAGTTGATTTGAAATAAAGCAAATAAGAAAATTATAGTCGGTCTAGACCGATTATATTATATCCTATACCATGCGTTTAGAGACCCTATCTCTCAGGCCCAACTAACTGCATATAAAAAATAAGCATAACCAAATTTGAGTGTGATTTTTATTATTTTTTTTGGCTGCAGATATGAAAAAGTTCATATCGGATGCTATATCTAAATGGGGACCAGGCCCAAAAATGGACCGATCCTGACCATGGTAAGGTCTCTTGTGTTTTGCAAAAATAGATACAAACAAAATTTGAGAAGAATCAGTGCAATATTTTTGTTTTTCAAAAGATTTAAGTGAAGATCGGTAAGCAGCTCTATATGGGGCTTATGACTAAGAGTTGTCCCATAGGGATCATTTCTGGACTACTGATTAATGGATGTAATATATACAGACAAACCCAATTTGACTAAGATTTTTATGATAACTTGGATCTTATGGCAATATATGTTCATTTCATAGGGGTCATTTGTATGGGGGCTAGGTCTGAACATGGACCGATTCTCACCAATTTCAATAGCGTTCATCCCATGGCCGATAAAAGATCAAATACCAAATTTCATCAAAATATATTCATATTTGCGACCTGCAGTTTGATTACAAGCTTTACATGGACACACAGACGGACGGACATCGTTAAATCGAATCAGATAGTGATTCTGATTTGATCGGTATAATTAAAGATGGGTGTAGGTCAAATATTTTTGGTTGTTACAAACAGCAGCACAAAGTCATTATACACAAACCACATAGTGGTATAGGGTAATGTTGACCATATGATACTGATATTGATTGTGTTATACAACATGAACCTTAAAATATATTAATTAATTTTTTTACTCACGTATGTTTTCTTATTTTAACTATGAGTGCGTTGAGTAAGAGGGAGATTGCAACTCAGTTACACAAAGCAAAGTAAGATGGTATGTGTTTTCCGACCCCTCATCTAGAATCTAGATTCTAGATTGACTATAATATGGCCTATATTATGCGTTTGGAGAAAAATTTTTATTTATTTATTTATTTGCTTTCCTGTACAACAAGAACAAATCTTATAATTACAGTACAGGAATAATAATGCTAAGGCATGAGAATTGTTAGTTATAATTTGGTTTTACAAAATACATACATTATTAATACAGAAAATATTTAAGAAAAAATGGTATACAGTAACCAAGAAAATAATACAAGATTACAAAAAAGAAAAAAATAAAATAAGTTAATTTAATTAATTAATAAAATTGTTATGCAAAATATTCAAAAAGGAATTTTTTTAAATTTGAAGCGTTGCTGTTAAGTTGCTGAGATTGTGGAAGCATATTCCAAAGACGTATAGCGTTGACGTAGAAATGCTATTCAGATACCAAATAACGATGACGAGGTAGAATTAATTTTTTGTCCTCGGTTTGATCTGCCGAACCGGAGATTATCATACAGGTAAAGTGGTTTTGCGGTGAAAATTACTTTATGAAGAAACAAAAGAACTCTAATTTTCATCAGATTTTCAAATGATACGCCGAAAAGCTTTTTCGTGAAGGAAGAAGTTCCGGCAGACCTTCTTAGTCTAAAAAATATCTAATTATGCTGTTATATAAAACATTAAGTTTGCCTTTACTAAATGAATCACAGCTTGCAAAAAGTTCACACCCGTATAAAATACCGGGAATTAAATACGTTTTGGCTAGAAGTATTCTTATATTTAAGGGAGTGAAAGATTGAGTGTGCCATAGAGTTCTGAGCTTCATGTAAGTTTGAACAACAGTTGTGTTTATGAGGTTCGACCAAGTTAGAGTGTTATTAAAAGTTACTCCAAGATTTTTTGTTTTTGTAACAAAGTCAATTCTATCGCCGTTGATAACTATTTCATTCCCAAACTCTGGATTTGCATTTCGTTTGCGTATTAGCAGACATTTTGACTTGCTAGGATTAATGCATAAACCATTTGCTGACGCCCATCTGTACAATTGACTAAGGTCATAGTTAATTTTGTCTATATTTTCATCTATTGACTCGATTGGGGTGCTCAGAAAGAGTTGTACATCGTCAGCGTACATGTGTATCTTACAATGAGAAAGATAATCTGGTAAATCATTGATATAGATTGAGAACAAAAGTGGCCCTAATACAGATCCTTGCGGCACACCCTTTATAAGTTGTAAAGGTTCTGATGAGTTGCTATTTACGTATACGGATTGTGTGAGATTTGTTAGATAAGAGGAAATTAAAAGCGTTGATGTTGAGGAAAAATTAAAGAAACGTGTTAATTTCATACAGAGAGTTTGATGATCAACTGTGTCAAACGCCTTGGAATGATCTAGAAGTACAAGGAAGGTTATTTTGCTGTCGTCTATGTTACGTCTTATGTTTTCGCAAACGTCAGTTAAGGCTGTCACGCAACTGTGGTTTGCTCGAAAGCCAGATTGTTTGTAGGACATTAAGTTGTGTTGAGTTATATATTCATTCATTTGAAAAAAAATTATCTTTTCAAAAACTTTTGACAAATAACATAGAATGGCTATTGGTCGTTGCTCAGAATTTGATTTTGGGATAGGTATTATTTTAGCATGTTTCCATATGGTAGGGAAACTGCTTGAAGTTGTAATGCTGTTGAAGAAAAATGTTATATAAGGCAGTAAAAGTGGAAGAACTATTTTAATAAATTTCGGATTTACATTATCATATCCTACAGAGTTTGACATTACCAGAGAAAAGCATTTTATAAAAAGTTGATTAACGCATTTAAATTCAAAAGAATTTTCCTCGGAAAAATTTGGAGTATTTCGTAAATTATTGTAAAATTCATGATCAACTTCTACCGAAGGTAGATTCGTAAATTTTAAGTTCAATTCGTCAGCGTCTATCGAACAGGTATTATTATTGCATCTTCCAATGCCAATATCTCTAATTGTCTTCCACGTTTGTTTAGAGTCAATGGCAGAATTAAATTTCATAGAAAAGAAATTGCACTTAACAGTTTTGATTTTTCGACTAACATCTCTCCTAGCCGTATGATATTCGTTTTGCAGCTCAGGTGTTTTAAACCTCTTCCATCTGAAGTAGTAAATAAGCATAAACAATATTAGAGTGACATTGTTATTATTTTTCTTTGTATGCAGATAAGAAGAAGTTGATACCGGATGCTATATTTATATGGGAATAAGGCCTCAAAATGGACCGATCCTGACCATATTTGGTAAAGTCTCTTACCTTGTGCAAAAAAAATTAACAGATCATATATAAGAAACATCTGCTCATTTTATTTTTATTTTGAGAGAGTTAATTGATGATCGGAGAGCAGATTTATATGGAGGCTATGACACAAACCAGATTTGACAGAAATATATATGATAATATGGATCTCATGGCAATTTAAATCGATCACATATGGGCCATTTGTATGCGGACTAGATCTGAACATGCACCGGAAAAAGCTTATGTAGCTTGAAATCTATATTTGATTACAGGAGGATGGACGGACGGACGGACAGGTGGATGGTCATCACTAAATCGACTCAGAAAGGATTCTCTGTCGATCGGTATAATAAAAGGTCAAAAATTTTTCGTAATTACAAACATCAGCACAAAGTCATTATACTCCGACCATATAATGGTACGGCTATAGAAAGCATAGTACCACAATTGTATTTCAAAAAATATCAATTGTATTTCAGAAAGCATCAATTGTATTTCAGATATCCTCATTTGAGTTTCAGAATCAAAAAGTAGTTTACCGTACAATACCAAAAAGTTATTATTTCTTTTAGTGATTTGGAGTCACAGAAAATTTTTGCCAATTTATTTTTTATGCACTGAAAAATAAACTATCAAAAGCCGACTCTTAATGGTAAGAAGATAAGGACCTCAATTCTTAATCAGCTGCAGTATTAAAAAACAGGACAGGAATCGGGAAAAAAATTTTACATGCATCGTGTCGCGCGATTCTGAAGTCATCATTTTGAAAATCGCGTTTATAATTTACAAAAAATTTTACCAACTCAGTGTAATACTTAAAAAATATGTTTTGTACAGCATTCTAACTATTTTTCTGAAATTTAATTGATATTTTCTCAAATTCAATAGATATTTTCTGAAATTCAATTGATATTTTCTGAATACATTTGACACTTTCTGAATATTTCATAATTTCTGTAAAACATTTGATGTTTTCTGAAATGCATTTAATATTTTGAGAAATACATTTGATATTTTCTGATATACAATTGGAAAAGTTGTATTCCTGCCATTTCCATGCAGTATTTACACTGTTGGCATAATTATATAACACCACAGTGTATTGAACTAGTTTCAGGTGATTTTCAAACTAATTATGCTAATTATATATTTCATAAAAATTTTCCTCTATCAGAAGCCCTGCAGTGTTCTTTGTAATTCTTTTAAACTTAATTTCTTTTTTATTACTTTATCATCACCTTTTTTTGTTTGTGATTAATTTTCATAGCGTTAAGAGTTTTTCTTGAAATTATTTTTGTTATAATATGCTAATTTTCAATTAACAAAATTTGTTGTTTTAATAAAATCATCCAACCATTCAAAGTGTTGCATAAATTTAATAATGCATCACGTTGCCGGTGTGTGAAGACAAAAAACACTATCTTAAGAAAAAATCTTCATGTTGTTTTTCGTTATGTAGATGATGTGATATTTTTTTGAGAACATAAATATACAAGTTTTTATACTTCTTGGTTTGAGAAGTCATAAATAATTTGTTTAAGTTTTAATAATTAAGACATTAAAATTTCAGCTGAGCACCAGAAAAAATACCAAAACGATAAGAATTTGTTTAAACTTCCGCCGACAGACCATTATTTGAATCTATATGTTTTTGTTTTCTTGCCAGAACTTCCTCTTTCTTTTTTACTCTTATAGATTTGTCTTTGTTTTTATTATTGTTCTTATCATATTAAAATCTACTAACTAGCAAATCATAACAGTTGCAACTAGTTTTGTTTCTTAATACTTGTGATAATTACGTTCATCATAATTCATTTCTTTGTATTGAAATAACCAGAAAAAGCAGCAAACAAATTTTTCTCTGCCGAAAACAACTATTGGTTGGCGTTACAAAATATTTTAAAAGCCATTTATTATAAAGCCAAAGAAATATGTATAACCCGAACATTTGTGTAATATTTTTTACAATCGGCTAAAAACACACTCGAAATAAAACTACTGTTTGTTCAGCTTAATAAAATATATTTTACATGTGTGCCATGTAAAAGTTCTGGTGTTTTTTGCATTCTCAGTGATATCTGACTTTCTACTTAACCGAATCCAGTATAACTGCCAATGATAAAGGAGATTCTTAGCAAGATCTTTTTGGCCATAAAATTGATTATGCTTAATAGGCAGAATCCCATACAACTTAAAATGTGTGGTTACGGACAGTTACTTCCGCTCAAGTTGTTTAGTTTTTTTTTTTACATTAGGATTTCACAACCATTATTCCGTGAGTGTGTTATATAACTACTAACTGCTGAAGCTTGTTTCAGTAGAGAATAAATAAAAGAGTAGGAAGTTTATAGTTAACTACACATCAGGCTTTTCATTCTTTTCTCCAAGTTGTATAACAAATATTATTAAAAGTCCTAGTTGGCAGCAACACATCACTTGTTATAAATGAAAAGAAGCCGCCAACGTTATAAATATATAAGTTGGCAAGAGAAACTGAAGACTACAGAAAAAATAAGCAACTGGTTATAAGTAACCATGGCGTTTAAAGTATGGGTTTATAACTAAAGAACATTTTAAATATAAAAACAACAATTTTATTTATAGAGAGTAAAGAGTTTTTCGGTGGCATGAGCTTAAATAAAAAAAAATTGAAACAAATCTTATTATGAAAGCTTTTATATGAAAATACATAAATGTTTTTTTTTATTTTTTTGATATTCTATATGAAAATTAAATCTTAGAATTTTTAAGTTTACTCATTAGTAAGATCTTGAAAATCTTTTAAATCTGAATAATCGTTGCATTGTAAATATAATTAATAACAACATTAAGCATTGATTGCTTTTCTGCAAACTTAGTTTTTTTTTTATAATTAATAAAAAGAAATATAAAAAATTTAGCAATAGAATAAATGTATTAGATATCAGTTGCCACCTGTTAAACATGGCAGGGGTTCAATAATCAAGTAGGAAAACTAAGCAAATTTATATATTTTATAGGTGCTTTCTTTCGTGATGGCACATATCCCATAACCAAAATTGAGGGAACAATGAAAGCCATTAAGTATTGTGAAATTTTAGGAAGGCACATGCTTCCCCATTTGTAAGGAAAAATAACTCCTGAAAGCATATTTCAGCAGAATAATGATACTGTAGCATAGAAAACCTACAGGGGCTTATTATTTGCAGCATTTAATATCGCTAGTCGATTCCATGAATGGCTATGCCATAAAATATTTGTTTTAAGAAAGAAAATAAGACAACATTTTTGAATTACAAAGAGTTGCATTTTTTTTTTCGTATAACCTAGGGGATAATCACTGAAATAATTTAACGGTAACTGTAGAAACAAATCTTGAAGATCATATGACATCGAGTTAAATTTATTTCTCACTACTGTACATGAAGATAGAGCACAAAATATATATAAAAATCTACTATATATAGAAATACGACATACAAGTTCATCTTCATGATTCCTGCATTTTGAAAAATTACATAATTTGAAATTTTATGTTTTATTCTTTTTTCAACTTTATCATAATTGCATAACTAGAAGAGAAATGCCTTTTTGTTAGAGTAAATCTTTTTGCTAAGATATCTGGGGACAAAAATATGTATTGTTAAATAAGCCAGAATTGAAAATTTTTTCATAGAAAATTGTAATACTGAATTTTTTACATTAGTTGATAGAATCTTATATATAAAATTCTTCTGTCGCGGTGTTTGTGGTAAAATTCCGCCGAAACGCCTGTTGTCCGTTTCTGAGACCTACCCAATATCCACACAAAATTTCATGAGAATCGGTCAAGCCGTTTCGGAGGAGTTCAATTACAGAGACCGCGACACGAGAATTTTATATATATTTTTGTTTTTCATTTTATTTTTTTGTTTAGTGCGATTTGACTGCAATTCAGAATGTATGTATGTTTTATCATAGGAAATTTTTGTATGTATAAATGGACCCGATAGGTGGCGCTGGGGTAAAGTCATTTCGAATATTCTTATTTACGGTGCGATTTTACTGAAACTAAGAATGTATGTTAGACGATGTCAAAAATTTTTTTGTTGGACCCGGTAGATGGCGCTGGCGTTCGAAAAATAATGAGTTGTCAAATTTATTTAAATTTTATAAGTTCCAGAATTCACAAACGTTTTTATATACAAATATTCTAACCAAAAAGGAAGGAAAAATTGCATTGGCTATTGCTTTATCCGGAATAAACTCAACATTATTGCATGGTGGTCGCACAGCTCATTCAGCACTCAAATCACCGTTAAATGTACAAACGAATGAGAATGCCGTATGTAATATAAAAAACATTCCGGTATAGTAAAAGTTCTGCAAAAATGCAATATTATTATTTGGGATGAATATAACATGGCAATGAAAGACTTTTTGGTGGAGCTCTCATTTTATTATCCATGATCCAACGGCTGACCAGTTTTCAAAACAACTACTTGGTTAAGTGAAAGAACTATTTAAGCCACAAAAAATGTCGATGTAAATAATATTAATGTTATTATTCAGGACATGATTGATCCCGAAAGTGTTATTTCAAATCTATGGATAGTGTTGTTGAAGAAAATGAAGCAGTCAATTATCCAACAGAATTTTTGAATTCACTTGATGTACCCGATCTACCTCCACATTTATTAAAATTATATAAGATATTTTATATATAAGATATTCTAACTAAAAAGGAAGGAAAAATTGCATTGGCTATTGCTTTGTCCGGAATAGCCGCAACATTATTGCATGGTGGTCGTACAGCTCATTCAGCTCTCAAATCATCGTCTGTAATATCAAAAAACATTCCGGTATGGCAAAAGTTCTGCAAAAATGCAGTATTATTATTTGGGATGAATGTACCATGGTTCACAAACATTCCTTAGAAGCATTACATCGAACTTTAAAAGATTTGAAAGGCAATGAAAGACTTTTTGGTGGAGCTCTTATTTTATTATCTGGAGGTCTTCGTCAAATATTGCCAGTCATACCAAAATCAACCTATGCTGACGAAATAAATGCCTGCTGAAAATCATCAACATTATAGAGTAGTGTTCAAACTATAAAATTAACAACAAACATGCGAGTACGATTACAAAATGATCAAATGGCTGACCAATTTTCAAAACAACTACTCGATCTTGGTAAAGGTAAAATCAATATTAACCCAACCAGTCAAACTATTAAACTATCCACAAGATTTTTGTCAATTTATATCGTCACGCGATGAATTAATTGAAAATGTATTCCCCGGCATTCAAAATGAATATCGTAAATATGATTGCACACAGAAAAAAAAATTACAAACGGAATTGTTCTACACTGTATTTTCGATTGTATTAATATAAATTTTATAGCCATATTTCATTTTCTATTGTGATAAAATATTTACTGTTAAGACGATAGAATTGTAATTGTCATGGACTCAAAATTCGGATATTTGCTTCATCGCAATTTGGTTGGCAATAAATTTGGTAGCCACAACGAATCAGTTTTCTGTGTGTGGTTAGGTGAAAGAGCTATTTTAGCCGCAACAATGTCGATGTCGATAACATGTTGTTATTCAGGACTTGATTGATTCCGAAACGTCTTCTTTCAAATCTATGGATAGTGTTGTTAAAGAAAATGAAGCAGTCAATTCTCCAACAGAATTTTTTGAATTCACTTGATGTGCCCGGTCTACCGCCACATTTATTAAAATTAAAAGTTGGTTCTCCAATAATTTTGCTACGTAACCTCAACGCTCCGAGAAAATGTAATGGAACCAAGTTAATTGTTGAGAGAATAATGCCCAATGTTATTGAGGCCACAATTCTCAAAGGAAAGTTTTATGGAAAACATGTTTTGCTGCCAAGAATTCCTATGATTCCTACCGACAGACCGATAATATTCAAAAGATTACAATTTCCGATCAGATTGGGCTTTGCCATGACCATTAATAAATCTCAAGAACAATCATTGCAAATATGTGGTTTGGACCTCGAAAACAGTTGTTTTCCCATGAGCAACTATATGTGGCATGTCCCTGTGTCGGAAAGCCAGCAAATCTTATCATTTACGGCCAGAATAATGAAGCTAAAAATATTGTTCATTCTTTTTAGAATTACAATAATAGACATATATTGGTCATTATTATATGTATGTTGCAATAAATATTTATTTTCATTTTCATAAATAAAACATGGATTTTCTTTAACAGTTTTCAATTAATATTAACAAATGCAAAAACGTTTTTTTATATAGGTATGTATATACAGATTCTAACTAAAATAAAAAATTCATTGAGGGCAAAACAACGTTTGCCGGGTCCAGCTAGTTTTCATATATAAAACATGGTTTTTCTTTAACAGTTTTAATATTAACAAATGCACAAACGTTTTTTTATATAGATATATACAGATTCTAACTAAAATTAAAAATTCATTGAGGGCAAAACAACGTTTGCCGGGTCCAGCTAGTAGAATATAAAAAGTTAAAAAAAGCGGAGAATTTTTTAAGGAATGTGGAGTGATTTTTTTTGCACATTTGAGAGTAGTTTACTTAACGTTGGCAATAAACTTTTTTTAATTTTTCAAAGTTAATTTTTCGATTTTTTTAATTCATGAATTAGATTTCGTTAACTCATGTAAAAAAAAAATACCACGTTTTTCAATTTACAATTATTCCAAATTTTATGTTCTTCAAGGTGTAGTGTTCGTTTTCATCAGGTCAATCCCATTTAGCGAACACTTAATAAATAAATATTTCACAACTGTATAACTAAAATCATGTAATCAGTTTAAAAAGAGTTGGTTTTATAAAATTTTGATTTTTTTAAAATTTTTTTAAAGACCCTCAACACCACTGTGGAGTTTGTTATTTCGTTTGTAGCGCAACGAAATTTGAATTTAAAATTCTATGGAGTATGTACATATATATTTATTTTATAAATGTAATTGCATTTAATAATTTCTTTCAATTAAAAAAACCACGAAAAATCCTTAAACTTATAAATTTTAAACATCATTGTAAAAAATCCAGCCGTTATAAAGTGAAATCTAACCTTTTTTGACTCTTAGTGTTGACAGACTTAGTTATAATATTATACATACTTGTTTTAATCAATACTTTTTTTAAAGTGTTCAGTGGCTTCGGCTGCACAGAAGATGAACTGTGATTGCTCTAAAATGTCATATATAGTACTTTTAAATCTATTTGAACAGATACTGCTTAAAGTCCAAAGAAAACAATTTGTTCTAAATTATTTTGAAATGATGTGAATAACTAATTTGGAAGATAATGGGAATGTTTTGCTTACGCCACGAACTAATATTTTGAAATAATATATATGAAAACCGTCGCACTTTGTTTTTTTTTTTAAATTCGTATATAAAAAAAACCTAAAAAGTAGATATGAAACCATTTTTCATTGTATTGATTATTTTCATTGTATAAATATTTACTAAGAATTAGTAAACCAACCAGTTAATATTTAGAGGTAAACTAATTAAATTTTCAATTCAATTTGTTTATAGTCAACTAGCTTTATTCGGAAATGGTAAAAACATCCCATCTTGCACTTAAAGCTGTGATTTCTGATGGTGTTGTTGAATTAGATAACATTCTTAGGGTATCAGATATTATTTTAAACCTAAATTATATTCAACCACAATTAAGAAATATTTATTATAAGTATATTGCTACTTTTATAATATAAATATTTTTGATGTTTAAAGTATTCATCGATGTGCTGTGATGAATACTTTAAACATCAAAAAATATTTATATATCATGGTTTATTTAACAATTCTACAAAATTCTCTTCTATATATCTGTGTTCATAAGCATTAACCGCCTAAGTCGAAAATCATGCTTTCGAGAAAAATAACTTTTTATATAAATGTAACGAGACTTCATTACGAATTAGGTCAATATATTTTTGTTAATATTTTTTTAATAAATAGTGCTCGAGAAATGGGGATTTCACGAAAATATAAAGCGTTTTAAGTAGAATATGATAGCATACATAACTCAAATCATTCTTAAATCGACTTAGGTGGTTATTGCTTGTGACCACAGATATCTACTTTTTATTTTTTATTTAAGGATAGTATTTGATTACACATACTTACATATGACTGTTTGTATAGAAAAAACAGCAAATGTCACATAATACGCCTTTATTAGAGAACTTGTTTCCATAAACAACAGCCTCTTGCAAAATAAATATAAAAACACAGGTATAAGCGCCTTTGAAAAACCGCACATAAACAAAAAAATATACCGCATTAAAAACACAAAAATATTCAAATAAAGATGTACTTAAAAATCTATTATAATTCGTTTAGTTAGAAAGGGTTTCAAGGAAATTGTCAACGATACTATTATTTCAGAAACAAATAAGCGTATTAGATGACATAAAACGAAAACAAAAAGGCGTTTTTATTTTAATTCAAGGATAACTTTGAAAAGATATTAGTTATTAATTCAAGATTAAAATATGTGTGTATATAGAAGGGTGATCCCAGATCTTTGGGGCAAATATCTAGCTTTTTCCAGCGATATGCAATAGCTAAGATACCATATTTATAGTGCGAATTTTCGCCATCCTCGCTTTTTAATTTTTTCAAGTTTTAATAGTGAAAATAATCACTTGCGTGACGGGGTAATTCGAACTTCAATTCAATGATTTTAGACATTGAAGTCGTGAACTGGTTCTGATAAATCAATAAAAACATGTAAGAAAATTAAAGTCGGTCTAGACCGACTATACGATACCCTATACCATGCGTTTAGAGACCCTATCTCTCAGGCCCTACTAACTGGATATAAAAAAGGCATAAACCAAATTTGAGTGGGATTTTTTTAATTTTTTTGGCTGCAGATATGAAAAAGTTCATATCGGATGCTATATCTATATGGGGACTAGGCCCAAAAATGGACCGATCCTGACCATGTTTGGTAAGGTCTCTTGTATTTTGCGAAAATATATACAAACAAAATTTGAGAAGAATCAGTGCAATATTTTTGTTTTTTGATAGATTTAAGTGAAGACCGGGAAGCAGCTCTATATGGGGCCTATGACTAAGAGTTGTCCTATAGGTATAATTTCTGGACTACTGATTAATGGATGTAATAAACACATACAAACCCAATTTGACTAAGATTTATATAATAATTTGGATCTTAAGGAAATTTATGTTGATTTCATAGGGGTCATTTGTATGGGGGCTAGGTCTGGACATGGACCGATTCTCACCAATTTCAATAGCGTTCATCCTATGGCCGACAAAAGCTTATGTACCAAATTTCATCAAAATATATTCATATTTGCGACCTGCAGTTTGATTAAAAACTTTACATGGACACACAGACGGACGGACGGACGGACATCCTTAAATCGAATCAGTTAGTGATTCTGATTCGATCGGTATAATAAAAGATGGGTCTAGGACAAATATTTTTGGTAGTTACAAACAGCAGCACAAAGTCATTATACCCAAACCACATAGTGGTATAGGGTATAAAAACCACTCGACCGTATTCAACTTGCAAAGCTGTTTTTATTCCATTGCAAATAAACGCATTCAGCTTTTCCATGCTCAAAATTCTTAGTCAATATATGATGTGCAGCACATTTAAAAATGCACTGCTATATCAACCCTTTTCAGTCTACGATCATCCTATGGAATTTTGTGCATTTTCTTTAGCATTTCTGACGTGACCATCTCAATTGGTCGAGGGTTTTGATAAGGCTTCGTTAAAAATTCTTCCAGTCAATTAAGAAAAGCTTTTGCAAGAGAAGGAGCAGACTCCCCTAGAGTAGAATTAAGCTCAATTTAGAAATTGAATTGATATTCCATATCATAACAGTGACCAATTTACAATGTCTAGAAATAGATAGCTGTCACTATTGAAGGCTGCGAAACAAATACTGAAAAACAGGATCTTCAAACTTAGAACTTTAGTTTTATAGCGTTGTAAATTTTAACCACACTATTTTTTTTAACCAACACAGTTTATATAGCAAGTCTGCTTAGCAAACTATTATTTTTTTTTATAAATCCGGAAGTATTTATAATAAAAATTTTGTTACAGTTTACAAAATTATGTTGACTAAGAATTCGCTAATTAACTTCGAAAATTTTTCCGTTTAGGGGCTTTTCCCATTAATTTCTTATAGAAAAGCCACCAAATGTTGTGTTTCATATAATTATACAATTTTAGCTTTTCCTTGCGGAATATAAGATATAATTTTATATCGCCCCTGGGAAATATTTTTATTTTTTTTAAATATTTTCCGGCATAAAAAATTCGTTTTTTTGCGAAATTCCCCAAAAGATTACACAAACAAGGTGCAATGAAATGAAGTGTAAAAACCTAAAATTTTCTAATAAAATAATAGGTACATAAATTTAATACATCATACATCATATTCAAATATTTCTATATGCATATATAAGTTAAAATTAGAGTGACACATATTTTTAATTTTTGGTATTTCAATAGTAATTGATAAATCATAAAAGTAATCCATATAGATATCATGACCAATTTTTGATATCAATTTGGAAATGAAGCACCAATATTCATCCAAATGAATTTAATTGCAGAATTTCAAATGAATTTATTATGGATCTCCCAGAGATTGACGGATATTTTCTCTGTAGCAATTTTATTACCATTGAAAAATGGCTCCCTAACATATTAATAAGAAGTAGCTGAGCGTGAATAACAAAAGGTTAATAGTCCTTAAACAAAAACAAATACATACACGTACATACATATGCTCGTACATAGCCCATGTGTATCAAATGGAAAGGTAATCGTATATAACAAACGACATTAGACGACAAATGCCATCCTCCTTTTATATTGCTGTCAATAATGAAACGAAGAAACACCATTAAATCATGCATAAATATCAAAAGAAAATATCAACGGAAATACGTCGAAATAAAATTATAATAGCTTCGAATATAATGGAAGTAGAAAATGTCACTCGTGTAGTTTTCAAATTGACAAAAAGAAATACACACTTTATATAATTTTTTATATGTGAATGTATTTATGCGTCTTACTTCTTGTATGGCTCCTTTTTTTCTATGGATTTCTCATTGAAGTTTACATTTCTTTAGAACTAGGGAATGCTTTGAAATGCTAATCTTTTTATTTTGTTTAACCATCAAATAACATTGCTTACTACTACGTACTTACCTACATACTACTTGCAGGAATTGTTGTTGTGGTATATTTTTCAGAAAAGCATCTTTGTGTACATATTGTTTTTAAATTTCTTATAACAAATTTATGGTTTCAATTTGCTATTACTTAATTGAAAAGAAGCTAAAAATTTGTATTTAATAATTATTACCATCTAATAGGTTTCAGCAGGAAAAACAATTAAATTGAGAAGCTTTCTTGGCTTTGAGTGATATATTTTGAATATTATTTTGTTTTGTTGTAATATCATAGCAAAAAAAAAATCATCACCAATATGTAGATACACAACCACGACTTGTGAAGCCGATGTAGATATTTTTTTTTTTACTTTTCTATTTTCTTTAAAGTTTTTTACAATTCTTTTTCTTTCTTTTAAAATTTATTT
This sequence comes from Cordilura impudica, assembly GCA_963682025.1. Classification (NCBI taxonomy): domain Eukaryota; kingdom Metazoa; phylum Arthropoda; class Insecta; order Diptera; family Scathophagidae; genus Cordilura; species Cordilura impudica. The sequence goes on from OY821521.1 coordinate 208,021,369, forward strand.
TTTAACTTGAATAATCAAGTTAGGAAAATAATAGCCGAGCTAGACCGACTTTTTTATATTATATACCATGAGTTTAGGGAAAGGGTCTTAGTTCTAGTCTTAGTCTTAGGATATAGAAAATAAGCATAAACCATATTTGAGTGGCATTGTTATAAATTTTGTTGCCTGCCGATATGAAAAAGATCATATCGGATGCTATTTTATATGTGAAAAATGAACCGAGCCTGGCCATGTTTGTTGAAATCACTCATTTAAAAAAAATTATATAAACCAAAATTCAGAAAAATCTGTGCAATACTTTAGAATCAGATTTATATAGGGACTATGACTAAAAATGGCCCTACAGGGTTTATTTTTAGGGTACTAATCAGTACTTGCAATAAACACATACAAACCAAATTAAACAGGGTTTTATATGATAATTTGGATCTTAGGGCTATTTCAGTCGAACTCATATGTGTTATTCGTATGGGGACTAGGTCTAAACATGCACCGATTTTCACAAATTTTAATATGGCTACTCCCATGGCTAACAGTAGCATATATACCATGTTTTCTCAAAAAATATTCATATTTGCTACCTGTAGTTTGATAACAAGGTGTACATGGACGCACATACAGACAGGCAGACGGACGGACAGACCGATCGACTCAGATATCGATTTTGATTCGATAGGCATAATAAAAGGTGGTTCTTGGTCAAATATTTTTGATAGTTGGAACATGAGATTGAATTGAGAAATCACCAATTTTTGTTGAGTTATAGCTGAAAACCTGAGGAGAAAACAATTAAAAAACTTATAGTCGGTCTAGACCGACCATATGATACCCTATACCATGGTTTAGAAACCCTATCTTTCGGTCCAACTAATTCGATATAGAAAATAAACATAAGATATGAAAAAGTTCATATCGGGTACTATATTTATATGGGGACTAGGTCGAAAAATTGACCGATCTTGACCATATTTGGTAAAGTCACTTATATTTTAAAAAAAATATAAACAAACCAAATTTGAGAGAAATCTGTGCAATATTTTTGTTTTTTGATAGATTTTAGTGAAGATCGAGAAGCAGCTTTATGGGGCCTATGACTAAGAATTGTCCAATATGGATTATTTTTGGACTACTGATTAATGGATATAATAAACACATACAAACCCAATTTGACAGATTATCTATATGATAATTTGGATCTTATGGCAATTTATGTTGATTTCATAGGGGTCATTTGTATGGGGGCTAGGTCTGAACGTGGACCGAATTTCACCAATTTCATTTGCGTTCATCCTATGACCGATAAAAGGTTATATACCAAATTTCATCTGTAGTTTGATTACAAGCTTTACATGCACACACAGACGGACGGACGGACGGACATTGCTAAATCGATTTAGAAAGTGATTCTGAGTCGATCGGTATAATAAAAGATGGGTCTAGGTCAAATATTTTTGGTTGTTACAAACAGCAGCACAAAATCATTATACCCAAACCACATAGTGGTATAGGGTATAAACATAAAGATAAGGAAAAAATTTAAAAGGTCATAAAAAAAAGTTTGGTCTGAGAACGCCAAACAATTTGGAAGTTTTACTACAATGGCCTAGTACCTTCAGCTTCACTTGGAATATCTCACCCCCCAGAAACTTTGTTATCAAACAAGAGTTATTTGAGTTCACAGAATCTCTGATTTTCACCATAAAATTCCCATTACTCAAAAGTAATGATGATGTTATTATTTTTATAAAACAAATTTTAAAAAGTAAAAAAGGAATCGAAGACTACGAAAATTGCCTTATTAAATAGTACCAGCAGATTCCAGCGCTCGAAATTCGAGTGCAATTTCTAGGCAGCTTTATTTTTCAACTTACCCAATTCACAAACCAATACTATTATGGTTTATTATTATTGTGAATGAAGATAACAAACTCATTAACAAACAAATTAACAAATATATTAAAACACACATAGCATATGTATAGTTTTATGTATGTGTTAGTAGCAACTTTAAATGCAATTTACTCAAAATAAAGGAAAAAAAATTTAAAAATCTGTAAATCTGCAAAACGGCGAAAAAGAAATAACTTTCAAATAATGTACGTTTGGTCAAAATGGGGATAAAACGATAGATCAAAAATCGATCACAAGAAATCGCCTAGCCTATTAATATTATAGATGATCAATACAGAAATGATTTGTTTTGGATTTAAGCAATTCAATTAATAGCCGATATTAAAATTATCAAGTTTTTTTAAGATATATTCACTTTTCCATACAAAACGCTTTAGTGTAAATAATTTTTTAAATTCTTTAATACAAAGTTCTGTTAATTCTTTCTAAAAAAAATTAATTAAAAAAATAACAATAGTAAATAATATTAAATATATATAAAGTAACATCAAATACGCTTTTTAGCGCATCTTTTTTCATTCTAATCTAAGCTTTTTGTCGTTTTTTGTGGCACTGGTGCTTTATCGTTTAAACAACGGTTTAATTTTTTTAAGTTAAAAAAATAAATTCAATATCGATTGTTGTTCCTAGGGCCAATGAAAGTAAAAACCGAAAAAATTGATTTTTTATCTACACAATAAAAATATTTAGCGAAAGGTTTAATTAAATAAATATCTTAAAATATTTATTAAATCTCATTCCAACAGTTTGTCCATTCTTATAGTCTTGATTATCAACATTGTTAATTATTTCTACAAAATTGACTTAAATGATCGATCTTTCTCAATTATCGATCTCAAATTCATTTCGATTTCTTTTCCTAACGTTTAAAGCGACATCTCTTGGAATACTGCATCATATACATGTGTATAATATGTTCATTCTCTGAAGTCTTCCCTTAATTTCACACTTGTACAAGAAGAAAGTAAAATGTTTTCATGTATGTTCGTATGTTGGTACGATCTCCAAACCCAATAACAACAAACAACACAACACAACAGATATCTATTGTACGGAACAAAGATAACACAAACAAAAATGTAAATGTTAACACACACTTGAAAACACTTTCACGTACAACCGTTAAATGTACCACTTTCGAAGCAATTGGAGAGAGCCAGAAAAGAAATTTAAGTTCTTAAAAAACTACAAGCCTAAAAGTATGTCAAAGAAAATGTTTTAAAAAAAACTTTCTTCAAATTAAAAACCACAAAAGAGAAAATACTTGAAGAAAATGTTGTTAATGAAAACAAAAGAAAATGAAAGAAAAATGCATAGCCTAGTCTAAAGGGATAGAACAAATTACGAGTAAAGAAATAAAAAAATATATTCACGAAATTTCTTTATGATTCATTTGAGTTTTCTTTTACAAAATTTAAATATTAGTTTTTTAAGCAATAATTATAATTGTGATAACAAGATTTTTTAAATTGTTAAATTTATTTTAGCTTGTTTCGTGGTACTAATACAATATTATTTCACAAACTCTTTTAATATGAAATTCCTAGATTTTAAGAAAAAAAAAAATTTAAAAAAACTAATTACTTTACAATTTACCACCACGTAATAGTAAACTATTGTTTTGGAAAACGCCTCCTTTAGACATGCAAAACTAAGTAGCACTTTACTCCTTTGCAAGGCTTTCTTATATGAATGTAGTAATCATATAACTAGGTTCATATTCGAATGGCACAATGCCAAGTAGTTTATGGAATAGAAAAATCCTTGTAGTAAAACAAAAACAAAAAACAAAAAGTTCCTTGTTGAATTCAAAATCAATGCTTGGTTCTTCAAAGGACATATATAAGTATATAGACAGATTAATTCAAGTTTTAGCCACAGAATAAGGCTGTACGTACTCGAATAGAGCCAATGTAATGGCAACGACTTAACATAAAGCAAAAATAGAAGTAGAACAAGATGGCTGTATTTGCTACCGGCATTTACGTTTGTTTTAACATGATTATAATGTCATAATTTGTATGCAAACGTTCTGAAATCTATTACAAAATGACCTGGTTTAAATTTTAACACTCACACATGTGTATACATTAAGACATAACCAAAAATCGATCATGTTTACTCCATATCCATAAATACATATATATGTATATATATATGTATAGATATATATATGCTTAGTATTTAGCTAGTATATTTATAATGTTTACGTTGGTGTAATACATTTAGTGGTTTTGTTTAATCTAAGGTTAATTTAACCTCAGGTCAATTTTCCAATACATAGTCACAAGCAAGACTACGCATAATATGTAAACTAATGAGTTCTTCAACACACTTTATGAACTTAATTTAATTTAAATTGATTTTAATTACCTCTCTTTGTCTCTTTATTTGCTTGTTTGAAGCGGAATTTTCTAACAAAATTTTCATAAACTTCCCGACTAGCTACAGCTCCGAAAGTTTCAGCATTTACAATAAGTACATTAAAAGACATTAGTTTATTAATAAATATTTTTATATAATTGCTGCTTTTATTAGTTTTTAAGGATTTGATCTTATTTAAATGTTTTATTACGACAGTGTTTTTAAAATATTTTTATATTTGAAAATTGCCAAATATTTTTTACTCCACACTCTAAGCATTTTGTTACAAACAAAATTAAAAGCTGTATGGTATGAACACTGAATCTTAACTACACAGCTCGTAGGCCTGACTTTGGGTGAGTGTGTTAAAGCGCTGACCAAAAAGTGCAAGTACAAGTGTATGTGAAATAGACGCAGGTTCAAACCTCACGGCCGCCCCTAAGTAGAAAATTTCATATAGAAACAATCTATACAATTATAACATAACAATTATCACATGTTCAATAAAATCACTGATGAAGGCTGAAATGCCAGAAACTGGTCTGATTAAAGGTACAGTATAGCTATGAGTTTTTCTCTACCACGCACCATTGCAACAAAATTAAAATTTGCATATTAATTACAGTATTAATTGTAATATGTCTGAAAAATGACATCAAATCACATACAAAATTTTTTTTGAATTTTTTGATTTTTGGGTTTGAAAAATATCCTTTTTATGTGAACAAATTTTTGGAAACAACTATTTGGTGTCCGCAAACTGTTTAACAATAAATAGTCAACAACAATTGTTTAACAATAATTTAACAGTAATTTTAAGTTCATCTGACAAAATGGTTTGAAATAAACAAACGAAATGTGTGAAATAAAAATTCCAATTCCCGGGGATTTTTTATCCCTATTTCCTGTTCCCCTATTCTTAATAAAATCTCCCCAGGAATTTTTTCTCTTTTCCCTTTACCCTTATTCTAAAAGAACTTCGAAAATGGGAATCTCTTCCCCGGGAAAAAAAGTAGCTATTCTGAATGTCAATAAAAGGGAGAATAATTTGGGAATAATTCCGCCAAAAAATTGAGAGGGAGTGCTGCGAAAAATGTAAGTATTTAATATTTTTATGAAAAATAGTAATATATATCATATAAAATTTTGTATAATAATATTATTATGGCATTACTGTTGCTTTCAGGTCAAAAGCAACAAAAAAAAATCAAATTCATGTTCTTTTGAACACAATGCAAGCCAACCCTGATGTTGCATGCAGGATGTTCAAAGGAAGCAAGGAAGAGCTAAGCCGGGTATGGCGCAATTTGGAGTGGAAATTAAACTCAGCAGGCAATTTAAGTGGGTTGTTGGTATCACGTAGCTTTCTTCTTGCCACGTTTTGCTCCGTCTTGTCCTGCTGCTGCTCTTCTGCTTCAGCTACCATCAGAAACGCTACACTGAACATTTTTTGTATTTATTTTAATTTATTAAAGATTTGAAAAAAGTTTTACTATTAATTTCCACAAAAATTTTTAAATTTGTAAACAAAACAAAACAATTGAAGCAAAACAGCTGTCTTCGAATAATCGAAATTCTCTCTCCCATATTATTCTTCTCCCCGCCTGTTTAGAATAGGATTTATTCTCGGGAAAAATGAATTCCCCGGGAACTCATTTCCCTGGGAATATGTAGAATTGGGCTGATATTATAAATATATTATTATATAAAAAATGATTAGTTTGTTATATTGTATCAAGCCTTGAATCGAAGTTAAATAAAATTTGTATTGTATTTGCGCTCGGGGGGGTAAAAACAAATTTGACAATACAATCACAAAAACAGCGTAAGGGAAAATCGGTGTGTGGTATATGTAAGTGTATTGGTGTATTTAGTAAGCAGAACCGCCGAATTCGATGTCTGTTTAGCAAAATCACAAATCTTTTTCGTTAGTTTTAAATGTTCAAGCTATTGACCGCTAGGTGTGCTGTGAGTTTAACATATTCACAAACTTAGAGAGTTGTTTTTTCTTTTAATATTCAAGCATATATTTGCTATTGACAGAACTTTTTAATAAGCAGAACCGCCGGGTTCGCTGTCTGTTTAGCAAAACCATAAATCTTTTTCGTTAATTTTAATATTCAAGTGTATATTTGCTATTGACAGAACTTTTTTAGTAAGCAGAACCGCTAGGTGTGCCGTGAGTTTAAAAAGCTAAATACTAGGAAAACTTTGAAGAAGTCGAAAATAAACTTAGGTGTTTTTTTAATTATTACACCTTTTCCAATTTCATTGCAGAAAAAATCAATTGAATTTCAGAAGGTATCAACTATGTTTCACAAAACATTAATTGATTTTCAGAAAATATCAATTGTATTTCAGAAAGTATCAATTCTACTTCAGAAAACATCAATCGATTTTCAGGAAGTATCAATTGAATTTTAGAAAATATCAATTGAATTTCAGAAAGTATCAATTGTGTTTCAGAAACATCAATTGATTTTCAGAAAATATCAATTGTGTTTCAGAAAGTATCAATTGTATTTCAGAAAACATCAATTGTATTTCAGAAAGCATCAATGGATTTCAAGAAAGTATCATTTGTATTTCAGAAAACATCAATTGAATTTCAGAAAATATCAATTGAGTTTCAGAAACTATCAAATGTATTTCAGCAATTATTAAATGTATTTCAGAAAACATCAAACGTATTTCTGAAATTATCAAATGTATTTCAGAAACCATCAAATGTATTTGAGAAAATTTTAAATGTATTTCAGAAAACAGCAAATGTATTTCAGCAATTATCTAATGAATTTCAGAAAGCATCAAATGTATTTCAGAAAACATAAAATGTATTTCTGAAATTATCAAATGTATTTCAGAAAATATCAAATGTATTTCAGAAAACATCAAATGTATTTCAGAAATTATTAAATTTACTTCAGAAAATATGAATTGAATTTCAGAAAATATCAATTGAGTCTCAGAAAAATAGTCAGAACGCTATATAAAAACATATTTTTTTAAGTATTACACTGGGTTTGTAATATTTCTTGAAAACTACATATCGTCACCTAAAATGCAAAAGGCCGTAACTAATATTTTTATTTTTTTACAGGAGAAGCAAAAAACATCATAAAACAAAAACTACTTTAAACTTTATACCCAAATTTTAGAATCAAGCTGAAAAATAAAGATGGATTTAAATTTCTGAAAACGAATTTATGGTAAAATAGTAGTTTTTAAGTAAAAGGCCGTAACTACAATACAAAAAGTCAAATTTTAGCTTTTTGTTAATTACGGCCTTTGGCATTTTAGGTGACGATATATTATATATTGACGATATATTATATTGTAGCTGATTAACAAATGAAGTCCTCATCTTCTTTCGATTTAAAGGCCGCCCTTGACAGTTTATTTTCCAGTGCATAACAAATAAGTCCAAATATTGCTAAACATTTTCTGCGACTCCGAATCACTAATAGAAACAATAATAACTTTCTGGTATTGTACTTTTTAATTCTGAATTTCAATAGATATTTTCTGAAATTCAATTGATATTTTCTGAAATACATTTGATAATTTCTGAAATACATTTGATGTTTTCTGAAATACATTTGATACTTTCTGAAATACATTTAATGTTTTCTGAAATACATTTGGTACTTTCTGAAATACAATTGGAAAAGGTGTAGATGTTGACACATCTCCCCAGTGATCGGACTCACACTGATTTTTATTTTTTTTTACTGGGTCTGGTTTATTTACATGCACTAACAAATTGAGCCAAATGATTGATGCTTTAGAATTCTTTCACCAAGATCTTTAAATTAATGCCCAAAAGTTGTCCTTCTTTCACATCTCTGATACAAACATATTAACGCATCCCTTTACACGCAAATGAGGTAAATTTTTTGTTGAACTTCGTTCAATGTTTATTTTTATGTCAAAGCTGTAATACTCACCTTATTATTGCCACTATTTGATATTGATTGATATGGGATTTTGGTCATTTGCCAGTTAAATTGTTAGAGTAAATCCACTTTTACTCTGCTGTAATTGTTGTAATACTTTTTGTGGTAGTAGTAGTTGATTTTGTATATAAATACTCGTATATATACATATATGTACTTGTATGTACGTATGTACTCGTAGTTTTATTGAATTGATGTACTTTAGTTTAAACGTGTTTTGTGTATTAGCATTTAATAGCCTGTTAAAATATTTATTGTTTTAAATTGCAATACCTAATTGAATTCATTTATAAATTGCCAGGCAAAATATGTTTGTTTAAGAAAGAAAACAGGAGTTAAGTTTATGTGCTGTGGGTACTTTGTAAAGTTTGTTTATTAATTATTTAGTTTCCCGTGTCTATATATAGAAATAATAGTGGTAGTAGCAAAAACGATTGAAAAAAATGCTTAGAATTTTAAATTGAACATTAATTAAGTAATTTTAAAATTGATTTAAAAAGGCAACATTTAATAAGAGGGAGGGCCATATATTAGCTCAAACACTAAATAGATCATAATAAATTATAAGTGCCACTTGAGAAAAAATTATATAACTCTGTAAGCTTTAAAAATATTTCTTGCTTCTGTATTTATTAACAGCTAGCCAGATAACCGGGACAGACTTTAATATATAAACTATTTAAAATTTTATAATTTTAGAAACAAAAGCTTTATTTCCTTAAGGAATTTGTTTTTAAATAAGAGAAGAAACAATTAAAGATACAAACTATAAGATAAAACAAGAAGGAAAATTATAGTCGGTCTAGACCGATTATACGATACCCTATACTATGCGTTTAGACACCCTATCTCTCAGGCCCAACTAACTGGATATAGAAAATAGTCATAAAGCAAATTTGAGTGGGATTTTTATTAATTTTTTCGGCTGCAGATATGAAAAAGTTCATATCGGATGCTATTTCTATATGGGGCCTAGGCCCAAAAATGGACTGATCCTGACCATGATTAGGTAAAGTCTTTTGTAATTTGCAAAAATATATACAAAAAAAAATTTGAGAAGAATCAGTGCAATATTATTGTTTTTTGATAGATTTAAGTGAAGATCGGGAAGCAGCTCTATATGGGGCCTATGACTAAGAGTTGTCCAATAGGGATCATTTTTAGAGTGCTGATTATTGGATGTAATATACACATAAAAACCCAATTTGACTAAGATTTGTATGATAATTTGGATCTTATGGCAATATATGTTGATTTCATAGGGGTCATTTGTATGGGGGCTAGGTCTGAACATAGACCGATTCTCACCAATTTCAATAGCGTTCATCCCATGGCCGACAAAAGATTAAATGCCAAATTTCATCAAAATATATTCCTATTTGCGACCTGTAGTTTGATTACAAGCTTTGCATGGACACACAGACGGACGGACGGTCGGACATCGTCAAATCGAAACAGATAGTGATTCTGATTCGATCGGTATAATTAGAGATGGGTGTAGGTCAAATATTTTTGGTTGTTACAAACAGCAGCACAAAGTCAAACCACATAGTGGTATAAGGTATAAATAGATGACCGCATGAGGTGTCCGGAATGATGCGTTACAAATGGAGTGACAAACTAATATACATATACCCTCTGCTACATTTAACCAATCAAGGACGACAAAAATCTAATTTTACAGATATTGACTTAAAATTTTGTATTCATGTTCTTTTTGACTGTGAATATAAGATTATGAAAAATTTGGCTAGTCTGATAACGACCACGCCCACATTAAAAAGTTTTAATTTTTATGATGTTCACTTGAAATTTTTTATACAATATGTGTATATCTCAAAAAAGGGGGCGTTCGTTCATATAGTACAATTTTAATTGTATTAATTGCGGTTAACCAATCATCCCATTGTTTTCGGCGTAGCAGACAGTCGCAAATATTAGCTTTAGAAATAAGTTCTGAGAAAGTCAGCCGACCAATACGGACCAAAAACAAAAGTTATATTCCATTAAAGAAAATATGTACATATAAGTTTTTGAGAGAAAATTTTTATTATTTTCAAAATTTAATAAAAAAAAAAAAAAATCGGAAAAACCAAAAATATTTGCTTAAAGACATTATGTAAATTTTCTTTAAAATAAAACAAAATAAATACATATCTCATTTTGTTTAAACTCGACATAATTTATGTGAAAAAAATATATGTTTATTACAGGATTTCACATGACGCAACAAGTAGAACTACCGTTCTTACATGATTATTTCTGTGCTATCGGGAATGTTTTGTAATCTATAATATTAAAAGGCTAGGCGATTTCTTGTGACCGATGTTTTGTTCTACCGTTTTATCCCGATTTTGAAAAAGCGTATATTTTTTGAAAGGTGTTTCTTTTTACTCTTCACCGGACTTACAGACTTTTAAATTTTTGCCCTTATTTTGAGTAAACTTCATTTAAAGTTGCTTCTAACACATACCTAAAATTATACAATGCTATTTGTTAATGTGTTTGTAAGTTTGTTTTCTTCATTCACAATAATAATAAACCAATAAGTATTGGTTAGTGAATTGGCTAAGTTGAAAAATATTAGAATAAATATATCATGACAATCGGATAACTTTTTTTGGCGTGGGTACAAAAAACTCCAAAATCAACAATATATTTCAACAGGAAATTTCTTTGTACACAATTTTTTGCGAACATACGGCAAAACTGCCTCTTAGATAATCTACAGCCCTCTCTCTTGAGAAAGCAACACATAAAGGGCCCTACCTTTTTGAACGTCTCATCATTTGCCTTGACACAGTACGTTTACGATACATACAAATTATTCTGGTTAATACCCGGTACTACATATTTAGATTAGATTATTCTTTATTCAGCAAAATTTTACAAATAAATATAACAAGTTTATCTTGAAATTTGTAATAATAAATAATTGTATGGTAAATTTACCTCCTAGAGAAGCGGGTAGAGCGAACTGAAACTCGTTCACTTGGAATGAGTTCGCCAATCTGAGAAGATCATTTTCCATGGTAGTATCTATAGAACAGTGCTACACAACCCACATTCCGACGATGTTCCAATGAGTCAATAGAGTTGGATAACCTACTATCAAAAACGAGCATCAAGGCCCTCCTTTGCACACGGTCCAGTAGCTCCAGAAGATTCTGATCATATATGGGAGTTATATACCATTTTCGGTTGGATGTGATTTAGATTTTAAGGAGATGAAAAGGAGTGAAGTAATCGAACGCCTTGGAAATATCTAGAGCAGCCACTTTACTTTCACCAAAATTATGAAATTATAAGAGGCCTCCCGTAGAATGATTTCCACAGAAGCCATATTGTCGATCATTAAAAAGTGAGTTGGCCTCTAGGTAGATGGAAATTGATCATGCTCTCCATCACCTTTGAGAACGCAGACTAAACATTTATTTTCAGGGTAATTAGCGTCACCCTTTTTAGGGATTGGTTGGACATTATCAACTTTAACGATACATCCATTTTTTAAATAAAATTTTTCATATTGCATTCATGCAAGCTTTTGTTGCATCTTTTTTTTGCTCTCAATTGATTAACAAAGACATTCCAGAAGTCAGCAAAGTACCTAGATAAATATACTCAGACACAATTTTAACTTCTCTTTAACTCTCCATGGTTTATTTGACCCATACGACCACCTTGTCGAAAAATCTTTATCTTCGACTTTGTTACATTTACTTCCATTCCCCATATTTTACAATGTAGGTCTAAATTGTTCATAATTTCCTGTAACACTTTAACCTCTTTTGGTAGAATTACGATATCATCCGCATACATTTAGTACACTTACATATATTTATATCATATATAAAAAGACCACCTTTTAGACTGTGATGCAGGTTGTTAAGATATAATGAAAACAAAAGTGATGACATTGAACATCCTTATTTGACTCCAGAACTGGTATCAAATTAATCTGATAACTCAGTTCCAGTCCATAATGCAGATTTGTATTTTAAGTTATGATTAAGCTTATGATATTACATACTTTAATTATATCGAATATGTTATTGGTATTTTTGAGATATCTTATCTATCATTTAAAACTCCTATTGGCTCCTGATACAACCTATTATCTAATTTTAATGTTCGTTAAAGATTTAATTATTCAGACATTCTGGTATTATTGAAAATTTAGAAACATCATCTACAACTAAAGAGTTTTATCCACCTCTTTGGGGTCGTTTATATGGCGACTAGATCTGAACAGATTTGTGATAATTTCAATAGGGTTCATCCGATAAAATCGTATATTCCAAATTTTATTCAAATATATTCATATTTGTAGACCGACCTACTGACTGACGGACGGACGGACGGACAGACGGACATCGCTAACTCGACTCAGAAAGTATGTCGATCGGTATAACAAAAGATGGGTCAAGTCATCATTTCATGAATATTTGGTATAACCCGTCCGTTGCACGTTTCAATTTTTTGTTATTTTGCAACTAAACTTTGTCAATTCTTCGGCATTCACTAATGATAATTTTATTGAATTATCCTGGTTTATCATTATTATTATCATAATTATCTATAATTAAATATTTTTGTCCAGTGTAATTAACATAAATGTTGAATTGTTTAACATTCTGCCAGATAGAATTTGTGTGTTTCGGGAACTGTTATTAATGTTGTCAATAAAATGCGACTATTTTAATTGGTGAGGAAGAAATTCGTCAGACTTAACAATAGCCTGAGGTTTAAACAATTACGAAAAAATTGCTAAGCTATTCGATTTCGTGATGTTTTTTCCAAAGGAAAATGAACACTCTTAAATGTTAATCACTGATCTATGATATGGTAAATTTTTGATATTTTGTCTATTAATCTTGTTAAAAAAAGTCATACTCGTACTTACTTAGTCTGCAGCATATTACATAATATGGTTATTTGGTAATGTTCGACATTTTGATTAACATATCACGTTGTAGTTTGTTACTTTTGAATAATACTTTACTCATGACAAAGTCTAACGAGATAGCAACAACAAAATATAACCTTTTTTATGAAGCATACAACAACAAAAATAAAAAATACAAATTTGTTGTTTATTATTACTTTTCGAGTGTTATGACTATAATAACAAAAGAGTTAACCATCATGAGGTAGTATATGGCTTTGTGTCTTACTGACTAACTGACACATCAAATCCTAATAGGCAACTAATATGCAACCAACAACACCAACTCCAACAACAGCTATAATAGAATGGAGTTAATGTTGGTACGAACAACAAAAAAAAAATGTAAACAAGCGAAAACAAAAGACAGCCTAACAGAAATGAAAACACGAATTATGCCTTAATGCACGATTTAGACTCCTTGAAAGTTACTCTTTATCATTACAGACTTAAAGACCACTCGCTAGACCAACACCTTTTTATAAATTATTGTTGTTGTTATATATTTTGAATACCCCCACTAACACCAATCAAAGATGCACTTAAGTTAATTTTGATTAGGCCAAAGCGACATTGCAAACTGCTACATGTAGAACTAAAAAATTGTTGCTCTTTTTGAAAAGTTTAAATAAGTTTTCATAGATCACTCAATCATAGATCATATATAATGGAAATTTCTAAACAAATATAAGTAAATATTTTTATAAAATATTTGCTCTTTATAAAAATTCTTTTGTATTCAACCCATTTACAGAAATTTTTAAAATTGTTTCATATGATCTGTGGAAGGTCTAAGGTATAATTTGGTTAAATTTTTATTAAAGGGGCGCAGCAGCTCCCTTACAAACTAAATATTTATTATGAATTTCATAGAATATTATGATGGCGGACGAATTGAAATTTTGTTTTAAATCTACTTTGTTGAACGACCCATACAAAATAAATGCATATCATCAAATAGCTAGAGAATTATAAAGCGAGAATTTTGATATTTTGTGTCAGTAAGCGTGGGCATGACATATGCCATACAAGCTAATATATATATATATATATATTACTGTTTAACTCCACACAAAAACTATTTATTTGCGAATGTAAACTAACTCGAAGCAACGAAACGGTTGATGGGATCCGATAGTTGTTTCATGAAATAATAATTAAAAATCTCTTTTAAGTACATTCTGGCAATCTCTTTTTAATTGGATTAAATTAATCATTATATGTGACCTTCTCCAAGAAAAGGGACCTAGTGTGTGAAAATTAGGTTTTGAGAAAAAACGCATTTAAAGTTTCTACACCCTTTTAGGTACCAGAATCCACCGTTTTTGACACAACCCGTTTTTTGACACACTACGTCCCTTTTCTCGGAGAAGGTCACATATCAATCAGTCAATAAATGAAGTTCGGTTTCAGGTTTTGGCTTACAGAATCATCGTGAAAAAAGTTCAAACAATCCTCAATTTGGAGATTATCTTATATGAAATAAGAAAGGCAGCTCTTTTTGAGCACCAATATTTCATTATACATGACACCATTGCTGGATGTAGGGTAGGCAAGCAAAGTTCTTTTGTTCGCTATTTATATTTTCGCAAGAAAAGAAAACAAAAAGGCATTTTGTTAAACAATAATCGCCATGATCACGAGTAGGTGTCAATAACTTTCAAAATACATGTTGTTATTTTCTGTGTCTGTCGACTCTGCGGCGAAATGTGGTATAAATGAATAAACGATTTGAAAAAAAAAATTATGCATGAAAATGAGAGAAAAAATATTTATGCATTATTTAACTTTTTTTTTTGCAGTTTAAAACTTTTTTTCATCATGATTTTAAATGTTTGTTAGAAAACAAAAGTATTTTTTAAAGAAAAGCAAAACACTTTTTGTTTTTAATACAATAACGAGCGCATTATGTAAATACATTATCATGGAAAATATTAGTTTATAACTTCGTTATAGTTTTCTTATAAGTTTACTTGTGTCTTTTAATCATTTTCATTAATATACACTAATCTTTTCAATAACACATGCTTAGCAATGCATTAATCTGTGCCATGTTACAGTATAAATTAAAATGTTATAAGGATGTTTTAATAAACAAGTATATTGGTTCCTTTTAGGAACCACAGGACATAATATATATATATATATATATATATATTTGAACAGATAGTTGGCATGTCAAAACATTAATAATCAATGCATTTGTGTCCCTATTTTTATGAACTAAATTTTGAGTACATTTCAGATAATTCGATATAAGTTAAATTTAAATTTCGAAAACGGAAGAATAATACAAAAAGAATAAAGACTTCAAATTACATATTCGGTACCGTCAATAGACATGAATTCCAACAATTATAGTGATTCTGTAGAAAGGGGTCTGTGGAAAATGTATTCATTATTTTTGAAAATGCATTATTTTTGACCAAAATCAGAGTATGCATTTATTTCAATTGATATTTTAATCTTCCTTCTTTCATATCTGCTCTATGTAAATTTATTATGAATATTTTACAATTGCTGGCTAAAGTCAAATTAAACTTAAAATAATAAACAGCTGGTGTTGAAAACCCTAATTAAGTGTAACATTCTACATTTTTTTTTTGTTTTCTTTGCTGACTGTTCTCTTTTTACAGCACGTGAATCTTGTTAGCTATTCCCATTTTAAAGTGATATAAAAGATGCGGGTTTAATTTAGAAAAAAAAAACAACAAAATTGTATATTATCAAAACGAATTGTTCAATGATGATTTGTGTTTAATGAACAAGATTGCTTTACATTTAAGCCAACAAAACATATGAAATAATATTGAATGCATATAAATACTGTGTGTAATTGCAATAAACAGCAGATGGTGTTGAAGAAAAATACAGAAAAAAATAAAAGCCGGTGTTCGGAGAAAAGGGAAAATATGGAAATTTATTTCTGCCCAAAGATAAAAACTCTGTGACATAATTTCATATATATCAAGGTTAATTTTGTTAAAGGACATATTTTTCTTTTAATTAGAACACTGATTAAACATGTTGCTTCTAACAAACCCGATGATATAATTTTAAAATAAAAGTAAACATTTTTGTTGATTGTATTCAATTATTAATCCATAAATATTCATATGATTAATTTCACGTCAAACCAAACACCTTTTTGACACATTAAAGTATTAATTAAATAGAAAACTGACCTATATTCAAATTGATGTAGTAGTATAAGTACTAAACTTATTTTAATAATTATATGCTCGTTTTAAAGGCTTTTGGCTCCACTTATTTAATTTTTTTTTTAATTTGTATAGTAATTTTCCACAACTTTTTCCTTTAAAATTTTAATTGGGTTATATTCTCAAATATTTTTTAATATTTGCCGTAAATTTGAGAATGGAATGGTTCTATTTTTTACGACTTTTTAGTCAAAATAAACCGAATTTTTGGTATGGTGTCATGTGTATAAAATATCTTTATGTAGACGAGTTTCATTAAAATGTTTATAAACATTGTTTATACACATTATAGACAACAAAATATAAAATAATCGATTTTTGTATGGTACGGCTGTTATAGAATAGAATCCATCGGTGTTCAATACTGGTATTTAAAGGATATATTTCGATAACCTGTTAGAATATAACTGAATTTTGTGATATACGTAAATTACTAAATTATTACAACACATACTCTGAATTTTCAGCATTTACGTTTAACAATTTTAAAGTCAATAGAAGATACTAAACAAAATATAATTTTTAATTTCGGATCTTTTTCGTAATACTTGTCCATGTCTTATATTTTAAAAGTACTAGCGTTAATCAGTTTTATTCTTCAGATCTGATGTAAGTTTGTCATTCCATTTGTAATGCATCGATAAATGAATTTGCGTCTATGTGTTTAATGCAAAAGATTTCTTACTTTTGTCGAATTGTAGGGAGTTTTTGCAAATTTTTTTTAATAACTTAATATATATATTTCAATTTTAAACTTTCAAATTAAAAATATATATTTTTTTAAATCTGGTAATAACTATAATATGGAGAAAGTAAAAACGTGGCTTCTTTAATAACTATGACAAGTAAAAAACTCTTTTTTGTGCAGTTTACTTGTTTTGTGCATTTTTTAATAGATAAGTATCCATCTACCATCTTTGTAAATAAAAAGAACATTAAAATAATATGAATTTAACCATAATTGATTTTAGAAAAATGTCCGATTCGTTTTTCGATGATGCTGAAAAGACATCAAAGATATACAGAAAACAACGGTTTTACTCAAGTTAGTTGAGAGACGAGAAGCTAATGGGATGGAACAGGTCAAAGATGACGACTTTAAATACAGATGCAAGACTTGTGAAAAAATATTAATTTAAGATAAATCCGATCTAAGTATACATACATGCTAATGACCAATTTCTTAAAAAAAATATCTTTTAAAACGAACAACCAAAATTCTGTTTGCATTACAAGATCCCATTTGCAAGCAATTTTAATTAATTGTGTAAATTTTAAATGCACATCTAGCCATATAAAAGATGAATTATACAGAATCGTAAAAAATTTTTTTTTATAATATCTGTTGGTTTTTTATGTTGTTTTTATGTAATTCTTATGATATTCTTATCTTATTTTTTATGATATTTTTCTTCCTTTTTATGTTAGTTTTGCATTACTGAAATTGAAAATTAACAAATTAAAAAAAAAAAAAATTTTTTTTGAAAAATGAAAAAGTAGTGTAGGGGAAAATGTAGAGAGAAAAAAAGTGGGTGTAGGGAAAAAGGAATTTTTTTCATTAGCATAGAGATTTCTGTAAAAATCTCCTGGCATCACTGGTACCTATTAAAAAACAATGTAAGATTTCACAAAACAATGCGACATATACCTCCTTTGTTCCAAAGCTTTCATAAGACTAAATAAATGAAATTGTTACTTATGCATGAAACACATAGACGACAGAGGTTACACGAATACATGACTACAAATGCTGCTGGCTGCAATTGTAGTCGTGTAGTCAGCTACTTAATCTTTTTGAGAACGACAACAAAATATAACAACAATATAAACAGCTGCTTTTATACAAAAGCATTTTATTCAGTAGTGCCAATTATATTTTTTTTTTTTTACTTTATTAAAATAGAAAAACATGTATGATTCTATATAAAATTGACTTAAATATATTAATTATTTATAAGGCATTATATAACGTAAAAATAAATAAATAAATTTACTTATTAATAGAATTATTATAGCATTTCATTTTGCGATCAATTTTTTCAACAAAATAAAATATTTCATAGCACTAATATCTTTTACATATTTTGTTATATTATCAACACTATTTTTGTTTTGTAGCCAACAAAAATAGAAAATAGCCTAAGTTGACTACAGCAGCAAAAGTGGTCGTGTAGTCGTGTAGCTGTGTTGGTGTCAAAATAATCGTTTTCATATAAACGTGTGTATTTTGTTTTTGACAGGTTGTAGTCGTGTACCCGCTGTCATCTATGTGTTTCATGAGAGAGTTCGGCTTACTGGTGCCATTATGTATATGTGTGTGTAAATAAAAATATACGATATCCCAGTCATCATTTCGAAGATTGTTTTAAGAAAAATCATCTTACTGTGTCTTCTTCGAGCACTTTTGATGATTAAAAACTGATTAATTACATGCGGTATTAGAAAAAGACTAAGAAATGATTTTTGCTTACGCTTAAAAAGTGATTTATAGAAAAATGACATTAAATACGACTCTAAAATAAGTCGAAACTAATCAGAAAATTGGACAAAAAGGTTCTCAAGAAGATTCGGGGGTAAGGTAATATATCCTCCCAACTAAAGAATATTTTGTGATCAGCAAAAGAGCGCATTTATGACTGTTTTAATAGCACAGAGGAGTCAAAAAAGACTGATCATTTATTGCATAACATGATCATTTATTGCATAAAATGTTTACTGGGATTTTATTCACTATCTGTAGAAACAGTTTTTTAAGTAAAACAAATCTGCACACAATTTCAATTCTATTTCGTTCACAATGACACGATCACTTTGTTTACTAGCTTGCAGTAAAATAAGAAAATAGTATTATAATTTAGCGTAATGATAAATTGTACTTCTCAATTAGTTTATTTTTAATGTGCCATAAGAAGTTCGGTTTGTGCTAAGAAAATCATGAATACATGTTTCCCAGGGCGAGGCTTGATCATTGCACTTTGATTGAGTTGAGCTCCGCGATTATTCCTAATGCGAATAACTCGTGCATTAAATTCTCGGTAGTCCGGGAATGGCGTTTGCCTGCGCCAAACATTAAATAATAAATTTTAAAAATGTGTTATAATTAAATATTATTGACATCTATATTATCTTATTGACATCTGACAAAAAAAAATTTTTTTTTTAAACACCAATTTTTACAGGGTAGATATTTTATGGTTTCACTACTACTACTTTTGAATGTACTAAAAGTAGAACTCTTAAAATCATACTATTTTTTGCAACCCTAAGAATTGCAGTATTTTGTATAAATAAAATAATTTTAATTTATATTATTTTTAATATGAGCTTATTATCGATATACATATACAGAATATATGAATGTTATTTATAGTATTTTGATATTTGCAACAGTAGTATGTATCAATTTGTAATATTTTGTGATGTTATAAAAATCGCAGAATATTGATATTGATTTTATATAGTTTCTTTTATTAATTAACTAACTTAAATATTACATCATAAAATGTTGATATTGGTAAATTTTTATATTATTATCACAACGACCATAAAAACAACAAGTACAGCTGTGACAAAATACAAAATTTAGAATAACAATATAGGAAAACATCATATTTTTTTAATTTTTCAGTGATTTCTCGGCACATATGAAACCTATTGCCACGATTTAAAAAACAGAAACCTTCTCATAATGTTGGTGTATCATTCTCACTAACAACAAGCGCCCTAGCTGTCCTATTGAGAACGTTATCGTGACAAGAACAACATAGGCAAATCATATTTTTTCAAGACTTTTTTTACTCCATTGTTCAACTCTCGGGACCAGATGAACCGATTTGGACGATTTTAAATAGCAAACTTTCCAGGATATCAATGAATCATTTTTTATACCAACGACCGACCTAGTTGCCCGATTGAAGCCGCCATCGTGATTTCCACAGACGGACAGCCCGACAGACGGACATCGCTATATCAACTCCGCTTGTTATAAGGATCACAAATATATATTTCCTGAAACACGTGTTCAATATTTTCAAAAGTAGAATGTTTCTGAATACTCATCATTTCAAAATTTTACTGAAAAACGCGATGTCTGTCGTGAAATTACTCATAAACGTATGTATTTAAAAATCGTTTGATTCATATTCAATAAACTAAAATATATTTGATGGTATTAAAATATATTTTATGGTATTATATATTTTATGGTAATAATATATTTTACTAAGAATTAGGAGTAAATAGGGTCTGTTGCAACTTGCAAGAAAATGTTTTTAAAACAATTTGAATGTTCTTATTTATTATATTAATAGGTAAGGCCATTTCTTGTTTTCGATGATTTGTTAAACAGTTTTCTTCCGATTTTGACCAAACGTATCTTATTTCAAATGGATTTCTTTGTGGCTGTCCACCAGATTTACTAATTTGCACCGTCTGGAGTATTTTTTTCAAGTAAAATGCATTTAAAATTGCTACTACTGTGTTTATTAAATTTGTTAATGTGTTAACGCAATCGATATTTAAAAAATGTTGAATTGTGTGAGTTTTGAATTATAAAATAATTTATTAAATGAAAAAATAAAATATCGAATTTCAAATGCTGGAATCTGCTACTAAGTTGAATTTGTTTATATTTATAAATGCTATTGCAATCAGAATGCCATTTGCCGTTTATACAATTTCTTCAAAGTAAATTGTAGTTTCGAATTATATTTACCTCGCAATAAGTTTAATACTAACATAATGTGCTGGTGCTGGTAATTTAAGCAACAGCGACAATCATAATGATCATCATCATCGTCATGTTTTGCAAAAGCATCAGCAACATCATCATTTCACACAACAGCAAAATATATAAATATACAAAAAATACTAATAATCAGCAATTGGATGGGAATTCAGTGATAGGCCAACAAAAGAAGCATCAACAAAAAAGTAGCGCCACTTAAGGCACATGTAAGCTGTCAAACTTTAAAATTTGCCATGACATTTAACATGCCATAGAGTCAGCCGGGATACATGTACAGCTTGGAAACACAGGTATAATAACATTCATATCTTTCAAGTTAAGTCGTTCTCTAAAAATGTTGGGTATAATTCAATACTTCACAATGCAGTTTTGTTCTGTTGTTTTTAACTTTTTTTTTAATTTTTGCTGTACTGCACTTTAGTTTAAAACTCATTCAGTAGTTTTTTTTTTGTTAACAATAAAAATTAAAAAATATAAACTGCTGTAATAATGTGCTATTGCACATATAAAAAGTGCGCCCAGGTTGTACTTGAGTTTTTTTTTTTTTTAGTTATTTTGAGTTTTTTTTTTTTCAAACATAAACTTTTTGTCGGCTTTTATTGTAGATTTATTGTATTTCTCTCTGAAGTGTACTATGCCAAACAAAGAGCCACTAGGGATGGCACATTTTTTTTTTTTTTTTTTTATGATACGAACATCACACAACAATTATACAATGGTCAAATAACAAGTAATAAAGCTTTAAATGAATTGAAGTGTCATTGAATTGAAAATAAATTTCAATGATGTACAAAGAATTTATTTAAAGGAATTACAAAATTATAACAATTGTCTCAAGCTCTATTTGATAGCAAAATTCCGTAGGTTGTGAATGTGTGGTAGAAAAATCAATTTTTATTTGCGTTTGTCTCGAAAGTATTCAGAGATTTATCAATACAAAACTTAGTAAGTATTGTATTAAGAAAGTACTGTGACCATGTGACTGAACGAAATATAATTATCCATTTCGCAGGACATGCATCTAGTTATCATTATTAAGAAAGAAAGTCAACCTTAAAGTTTATCGGGCAACTTATATAATTTTTTTACTGAGAATAACAACTCCTTGCCGTTTCCGAGCTATAGAGAAATACAACATTCTATGATCGAATATAAAATTTTGATTATTTATATCGCTGACAACTAAAGGCGATTTAATCTTTAAATGTAATGTATTAACACCACTCCCCGTCTTTCCAATATTACTAAGAAGATAAAAAAAACTTATTATAGTAAGTGATCTAGATAACAATTGTAAGCGTCCTTTTATTACTAATTTTACTACACGAAATACAAAAGATGCAATATCTTTCAGGAAGATTAAAAATATATAATTATCTTATAAACAACTTAAAATTATTTTCAACTTTAAAATATGCATTTAGTCCAACAGATCCAACATCCAGATCCACCATTATTGATATTTTCGATGATATTTGTAGTAGCAAAATTGCAATCTATCAGATGTAAGCAAGGTCAATGTCCTTTTTTTTGATTTTTAGAGAAAAAAGTTTATGTATATTCATCACACCTAAAAAATTTTTGGGGTGCGACTCTTTCTTCAAAAACTTTATACAATTACTTACTCATCTTCATATTCAATATGGTCTTAAAACAATGATGGCATCTCCAACAATATTGTTTTTTCGCCGATGTGAAAGTTTAATAGGACAAAAGCGTTACAAACGTTAAAATCACTTACAACAGCAACAAACTAAATATTTGAAAATTAAAGAGGTGGATGAGTATAAATAATGTTAACAGCAACATCATCATGACGACAATGATGAAGGTGGCTTGTGCGCTAATCAAAATATCAAACGGAAAACATTTTACCAGAAAATAAAAAAAATATTGAAAGGTCACATCGAAAAGAAGAGCAACCTCAACCAAAACACAACAATCACTGGCTAAGCTAACACAATGATTAAAAACTGAATAAAAGTAAATAAATGGGACTTATGGATTGTTTTATTTTCTAGCTTATATTTCAAATGACACTAGTAGAACTTTGGATGCATTAGTTTAAGAAATTACGCTATGGGACAGAAAGAGTAACATGCAGTAATAACCAAATATTCAGTAGAATTGTGCTCTTTAAGAGAAATGTTAAAGATAATTGCATATATGTACATACATATTGTAATGATCTTAATGTCAAATACCGGCCGTGCTCATGGTTGGGGGTATTCTTACCCATTTCGAATGTAGATTTGGAATCGGTTCAAAAATTTTACTTAGGTAGCAACAAAAAAAAATATAACAAAAAATAATAGGGATATTCTCCAAGAAGAAACAGACTCATTGTTGACTGGAAGGAAAGCTTATGATAGCATCCTTTCCATGTCTTTTACTCTACCACTATGCCAAAAAAGGGTATGCAGTCAGCCCGAAAAAAAAATATATATAATATTCTTCAAAGATTAGGTAACTCTGTTTACATAATATTAGATCCTATTTTTAATACACTGTTACACACCAGGCACTCCGCATCATTTAGCGCGTTTAAACAAAAAAAAAAAAGAAAAAAAAACAAGTAAGAAAATTATAGTCGGTCTAGACCGACTATACGATACCCTATACCAAGCGTTTAGAGACCCTGTCTCTTAGGCCAAACTAACTGGACATAGAAAATAAGATAAACCAAATTTGAGTGGGATTTTTATTAATTTTTTTGGCTGCAGAAAGTTCATATCGGATGCTATATCTGTATGGGCACTAGGCCTAAAATTGGACCGATCCTGATCATGTTTGGTAGTCTCTTGTATTTTGCAAAAATATATACAAACAAAATTTGAAAAGAATCACTGCAATATTTTTTTTTTGATAGATTTAAGTGCAGATCGGAAAGCAGATCTACATGGGGCCTAGAGTAAGGGTTGTCCCATAGGGATAATTTTTGGACTACTCATTAATGGATGTAACAAACGCATACAAACCCAATTTGAGTAAGTTCTATATGATAATTTGGATCCTATGGCAATTTATGTCGATTTCATAGGGGTCATTTGTATGGGGGCTAGGTCTGAACATGGACCGATTTTCACCACGGACGGACATCGTTAAATCGAATCAGATAGTGATTCTGATTCGATGGGTATAATAAAAGATGGGTCTAGGTCAAATATTTTTGGTAGTTACAAACAGCAGCACAAAGTCATTATACCCAAACCGCATAGTGGTATAGGGTATAACTACTTTTGTTCATCCACATGAGAATTTCAAAAGGCAATGCGACATATACCTACTTTGTTCAAAAGCATTCATAACACTAATGAAATTATTGTTTATTTTTACTCTTTGGTAAGTATTTTCGTTTTCGTTCGGCAGCACACATATAAGAAGCCAGAGTTCGGCTTTCTGGTGCCGATATGGTTATGTATGTGTGTAAACCAGTGGTCGGCAAAACTAATACGATGCGGCGTTTTGCTCTCACACCTACATGCGGTCACATATTAAACAAAACATGAGCATTCGAACGAAGACGTTTGTTCGACACTTTTTGTTTGAGATGCACTGAGAGAATAAATGCAATTTTGAATGTGAATTCTTGTTAAAAAAAAAATTAAAACTATAATGAACCAGTTTCCGCATCTTAAGAAAAAAAATTTGATTAAGTTAACAGGAACTTCTGAAGTTTTTAATAAATTTCCATATTATTTTAGAAAATTAATATGTTAATATATTGGAAACTTTACTAGTAAAGTACAGTATGCGTTTTAATGTTTTTGATAAAATAGAAAATATTATTGAATTACATAATAATCCTATTTATGTTATATTGAAAATTAAAGTGTCGATATCAAAGAACTTTTAAGAATGAGAAATATCTTGAATAAACCGCTTAAAACTGGTTTGAAATCAATAAATGAAATACTTAAATTATATTTGATGTTTGGGTTAACATATATATGTGTGTCTTCATTTTCCTCGTTAAAATTTATTCAAAATAAAACTAGAAATCGCCTAACAGATTGAGGATCTTGTTCGCATAAAATGTTGCCCATATCATATTGATATTGATCGTTTTATACAACATGAAACTTAAAATAATAATATTTTTTTTATTTACATACTTTTTCATATTTTAACTATAATTTTCTCTAAGTGCACAAATTAAATTATTAAAAATCGGCTATTTAATAAATGAGACTTCAGATACGATCAAATCATTTTACATTGAGACTTTAAAAAACTTTAATATATGGCTTTTTTAGGAGACAACACAAATACCAATTTCGGAGGTCGGGAAAAGCGTGGCACCAACAATATATTCACAAATTGAGAAACATCTTGGATAAGGACGTTGAGGTAATTGACTATACAGCACATATATTACATAATTCAAATTCAGTTTCATAATTCAATTTCAAATTTGTAAATTTTTCTCTATTTTACACGATTTGTTCTATACGTGAAAACTCTACATAACATACGGTGAAATTCTGTGACACCCACGAACAAGGTGGCTGTTATTAGGTCCTGCAATTCATCGCATTTTGAAGCTTTGGTGACATTTGAAGGGTTTTTTTTCTTTTTGAAGAAGAGAAAACTTAAAAAATCATAAAGGATTTTTTCAAAAATAATATATCAGAGATTTATGTTCAATTGTTTTTGTCGAAAAATATATTAAAAAAATTGAGTAAAAAATCCATCACTATTTTAGAAGCTGCACAAGGCGTAAGTGACTTTACAAATATTATGAAAAGTAGATTACTTTTTCATATAAATTTTATACGTTTCGTAACGTTTTGTTTTATAGTTTGAGTCTATAAATCTGTGGTCACAAGTGTTAACCGCCTAAGTCGACTTAAGAACGATTTGAGTTATGTAGGCTATCATATTCTACTGAAAACGTTTTATATTTACGTCAAATCCCCATTTCACTAACACAGTTTTTTAAAAAGTTATTAATGAAAACATACTGACCAATTACATTTATATAAAAAGTTATTTTTCTTAAAAGCATGATTTTCGATTTAGGCGGTTAATGTTTGTGACCACTGAAATTATTACGAAATTTTATTATTAAGAAAAACAAAGGGAAATTCGAATTTTAGAAATTTTCTTGAAAATTTCTGTAAGTTTAAGATTTAATTCATTTTAAAAAATTAACTTTCCAGATATTAGAACCCACAAATTTCCTGGGAATAAATTAAAAAGAAACTCTATTAAATTGTTTTAAGTATTCTGAAAGTGAAGCTGTTGTGGAAACGTTTCAACTATGTTGAATATAAAATAAACTTATAGAAAAAGGTGGAAAAACGATTATGATCTAAATGTAAATGTGCACATTTTTTTATGAGGTTTTATTTTCAAAACTTAATAAATCTAGAAGTTTATATGTATATATAAACATTTTTTTTTAGGCTCACAAAATAATATAAAACATATTGTATCAATTTAATTCAATTCGAAAATTTTTAAGTTTTTTTAATGAATAATCGCTCCATTATCGTAGTTTTTTTAATTTATAGAGGGATCAAAAAAGGTTCATACAAAACTGATATGGAGTTACATTATTGTGGTTCAGGACAACATATAGAGAAAGATTTTTTCAAAAACTAGACAAGCTCAACTAAAATTAATTTCAATTTATTAAAAAAATTTTATTTGGACTGACATTTTGCTATTTTTCACTTAAAAATTATACATTTACAAAGCATGCATACTTTTTCATTGAAAAACCGATATGAGATATATTATTATATCAGTTTTAAAATTATAAAAAAACATACCTTATCTGGCAAATTATATAATCTATTTTTGTTCCTCTAAAATCATTACGTATTAGACCGCGCGAACCGATTACCGTTTATTTAAGCAAGCCGATTTTACACTTACATTTAATTAAAAAGAGATATTCAATATCTCCTCTGTACTCTTTCTCTAATGATGTTAAATTTAACACAAACACATAAAAAACACACTGCCTCTTATTAATTTTATATACATAGCTTTGGCAAAATTTGATAAACATTAAAAAACTTTTTCTTTAAACATCACTTTTGATGTGCTAAATTTACTCAGAGAGTAATTTTTTTTTAAATCTGACACAGAGATTGATTTGATTTGCTGTCGAAAAGCTGACAAAAAAAGAAGTAAGGAATAACACAGCAACAACACTTATTTTATTTTGCACATAATTTAATGCAATTTTTTTTAGGAACAATTACGTATATTATATAATATATCTAACAAATAAAAACAAATATGCAATATTTTATACAAAAACAGATTTATACAATTAGAATTGTATAATTTTTTTATTAACAAAAACACTTTTTCACAATTATTTCCAATATTTATAACGAACGACACGGAAACACGTCTTATCGAAATGAAGGAATGACCGAAACTAAAAATTGCCTATAATATAGAGTTACCATATTGCGGTTAAAGGCGTACTAGTAACGGGAACATATATATAAACCTGTAATTCGAAAATCAGAACATATTTTACGGCACACGAGTTAAATTATTAAAATCGGCGTTTTAATAAAAAATGTATTCGTTCATTAACAAAAAAAAAAAATATATATAATTTTAAAAATAAACCCTTTCCAAGAAAATTTATTATCGAATAAGGTAGCGATAACTTTTTTCATCTTTCATTTTCTCTAAGTGAGAACTCTATATTGAAAACAGATCAATTATGGATATTACTAATATTTAAAGTTTATTGATTTTTTTACATAGAGTTGCCAACCCTATGTAAAAACCATGGACAATTCTATATCATCAAGAAAACATTACCGTTGTGTAGTAATTATTCACAATTATACACGGACATTTTTATGGTTGTTTAATTAAAATTTAATTCGATAAAATTCATACATACGAATAGTAGAGAAAAAGTTAGTTATTACATCGTAAATATAACATATATAACATATAAGTCTTTACAATTTAATAACTAATTTTTTCTCTACTACTTGTGTGTATGTTTTTATCGTCCTTATGAAATCTGTTTTAATATCGTTATGGTTTTCTTAATAAGTATTTTTGATGTGTAAACAGCTAAACGCGCAGAGAGTAAAAATCCATTTTACAATACAATCACAATAACAGCGTAAGATGTAAGACGTAAGACAAAATCGGTGTGAGGTATGAGTGTATTGGTGAAAACATTATGATATTTAATAACCTTGTCGCTGTTTTCTGTATTATGTTTCCTCACTTTTTATAAACATTCTTCTGTTTAATTAAAATATATATAATTAATTTCTTCAATCATTTAAAATTATTCACAACATTACCGTTTATTTCATATATATTTAATAATTATCACTGCATTTAATATTAATAATCAAACATAAATAAAAACAAGTAAGAAAATTATAGTCGGTCTAGATCGACTATACGATGCCCTATACCATGCGTTTAGAGACCCTATCTCTCAGGCCCAGCTAACTGGATGTAAAAAATAAGCATAAACCAAATTTGTGTGGATTTTTATTAATTTTTTTGAAAAAGTTCATATCGGATGCTATATCTATATGGGGACAAGGCCCAAAAATGGACCGATCCTGACCATGTTTGGTAAAGTCTCTTGGATTTTGCAAAAATACATACAAACAAAATTTGAGAAGAATCAGTGCAATATTTCTGTTTTTTGATAGATTTAAGTGAAGATCGGGAAGCAGCTCTATATGGGGCCTATGACTAAGAATTGTCCTATAGAGATTATTTTTGGACTACTGATTAATGGATATAATAAACACATACAAACCCAATTTGACTGAGATCTATATGATAATTTGGATCTTATGGCAATTTATGTCGATTTCATAGGGGTAATTTGTATGGGGACTAGGTCTGAACATGGACCGAATTTCTCAAATTTCAATCGCGTTCATCCTATGGCCGATAAAAGCTTATATATCAAATTTCATCAAAATATATTCATATTTGCGACCTGCAGTTTGATTACAAGCTTTACATGGACACACAGACGGACGGACATCGTTAAATCGAATCAGATAGTGATTCTGATTCGATCGGTATAATAAAAGATGGGTCTAGGTCAAATATTTTTGGTAGTTACAAACAGCAGCACAAAGTCATTATACCCAAACCACATAGTGGTATAAAAACGAATGACAGTAAAAAGGAAGTGTTTGCAGATAAAATGAAGACGCGTTTTCAATAGGAAGTGTTTTCCCAAATGTCTCACGCTACTTACTTAGCCGCCCCTGCTCGCTACCTTACCGTGAAGACAGTGTCCGGACTCTAAAGGATTTTGAAGAAAAGCTGGAACGTACATAATTTGGTCGTAAAGCACTATAACACTATGTCTTCAGCTGAAAATAATAATAGGAATTAAAGTTTTAAATAATGTTTAGCTTCTTTTGTGGACTGCAAAAAATTAAGAATCTTTTTTTACTAGCATCTTTACAATTTCATATTGTGACAAAGTTAAAAAAGACTAAAATGTCAATATGAACGAAATATAATGCCCTAGTTCACATTGTTCAGGAGATCAATCGTCTAATATTGAACGCAAAAATAATTTTGGTTACTGAGTTTAATATTTATGTATATTTATAGGAATTTATTAGGACATCACTCAAACCTGTTTTTGTGCGTTCTCTCTTTGCGCGATTTCTTATTTGTGCGATTTCTTTAATATTACAAATTTACAAATTACATATACCGCACAAAAAAAGCACAAAAGAAATTGCACAAATACGAAATAACGCAAAAAGAGGCCGCACAAAAACAAGTTTGAGTGTAATCACAAATATAACTGTTGGAACATAATTATGAAGGTTCTTTAAAATTCACTCAATTTTACTTTTAAATCCGACGAGCAGCAACGTTTTAACATAAATTTTATTTTCTTTTGAGAATGGACTTAGTTGCTTATGCTTTTGTTGTTCTTTTTCTTATCAGAGAAAGATACATAAACGAGAATAAACGTCGCTGCTGTTATTTTTTTAACAGTCTCTCTCACTCGTCTCTCTCACAGTCTCTCTCACTCACTTATTGTTCTCTCACTCGTCCATAATTGTGCAGTATGTAACAGTGATGCAAAATGTGGCACAAAATGGGCCATTTGTGGCACTTTTGAATATTGCCCTGTGGTGGTGCTCTAATCTATGTTGCCCCTTTCAGCTCAAAATTCAACCAACTACTTCCAATCGTAAGTACATTTTTCAATGTAATTTTCTCCCTGTTACTTATATTTACAACATTGTTTTGTTTGTCAAAGAAAAAGTCCCAACTTTTATTTGTAAATCTGTCTTTTTCAAATAAAAACATAACATTTTTGGAAAACAAAATAAAAAAATATGGAGATTTTTTTAAAACTGGTTTCCAAAATATGTACCAGATAATGTTTTAACTAGGGAAACAATAGCATTGTACCACTTGTTATTTAAGTTTTTCCAAACAAAAAAGACACATTTGAACAAATAAATAGTGTATATAGTGCCCTATCGGAAGTTCCAGAATTAAAAAATTTTAAAGATTTAAGCGTAAGTCAATTTTGGAAAAAGATTTCGATGATAAAAAATTGATTAGATGAACCTGTATATATTCCTCTTCCTATTTCACACTCCTCAGCATGTGTAGAAAGAATTTTTTCTTCCCAAATTTTATTAAAACCAATATAAGGAATCGTCTTCATGTAAATACTGTCTCAACTTTAGTATAGTCGAAAGATTTAACGAAATGTAACTCTGGTAATTGTTATGATAAAGATATTATACAACTTATAAGTAAGTAAAATGCTTATAATCAAATATAATATAAAAAAAATTTTTTTTGGCCCTATCAAAGGTATTTTGGCCGTTTTAAATCGTCAATTTGACCCAATGCAAACAAACTTAAAATGAATCACTGGTATGCAATGCATTTTTTAAATAATAATCTAAGCCATAAAAACAAAGTTTTTATTAAAACTCTTTCTTTCCTTATGCATATGAGTTTTGAATATCTCCGTGACTGTGCATGACTGTGTGTGACTATCTTTAAATTAATCTTTGGCCACAACAAGTTTACGGACAAAGTTTCAGATCGATCGGATGAGGGGAAGTGAGGTTTGAATCTCTCCGTGACTGTGCGTGACTATCCGTGACTGTGCGTGACTATGCCAAAGTTAATCTTTTTTCATAGAAAGTGTATGGACGAAGTTTAAGATCGATCGGATGAGGGGAAATGACATTTATATCACTCCGTCACTGTGCGTGACTATGTCTGACTGTGCCTGACTACCCCAAAATTAATCTTTAGTCACAACAAGACTATGTGCCAAGTGTCAGATCAATTGGATTAGCGGGAATGGGGTTGCCCCACGACAGACAGACAGAGAGTATGAGTTAAAAGAAAGAGTTTAAAAAATGAATAAAAATATTTGGTAAAACATAAAGGTATGAAGTATATTAAACGTTTCATTGATGAAAACTGAGAAAGACGTAAATAACTTCGTGTTTCAGCCCATAGTGAATTTAAAAATACTAAACAATAAATGTTTGGGGATTATAAGTATGTCATCATTTCATTTTATTTTATAATGGGTTATTAGGTTTAAACTCAAGCCAAGGATATTTATCAAGTGTTTCGTTAACAACACGAAGTGAAATTATATTTTGTTTTTTTTTTTTTATAATCATATTTAAGTTTTTAGAGCAACACGATTTCTTCGTAATTTAGGGGAACCTTTTAACAAGAAAATTCTCACTATTAAATGTAGTGATATAGTATCTATAAGAAATTGTGGAAACTTAAATTAAAAACGAACACTTAATATCATTTTAAAAATTGTCTACCAATTAAAATTTTGACATTATATTGGTTGATTTATTTTTTAAGCAGCAACATCTCCTTTAACAGAGAACAAAACAAGAAATAATACCAAAAATTCCAAAAACCCCAGCTATCAATGACAATTGATCTACAATGACCCACATTGTTAAGAAACGAACAACATGTTGCAATACCATACAATAAAAATATAACGAAAATGTTGAAAAGGCAATACAACATGATTCTTCTTCTTTTAGTTGGTTGCTGTTTTTATTTATTTTCATTTTTTTTTTTTTTTCTGATACTTGTACATATCAAGTCGTACAGAAAAATAAGTTTCTGAAGAAAATAAGGTTTCACCAAAGGGGGCGCTACGAAATATCATCAGCGTCAAAATCAGCAACAACATAAATTTTGACTTATTTGTTGATTCTTAATTACGCAAAGTCAGAGTCTTTTTGGTGGTGAATAAGCGTGTATTACAAAAAAAAAATACGATAGCGTTTAAAGTCCATACGAATTTAATATTGAACGCATGAAACATTTTGTATTTCTGCCAATACACATGTACATCCTTTTTATTGGCTTAATTTAGCAAACTGGATTGCCATCGGGAGAATATTTTTAATAGGAATAATACAAACAACAAATCGCTAGATATTTTTAACAACAACACAATTTGAGAAACTGATCAATATCATAATTTCCATAAACTACATACTCGTAAAATAGACGAGAATTTAAGAATAGTAAAAAAAGTTTATTTGACTATAAGTGTACAGCATTCGGTAAATTTTACTTAAAAACTTAAAAAAAAAATTCTCAGCAATATAAGAAAAATTGTGTAGCTTGGCAACTCTTTTTGTAGTTTTATCGATTTGATTTTCTTTTATTTTAAATTCCGACTTTAGTTTGCTGTTATTTTTAAATTTATTGCCTTAATTAAAATAATTCTTAATTAATAAGGAACAGATCTCCTGCTGTTGATACCAAATGCTTACCATTTTCGCCATAATAACAATCAACATTAACAGCACCAATATACATACATATGTGGATATATATTTTTCCAGTATTTAACTCAAGTATATTTTTTGTTTGTAATGAATATATTTATGTATGTGTATAATTTGTATAAAGCTTTTTTTTTAAGGGCTGAACTTTTTGAATACGAATATATATGCAGTCTCTTGTTTTAAGCTGGTTTGTGTGTATTGCAATTTAATGGCTATTGTTAAATGAAGTGAATGGTGTTGTTGTCCGTAAGAAAAAAGATCCTGAATAAGCCTTAATTAGAGTTCTTTTATAAATTATTTAAAATAATATATGAAATTAAACTCTGGTCACCATAGTTTTTGGAATCAGAACTACATTGCTACTATATCACATTCATCAAAAACTCAGTAATAAAATCATAACATTATGCAATAAATGGGAAATGGGAAAAACAAATTTTTTTCCTTGATTAACCACAATATTTTTTTGATCCGTTATAGTCACCTAACTGCAAAAATTCATTTTGAATTCAATGGTAATGTTTTTTAATTTTTTTTTTCTAAAATCTGAGATTTTTGAAATCTTGTCGTAACTTTGGACCGACGTATTCGATTTTGTTATGCAATACGTCAAAAAACTTTAAATTACGACAGCTTTAAGTTTTCCTAATAACATTTTTTTGTTTGTTTTTTTTTAATTACAAAATTTTTTAATTAAAAAATTCATAAAAAATGGAAAGCAACAATTACTTAATTTTACTTAAATTTTGTTTCATGAAAATATATAAGTTTGTATTTTATTCTCGATCAAGTGGGAGCAACTAGTTTTGACATTTAATATCGAAAATATGCATAGAGGCAAAAATTTTTTTATTTTTTGTAACGGTCCTACCCATTTATTAGACAACATTTCTTTTTAATCCTCTTTATTGTGTTGTCTCTATGCCTATTTGATTTTCCGTTTCGTTGGAAAAATGTGATTTTAAAAAGATATATCAAGGCACCACTTTGCATCAATCTCGAGCTAACAAAAGAGAAATCGGAGCTTTTAGCATCTCGCTTAAGAGAATGAAATTTCTTGAGCCAATTTTTATACAACAAAAGATAAAATGTGTTTTTGTTACTACATAATTGATCTTTTTGGGAAGCTCGACCAAAAATATGTCGCAAGTAAGTGGCGGCTATTTGCTATATTAACAGAGAAAGGCTAAAGGCAACAAGGAGCCATCTATACCCATTGTACATGCCATGAATATGAAAGAAACCTATGAAGCTATTGTCACTTTATTGAGAAATAAGAGAATCAAACTCAGGAAATCATAGGAGACAAAACAAAAGTCGAAACTATTTTTAGAATATGCTTTGCTAATCTTGTTAATTAAAATATAACTATTTGTTAACTTGGTTTGTTCAAAAATATCTATTAAGTGAACTGTTGTTTGATTGTTAGGTAATACTAATAAAAAAATCTTTTTTCTGTCATAACTAGGTAGTTTCACTTTATGGGGAATAAGACACGAATTTAAGCATGGATTTTCATGAAACAAAAATTAAAGCTGGCGCTATTTAAAGGTTTTTGACGTATCGCATAATAAAATCGAATAAGTCGTTCCAAACTTTAAAAAAAAAAATTTAAAAAACCTTACAATTGAATATGAAATAATGATAGTTTTTGCAGTTAGGTGACTATAGCGGATCAAAAAAAAAAAATATAGCGCTTTTCAGAGGGATTTTTGTTTGTTGCATAGTGTAATTTGGTATCATGCTAATTCACGCTTCCACGCTTTCGAACAAGTAAGCGCATTTACGTTACGTTGTATATACCAAGAATGACAGAATAGAAGATTACGCCATCCGAAGGTTTTACCGCTTGATGATGTAGTATGTCCCTCGCAAGGGTTACCAGGTCGGTTTCATGTGCGAAAATTATAAAATCTGGCGAAAAATTTATGTTTTATGTGAGAGTTGGTAACAATTCAATTAAAATCACTTTGACTGACAGTTCTTAAAAAATTATTAAACCAGTTCTTGTTAAAAATTAAAAATTTCGCTTTATATCTTATTAAAATCAATATTAAAATAATTAAAATTAATAAAAACATTCAGTGAAGTGTGTTAAAAAGTTGCAGAACAAAGAAAATCTAAACAAGTAAGAAAATTATAGTCGGTCTAGACCGACTATACGATACCCTATACCATGCGATTAGAGACCCTATCACTCAGGCCCAACTAACTGGATATAGAAAATAAGCATAAATAAAATTTGAGTGGGATTTTTATTAATTTTTTTGGCTGCAGATATGAAAAAGTTTATATCGGACGGGGACTAGGCCCAAAAATGGACCGATCCTGACTATGTTTGGTAAAGTCTCTTGTATTTTGCAAAAATATATACAAACAAAATTTGAGAAGAATCAGTGCAATATTTTTGTTTTTGATAGATTTAAGTGAAGATCGGGAAGCAGCTCTATATGGGGCCTATGACTAAGAGTTGTCCCAGGTATCATTTTTAGACTACTCATTAATGGATGTAATAAACGCATACAAACCCAATTTGAGTAAGATCTATATGACAATTTCGATCTTATGGCAATTTATGTCGATTTCATAGGTGTCATTTGTATGGGGGCTAGGTCTGAACATGGACCGATTCTCACCAATTTCAATAGCGTTCATCCCATGGCCGATATAGGATCAAATACCAAATTTCATCAAAATATATTCATATTTGCGACCTCCAGTTTTATTACAAGCTTTACATGGACACACAGACGGACGGACGGACGGACATCGTTAAATCGAATCAGATTGTGATTCTGATTCGATCGGTATAATTAAAGATGGGTGTAGGTCAAATATTTTTGGTTGTTACAAACAGCAGCACAAAGTCATTATACCCAAACCACATAGTGGTATAGGGTATAACAAGTGAGAAATTGTGCGAAAAACTATCATGGCTGTTTTTAATTAAATTATTATATGTTTTACTTAAAATTCAAATTTATTAATGGAAACACTAAAAACGCATGATGCAATATATTTATATTTAAATGGTGAAAAATTGGTGCTTACAAGTGAATATTTAAAAAAAAAATAAGTTAACAAATTTATAAAAATTAAATTTTTTTTTCTTACAAATAATTTGAGGAGAAAAATAATAAATTGTCCCATTGTAAGGCCGAGGTCACACAATGAGCGGCAAAGCGGCGAGCGGCGGAGCGATGTGCGGAAAAAAATTAAAACATATGAAATATTACGAAGTGGCCACGCAATGAGCGGCATTTCTGAGCGTTTAAGCGGCACCGCTCAGGAATAGAACTTGTTGTAATTTTTAATTGTTTTCTTCTGAGCGGCAAAGAATAAAAATGGCAAAAAAAAGTGGCTTTTCTTTGTTTTGTCAGTCTGTAGCGCGATTCAGTAACTTCTTTTTAACGATAATTGAATCGTTAGAAAAAGAAAACAACAAAATTATCGATTTTGGTTTTCAGTAAAATTTTTAAACGATATTCGCTATTGCTAAAGTCAGCTGTTGTTGTTGTCTTAACGACAACTCTTTTTGTGTTGTTTTTCAATCGATAAAAAGTTAAAAAGTTTGAAATGTAGTCATACATAAATAAAAATCGTAAAATAGTAAATATATTTTGCTTTTATTAGAAAAACATTTTATATAAATAATAAATAATAACATTGACAATGGCATTTTGACAACTAACCTCAGAAATGACGCTCAGTAATAAGCCACTTGCCGCTCAAACTCGCCGCTTGCCGCTTTGCCGCTCATTGCGTGGCCTCGGCCTAACAATGTTATTGTTTATCTATAAACACACACATAAACATAACAGTTTAACAGCTGAAAATTATTAGCCAATAGGAACAAAGTTTGCGTTACGTCACTTGCCCAACCGGCGCAGATAACTTAAATACTGTCCGCGGGATGGCGTAATCTTGTATTCTATCATTCTTGGTATATACTACTTTTCATTGCATTTTTAAGCTCTTTAACAAATGTTTCAAAAATGTTGAAACAATTATGACGATTTCTGGTTAACATTATACATTTATCTATTAACTAAGTATGTGTTCACGTACATGGCGCTTAAAATCAAGAACCTTTGCAGATTTTTATACCCTATACCACTATGTGGTTTGGGTATAATGACTTTGTGCTGCTGTTTGTAACAACCAAAAATATTTGACCTAGACCCATCTTTAATTATACCGATCGAATCAGAATCACTTTCTGAGTTGATTTAACAATGTCCGTCCGTCCGTCCGTCCGTCCGTCTGTGTGTCCATGCAAAGCTTGTAATCAAACTGCAGGTCGCAAATATGAATGTATTTTGATCAAATTTGGTACATAAGCTTTTATCGGTCATGGGATGAACGCTATTGAAATTGGTGAGAATCGGTCCATGTTCAGACCTAGCCCCCATACAAATTACCCATATGAAATCGACATAAATTGCCATAAGATCCAAATTGTCATATAGATCTTACTCAAATTGGGTTTGTATGCGTTCATTACATCCATTAATGAGTAGTCCAAAAATGATCCCTTTGACCCCATATAGAGCTGCTTCCCGATCTTCACTTAAATTATTAATAAACAAAAATATTGCACTGATTCTTCTCAAATTTTGTTTGTTTATATTTTTGCAAAATACAAGAGACTTTACCAAACATGATCAGGATCGGTCCATTTTTGGACCAAGTCCCTATATAGATATAGCATCCGAAATGAACTTTTTCATATCTGCAGCCAAAAAAATTAATAAAAATCCCACTCAAATTTGGTTTTTGCTTATTTTCTATGTCCAGTTAGTAGGGCCTAAGAGATAGGGTCTCTAAACGCATGGTATAGGGTATCGTATAGTCGGTCTAGACCGACTATAATTTTCTTACTTGTTTTATGATCAAAAATATCATAAAGAATATTTTCATTTATTTATGTTAAGCGAAATGAAATTGTACGGATTCAATCTAAGACCGTAGTGATTGTTGTCAGTCAATCATATAATGAAACTTTAACTTAATGCCTCTGCCCTGAAATTAAGGAATAGCTAAGCATTCATCAACAAAAAAACATGTGCATATGTTTAAAAAAGGTGCTTTTGTGTTGGTATTGCTTATTGTATTATTGTACATGCAGGTTATATGCAAGCAAACAGTACACAAAAAATTAACTGCAGGTATTATTTTTAATGCGGAATTACAAAAAGATGCCAGTTTAGCAAAAAATTATGACAAAGGTGATAAACCAGTAGTTGACGTATTAGTGTGTCAAATAGCTAAATCAAAAAAAAAAACAAGTAAGAAAATTATAGTCGGTCTACACCGACTATACGATACCCTATACCATGCGTTTAGAGGCCCTATCTCTCAGGCCCAACTAACTGGATATAGAAAATAAGCATAAACCAAATTTGAGTGAGATTTTTATTAATTTTTTTGGCTGCAGATATGAAAAAGTTCATATCGGATGCTATATCTATATAGGGATTAGGTCCAAAAATGGACCGATCCTGATCATGTTTGGTAAAGTCTCTTGTGTTTTGCAAAAATATATACAAACAAAATTTGAGAAGAATCTGTGCAATATTTTTATTTTTGATAGATTTAAGTGAAGATCGGGAAGCAGCTCTATATGGGGTCAAAGGTATCATTTTTGGACTACTCATTAACGGATGTAATGAATGCATACAAACCCAATTTGAGTAAGATCTATATGACAATTTGGCATTTGGCAACTTATGTCGATTTCATATGGGTAATTTGTATGGGGGCTAGGTCTGAACATGGACCGATTCTCACCAATTTCAATAGCGTTCATGCCATGGCCGATAGAAGCTTATATATCAAATTTCATCAAAATATATTCATATTTGCGACCTGCAGTTTGATTACAAAGTTTACATGGACACACAGACGGACGGACGGACGGACATTGTTAAATCAACTCAGAAAGTAATTCTGATTCGATCGGTATAATTAAAGATGGGTCTAAGTCAAATATTTTTGGTTGTTACAAACAGCAGCACAAAGTCATTATACCCAAACCACATAGTGGTATAGGGTATAAAAAAAAAATCATATGAGTCCGATCACAGGGGAGATGTGTAAACATCTAGTAATTAGATATTTTTTATGGCACTTTTTTAAAATCAAACAGAAAGTGTCATCTATGTATCACTAATAGCAATCAACTGCGAGGGCTCTGCTAATATAAATGTATTTATTATTTCAACCGGTTAATTTTTCATTTTTCGTTTTTTATTTTTCATTAATTATTTCTCGTTTTTCAGTTTTCATTTTTTATTTCTGTTTTTTTTTATTTTTAATTTTTTCATTTTTCATTTTTTATTTTTTATTTTTCACTTTTTATTTTCCTTTTTTTAATTTTTTATTTAAATTTTTTATTTTTCATTTTTTATTTTTTATTTTTCAGATTTCATTTTTAATATTTCACTTTTCGTTTTTCAATTTTTATTTCTAATTTTTTATTTTTCATTTTTCACTTTTTATATTTCTTTTTTAATTTTTTATTTTTTGTTTTTAATTTTTTATTTTTCATATTTTATTTTTTATTTTTCAGATTTAATTTTTAATATTTCACTTTTCGTTTTTCATTTTTCATTTTTCATGTTTAATTTTTTTATTTTTTATTTTTCATTTTTTATTTTTTATTTTTTATTTTTTATTTTTAATTTTTCATTTTTCATTTTCAAACAGGTTATTACATATCATAATTTTTTCACCAATACAATCACACAATTCACTCCGATTTTGTCTTACGGCTCACATGTTACGCTGTTTTTGTGATTGTATTGTGAAATAGAAATTTACCCTCCCTCCCCCAAAATGATATTGAAACATAAGCTAATTTGATGGAAGTCACCTTCTAGATTCTACAATGTTTATCAAATTATATAAATTCTATGATTCCTGACATCAGCGTATATAAATGGTGGACTTATTGTGCAACTTGTCTGTTTTCGAAAGCATTTCCTTCCGCATTCAGCCTGATATAAACTTTAAAATAAAATACTCTTTAATAGTAAATATTCTTGATTAAGTACAATTTCGATACTAACCACAAAGAAATTAAATCGAGTTTTATTATTGAAAATATATTATTTTATAGTAATATTATGGTTTTCTAAATTGCATAATCATGAATAATGAAAAACAAGTCGTATGTTACGGATTCTTTTTCTCATCATTCATATCCATCAGACCCAGCCAGTAACTCTAGCGTATATGATATATATGGTATTCCAATAATGTATTGTTTAGCATCATCATATGGTTATTCTACAAATTGCAGATAAAAAAAAAATCCC
Organism: Cordilura impudica; assembly: GCA_963682025.1. Lineage (NCBI taxonomy): Eukaryota > Metazoa > Arthropoda > Insecta > Diptera > Scathophagidae > Cordilura > Cordilura impudica. Next base: position 208,061,636 of record OY821521.1, read on the forward strand.
AAATATTTTTCGGTACTCGTAATTCCAGACAATAGTTTGCTGGTAAGTAGTTAAATATGATAGCAATGAATGTTTTATATTTATTTATTTTTTTGGTATGATTGATTCATACTTTATAACAACAGAAATATTTATGTCTGTATGTTATCTATATGAATTTTTCCCTTGCAGAGTCGATCAATGAATGTTTGAATGAATGACTTGTATGCATCAGGCGCAGCCATAACAAAAATGCTGCAATATGTTGGGTATAATACAATGAATAATAATAAGCTTTAAATCATTATTCCCAGGATAAGGTGCGCCAATTTTGTTTTTTTTTTTTTGTGTTTTTCTTTTTAGCTAATACTCGTAGAGAAAGAATGTTTTATTTTCCAAGCTATTATTCGTAACAATATATGACCTCTTAAATATGCCTGAGGCAACAAGTTAGTAGGTTCCATACCAGAATATTAAACATAATATGTATCTGACTTTTTATTGTAACGCCTTGTTAGTTTTTAATATTTTCTTGTGATTATGCCAACATTTATTAACCTTAATAGAACCGTTATAAATTTTGTTTTGTTTTTCTATAGAAATATAAAGCCTGTTAAAGATCAGAAATATTGTATGTATTGTTTCTCTTCTATTCTATTCTTAATTTAGGGTTTGGTCATTATGTCCTAGTACCCTATAAAGTATTAAGTTTTGTCTTATTGTTTTGTTTAGCTGCAATTTTTAGACTCCAGCAAGTCAACATATATTAAATTATATGCAATAATTTTGAAATTCAATTAGACAGTTTAATCCATATTCTAAACACACAGAACGTTTACAATTTTCTATTATGACAAAATATTTATTACTAAAAGAACAGAATTTTATCAACCTTGTTGCCATTAAATATACAATATATACGGGAAATTCTGTGCGTTAAAGTATTTCTTGTCCTCATATATTCCCATTAGGGTGGCCCTTCATTATATGGTGAAAAAATAGTGTTCAGACTCTCGGTCGCACCCCCTAGGAATATACGCATAGCAAAAAAACTGAGAAATACAAAGTTTTGGCCCAATCAAAAAACATTTAGAGGTGGCTCAACGCGATTGAAAAATTAAAGTGTGTTTATATGGGGAAAATATAACTTTTTTCAGATTTTACGAAAATTTCGTTCTATTGTCTAATTTTTCCGACAAACTGTTATATACTTGGGCATCAGTATTAAATTGTCCTTTCAAAAAGCTATATAACTTCAAAATCGAATAAAAACTCGCCAAGAAATCGCAAATGCCTCAGACTACTTTTGTGCAAAAAAATAGGTAATGAAATTTGATGGCATTTTTTTTCTCAACTTTAAGAAATTTTTTAAAGCCAACATTTTATTTTAGTCTCTCTACCTGTAAGTACTCAAGTACGAAGTATTGTTTTATTACCACCTTGATAACCTATTAATCATTGAGACCGAAAATGGAAATTTTTTTTGATAAAATTTTTAAAACTCCTTTTTCAAGTTTTGAAAAATTTTCTTAAACAAAATTTAAAAAAATTGATCTAGCTCTATGAGGTCTTGTTAAATGCTCATTAGAGATTAACTGTGTGAATTTTTCGGTAAATCCCTACGCCAGAATTTGTTTGGCAAGGATTTTATTATTGCGGATTTCGAGAAAAATGGGATTTTTGTAAAAGTTTCTGTAAATGTACTCTTTCAAAATACTTTGTATCAAAAATTCATCACTTTTCTACTTTTAAATGTTATGTTTTATCATAATAGCCTAGGGTTTCGGAAAAAGATAATACGACCCCATTAACCCTTTTGGAATTGGGATCACATATGACCCCAAGCTAATAAAATAAAATTTATTCAAAAAATTCAAATATATTGTAAGTGCTGTTGAATTTTTAGATGCGATGCTTAAAATATAATATCCAAATGTGTAGAACTTCCGTTCCTAAACGTTAACCCATTATTTGCCAAGGCCAGCTTTGGATTTTAATATTTCTAAATAAAAATTACGGAAAACGAGTTTTTCTATTAAAGTCGATGAAACCACTATTTCGAATTTAAGAAAAATAAATCGGTTATTTTTTATTTATTTAAGGCTTCAGTGCTCCTGGGATCAAAATTATCCATTGTGATATATCTCTGGTGCAATTGTCTGCTTATTGCTCGCGAATATAAATTTAATTTAACCAATTTTGTTATAAAATTATTTTATGTATAAAAACTATCTATATTTTTTAAATAAAATAAGAAGATCCACAGATGACCCAAAGCTAATAAAACACAATTTATTCAAAAAAACATGAAATATAAAATTAATTCAATTTATTTTGGTGTATTTAAGGATGGTTTAGTGTGCGATTCAAATTGTTTTCTGTAATCACCTACGACTTGCAATAAGTATTGCTTTTCTTTAATTTTATATTATTATATTAATTTTATATTGGCGAGTTTTTATTCGATTTTGAAGTTTTATAGCTTTTTGGAGAGATAATTTAATACTGATCTCGAATTATATAACAATTTGTCGGTAAATTAAATTATAGAACGAAATTTTCGTATAATCTGAAAAAAGTCATATTTCCCCATATAAACACACTTGAAAGTTTCAATCGTCTTAAGCCACCTATAAATGTTTTTTGATTGACCCAAAACTTTGTATTTTTCACTTTTTTTTTTTGCTATTCGCATATTTCTAGGGGGTGCGACCGAGAGTTTGAACACTTTTTTTATTAAGGGCCACCCTAGTGCCCATATTGTCACCATATAACACCTTCTTTCGACTCTTGACTTCAAACTGGTCAAAGACAATCTCGGATGTTTATGGGCGTAGAGCAAAGAAATGCCTTTACTTGATATGGATTTAATCGGACCATACTTGAACCTAAGGAAGAACATATGAAATAAATATCTTAGTGCTGTCATAAATAAATATTTAAATAACCTCCAAATTTGTTTATTTATGACACAGACCTCTTTTTTTTTATTTTGTAACAATTATTATCGTAATCATAAGACCTTTAAAAGTAAAACAACCTCCAAAGTGTAAAAAACATTAAGCAACACACTCGGCCACAAGCAGTGCGACAAAAGTGTATAGCTAACAGCAATATTAATAAGTTGCCTTAAAAAGTTTGCAATAAATTGTTTTAAGCCAAAACAGATATAACTAGTCAAATATGTTTTTATTCCTTGGCCATAGGTGCCCATGCTGATTGTATATGGCATGATAACTATAAAAACGATGACTACTATGTATGTATGTACATATGTAAACGATGAACAAATAAAAGATGTGATGACGTTGGATAATGACATTGAATCGTCAGTACTTGTTACTGTTGTGGTCAAAGTTGTTGTAAGCAAAAATATTGCTTACTTAAAACGAACCTATAGCTCGACAATATCAAGGCAAATTTTCATCACCATCATCCTCATCTGTGACTGACTACATTATAGTTTTCCTAAAATTGAAAAAGAAAATAAAACTAACATCTATTAATATTTATTGTAGTTGGTTGGTTGTGTTGTTTGTGCAGTGTGCTGATTTTGACCAAACACGTAACCATTCGTTAATGTCTTCTTGTCAGGTGCGTAAATCAGCAGATGCGCTTTAAAAGATTAAGTGCCGGTTTTAAATATATTTACCACATTTTACATCATTGTTAATTTTGCAATAACAACAACAACAATAAAATTTTAGCTGTTGATGTTGGTTCTGTTGTAGTTCTTAATATTACTTTCTGTGATATGTTTTGCATTGCTTTAATGAGTAAAGAGTTATTGCAACGATGTCAATATCAAATTAATCATTCTGTGTGCAGGCAAAAAGTCTGAAATTTTTTTGTGTACTTAAGCATCATAATTTGTAAATTGCAAGTTTATTGATTTGATAAACGACATATAAACTATTGATTCACGTTCACATCTAACCATCTGTTTCATCATATGTCAGATATGGCTTTACTGTCATTTTCAAACTATACCAATTTTTATTTTTCATACGAGACATGGATATACGGGAGGAAGGCAACATCAGTAGTATTTTATTAGCTGTACTGCGATCAAAGGTTATCCAGTCTAAAATGCATAAGTTTTGCAGCCACCCAGTAAACAAAATGTAAGTCGTTCGAAAATAATCAGTTTCATTTTAAATAACTTTAGATCCACGAAATATAAAAATATAGGGAATAAAAATTAAAAATGAATTAATAAATAAATAAAAATTTACATCAAAAAATCAATGGATTATAAAAACTAAATTGTAATTAAAAATTTTAGTAATAAAATATAAAAATGTATATTAGGAAAAGGAAAAATGATATCAAAAGAGGAAGAAATGTATCATGAAAAGTTTTGTAGTTGCGAATTTATTCCATTTTGCATTATGCATTACATTTTTGTGGTTTAGATTTATATAAAAAATTGGGAACAAAAAATAATTTTCCATCTCTCAGTCATTCTCTGAGTAAATTAGCCTCTCCAAAATAGCTTTATTATAAAAAAAAAAAGCTTAAACTTTTCTAACAGTTTTAAATGAATCCTCAAATAATTTTAAGAGTATAAAAGTTAGAGAACTGTAATGTTGTTGTGTAATGTTAGAAAAGTACATAGCACTGTTGTATGAAATGTAATTTTAAAAGCATTGATTATTCAAATAAACGGTAACAGGTTCACGCTCTACAATATATGTATGCTTTTAGTGAATCACAAGACAAAAAAATTTCAGGTATGTTATTTATATTTTCTATTATTTTACAGATCATTTCTTCCTTCAATAAAAATGTGTACTTTTTAAAGAATAATTAAATTCTGCCAATTGTCAAATGTTGCAGATATAATTCAAATTTATTTTGAAGTTTTTTTTTTTTAGAAATGATCGAATTAAAGAATTAAAGCTTTATTTATATGTTCACCTTAATAGTATACATATATATGTAAAAGCGTGAACCCGTTACCGTTTATTTGTATACATTTGTATACAGAACTGCAATATAATAACTAAAGGTCAAATGTATGTACATATGTAACATTAACGAGGCACATTTCTCCAAATACATAATTGATATTTAGTGTTTAAAGCACTGTTTATCATATAAAATGGAATGTGTGTTTGTTTATTTCTTTGTTTGTACCTTATAGGAGACCAAACTTCTGGACCGATCTTCCTAAAATTTTCACAGCATTTAACTGGGACTCTGGCATGATTAATAGGGTACTTTTTTGACCACGCCCACTTTTACGCCCACTTTTTTTAAAATTATGTAATATACATATATAAAAACGTTGGTGCATTTGTTTGTAACGAATGATCTCCGGAACCATAAGAGTTGTCGAGGTAGGATTTGTACCATAGGTTCGGTTCGAGCTCTCTGTGTTTTTTTAGTTTTAACCCTCTGGCTGGCGTTGGGGTCAAGATATAAACAAAATTCTTATTTTCAGCGCAATTTGACTGCAATTCAGAATGTATGTATCTTTCGTCAAAGGAAATTTTTGTATGTATAAATGGATCCAACAGGTGGCGCTGGGGTAAAGTTATTTCGAATATTCTTATTTATGGTGCGATTTTAATGAAACTAAGAATGTACATATATGTATGTTAGATGATGGCAAACATTTTTTTATTGGACCCGGCAGATAGCGCTGTCGTTCGCAAAATAATGAGTTATGAAATTTATATAAATTTTGTTAGTTACAAACTTCACAAACGTTTTTATATACAAATATTCTAACCAAAAAGGAAGGAAAAAGCCGCTACATTATTGCATGGGGTCGTACAGCTCATTCAGCACTCAAATCACCGTTAAACGTACAAACAAATGATAATGCCGTCTGTAATATCAAAAAACATTCCGGTATGGAAAAAGTTCTGCAAAAATGCAGTATTATTATTTGGGATGAATGTACCATGGCAAACATTCTTTAGAAGCATTACATAGAACTTTAAAAGATTTGAAAGGCAATGAAATACTTTTTGGTGGAGCTCTCATTTTATTTTCTAGAGATCTTCGTCAAACATTTTATATAGTTATATACAGATTCTAACTAAAATAAAAAATTCATTGAGGGCAAAACAACGTTTGCCGGGTCCAGCTAGTATATATATATATAAAAGAGAAATGCGAAAATCAAAAATATATACTCTTTTCTTCAATTTCACTTTGTAGATCCATTTTTTCGTTGAATATGGTGTTTTTCTATTTCAATTACTTTAAAAAGTTACTTTAAAATATAAGAAACCTAATATTTCAAATATTGTAGGCATGTGTAAAATGATAACAATGTTCACTTCATGGTATTATTTTCAAAATTCTGAGGTGAATAAAATTTCACTAGCTCATGGGGCTAGTAGAATTGTTGACTTAAGAATTAAATTTTTTGAACTTGTGAAATAAAAAAAAAAAAAACAGAAATTCAAAGATAATTTATTACAAATAAATTAAAAAATATAAAAAATGGATAACCAATATACTTGTGTAATATTATATGCTGTTTTTAAATTATTTTTATTTTCAAATTATTTAGATTTAATACTGAAAGTAACATTTCTCATTTTAAAATAGATGCAATTAGTTGTGGAAAATATTTTTATTTTAAAATTTTATATAAAATTTTATAAAAAAAAGATTTAATTGCCCACAACGAAAATATAAATGGTTCTCATAATAGAAAAAAAAAAAATTAAAAAAATAATATTGACAGAGTATGATGGATCGTAAGAGTAAAAAACTTTTTCCTTTTTATTGCATTTTGGTTCAATTAATAAACTGAAGTTTTGGATTCCGAAATATCCAAGGTAATAGCAGTAATAATTTTTGGCCGATCTCTCATGGAACTACGGACATTTTTGTTTTTTCCAAATATCAAAATCTTAGACTAATGACTATTGAAAATAAAGTCTGTAAAAAAATTTATATATTAACCATTTTAAAGGATATCTATCTCCCGCTGTTTTATATTTCTGAATATATGTACATATTTTTAAATTTTTAACATTTTCATACTACAGACGTTAAAACCTTCGCACAAAATGTTCACATTGGTAATACAGATATACTGAAAAAATGTTGAATTCTTTTGCAATTTGTAAATTGCAAATGGATAACCAATATACTTGTGTAATATTATATGCTGTTTTTAAATTATTTTTATTTTCAAATTATTTAGATTTAATACTGAAAGTAACATTTCTCATTTTAAAAAAGATGCAATTAGTTGTGGAAAATATTTTTATTTTAAAATTTTATATAAAATTTTATAAAAAAAAGATTTAATTGCCCACAACGAAAATATAAATGGTTCTCATAATAGAAAAAAAAAAAATTAAAAAAATAATATTGACAGAGTATGATGGATCGTAAGAGTAAAAAACTTTTTCCTTTTTATTGCATTTTGGTTCAATTAATAAACTGAAGTTTTGGATTCCGAAATATCCAAGGTAATAGCAGTAATAATTTTTGGCCGATCTCTCATGGAACTACGGACATTTTTGTTTTTTCCAAATATCAAAATCTTAGACTAATGACTATTGAAAATAAAGTCTGTAAAAAAATTTATATATTAACCATTTTAAAGGATATCTATCTCCCGCTGTTTTATATTTCTGAATATATGTACATATTTTTAAATTTTTAACATTTTCATACTACAGACGTTAAAACCTTCGCACAAAATGTTCACATTGGTAATACAGATATACTGAAAAAATGTTGAATTCTTTTGCAATTTGTAAATTTTTATTTCTGAGAAATTTTAATTTTTAAATCCATAACATGTTGTGCATATTAAGATTTGGGAAAAATTAAAACTATTTGTAAATAAATGTAAAATAAATTTTGAAAATATTTAAAATAAATCCAAAAAAATAATGCAAATTTCTACCTCTGATGCAATTACTCCCTAATAGTGATAATATGTCAATTTTACCAACCGAAATAAATGTGTGGCACGTAAAGATAAAGAAAATTTCCTTCGTTAAGAAGGCATGCAAAAAATTCAGACAAAATTTCTTCAATTTGATCATCAAATGCAACAAATTTTAGTATTTTCCCAGCAGCCTATAATTAAGTTAAAGCTTACACATCTTGTCGTCATAAATGCATGATTGTTTTTAATTATTTTGACTAAGAAATCCTTAAGCTCCGAATTAACTGACGTTTAACATGTCCTTAATATTCGGTTTTCTTTTTATACTCTTTATGCAGCTAGTTTCAAAGTATTTCCTTGCATGTCGTTTAATTAAAATGTCAGAACTGGTTTAATGGCGTTAATGACCGACACTTTTGCGCATTACTTAATGTATCAACGTATGTTGTTTGTCACTGGTCCATATGTCTGCTCTGTCTGTCTATTAATGTTATACTCGTACATATGTGTTTCTCTTTTTTTTTTTGCTTCAAACATTATTTGAAACTTAACGAGCTTTACTGCAGAGAAGACGATGTCTTTGTATAGCAGACTACAGTACTAACATTTTGTTTTAGATCGTTTTGTCAGCCCATCTAGCTATTCAGTTAGTCAGTAATCGTATTTTCATCACTGAATATCATGAATTCCCTTCGAGATTCTTTTGTAGTTTTATGATCATGTCTGTAATAAAAATCAAGTTTTAATTTGAACATGTCTGTGTCTAGTCAACAATGTACATGTTTTACAATTCGCTTGTTTTGTGTGAGTGTTTTTGTTGTTGTTCCTTTGGATTCACTAATGAAGGTATAAACTGCAGGCGAAATATTTGAGGTATTTCCGATGTACAACTTAATTCAGAAAGACAACAAACTACAGCAGCTTAATTATTTCATGTGCAATCAGATATTAAATCTTCACTGATACTTTGTTTTATGATAATTTAACTTTGTATTTGAATATAGAGAGAGGGTTGACAATGAGGACCTTACTCTATGAGTAATTCTCGAAATTAGTTAATCAGAAGTTGACGTGGAAAGATCAAATAATAATTCAATTTGAGAAAATATTATTGTTTTATAAAGCAACTTAAACTAAATTAAAATTAATTAAATTCGGTTGAAAATATTTTTTAATAAAATCCTCCAACCGATTACTTAAACATGGAATTAAAAGAAATCATGAAAAGTAAAGATTTTCCTTTTATCTTAAAACCGTTGCCATTATAAATTGATGATCAATTTACATCACTGTCTGTAACGAAACTATTTTCTGCGAATTTTTATTATTTCACAATACAATCACAAAAACAGCGTAACATGTAACGCGTAAGACAAAATCGGTGTGACATGATTGTACTGGTGAACAAATAATGATATGTATGAAAATGAAACATGAAAAATGCAAAATAAAAAATGAAAAATAAAAAATGAAAAATGAAAAATTAAAAATGAAAAATAAAAAATGAAAAATGAAAACCGAAAAATGAAAAATGAAAACGAAAAATAAATGAATAATATAAAATTGAAAAATAAACAAGTAAGAAAATTATAGTAGGTCTAGACCTACTATACGATACCCTATACCATGGTTTAGAGACCCTATCGCTTCGGTCCTACTAATTGTATATAGAAAATAAGCATAAACCAAATTTGAGGGGAATTGTTTTTTATTTTTTTGGTTGCAGAAATGAAAAAGTTGATATCGGGTGCTATATTTATATGGAGACTAGGTCGAAAAATAACCCGATCCTGACCATATTTGGTAAATTCACTTATATTTTGAAAAATATATACAAACCAAATTTGGGAAAAAATCTGTGCTATATTTTTGTTTTTGGTCATTTGTATGGGGACTAATTCTGAACACGGACCGAATTTCACCATTTCAACAGCGTTCATCCTATGGCCGATTAAAACTTATATACCAACTTTCATCAAAATATATTCATATTTGCGATCTGCAGTTTGATTACAAAGTTTACATGCACACACAGACGGACGGACGGACGGACATCGCTAAATCGACTCAGAAAGTGATTCTGAGTCGATCGGTATAACAAAAGATGGGTCTAGGTCAAATAGTCTTGATAGTTACAAACAGCAGCACAAAGTCATCATACCCAAACCACATAGTGAGTGGTATAGGGTATAAAAATTAAAAATTAAAAATTAAAAATTAAAAATTAAAAATTAAAAATTAAAAATTAAAAATTAAAAATTAAAAATTAAAAATTAAAAATTAAAAATTAAAAATTAAAAATTAAAAATTAAAAATTAAAAATTAAAAATTAAAAATTAAAAATTAAAAATTAAAAATTAAAAATTAAAAATTAAAAATTAAAAATTAAAAATTAAAAATTAAAAATTAAAAATTAAAAATAAAAAATTAAAAATTAAAAATTAAAAATTAAAAATTAAAAATTAAAAATTAAAAATTAAAAATTAAAAATTAAAAATTAAAAATTAAAAATTAAAAATTAAAAATTAAAAATTAAAAATTAAAAATTAAAAATTAAAAATTAAAAATTAAAAATTAAAAATTAAAAATTAAAAATTAAAAATTAAAAATTAAAAATTAAAAATTAAAAATTAAAAATTAAAAATTAAAAATTAAAAATTAAAAATTAAAAATTAAAAATTAAAAATTAAAAATTAAAAATTAAAAATTAAAAATTAAAAATTAAAAATTAAAAATTAAAAATTAAAAATTAAAAATTAAAAATTAAAAATTAAAAATTAAAAATTAAAAATTAAAAATTAAAAATTAAAAATTAAAAATTAAAAATTAAAAATTAAAAATTAAAAATTAAAAATTAAAAATTAAAAATTAAAAATTAAAAATTAAAAATTAAAAATTAAAAATGAAAAATGAAAAATAAAAAAAAAAAAAAATAAAAAATTAAAAATAAAAAATGAAAAAATAAAATAAAAAACGAAAATGAAAAATAAAAAACGAAAAATTAAAAAATTAACCGGTTGAAATAATAAATAATAATAATAATATTTATTAATAATAATAATAATAAATAATAATATTTTTACATTAGCAGAGCCCCTGCAGTTGATTGCTATAAGTGGTACATAGATGACGCATTATGTTTAATTTTAAAAAAGTGCCATAAAAAATATTTAATAACCAAATGTTTACACATCTCTCCTGTGATCGGACTCACATGACTTATTTTAATTTTATGATTGAAAAAGCATCTCACGTAGGCCTCGAAAACTTCCTTCGATTATCATTCGCTAGAATTTAAATCTTGAAAACTCTACTCACCTAAAATAGCCGAATTTTTCCGTGCAAGACTTGAGAATAAGTATTTATTTTCAACTATCTACATATAAACATAAATGATAATAACCGAAAAGCTATATTGGAGTTTTTAAATGATGCAACATGGCCAATTATTAGGTAACTTAAGTCGTATGTTTACACTATTTGTTAACCTCTTCTAAATACTAAATAAACAAAGAGTAACATGATTTCAAAGTTCTTGTTTTACAACTTAGAAAGTTATTAAAGAACTCCATAAACTTTCATTCACTACAACCTACGATTGCAAAAAGAGATCCTCCACAATATTGACATTTGTCTTAAATAAGAAATACGTTTTTCATTTACGAGTTTATCAATGTTAGAGCTTAAATTTAACATACATTTATATTCCTGTCGCCCACTTAATTGCAAACTTACATACACATTTCATGCTTAGTGTTGTTTTGTATTCTCTCAAGCAATATGCATACCAAGGAAAAACTATTATAACTATATTTTGTAACTACATATATAACTAACTATACTGTTGCTGTAGTGTAGCAAAGGAATGGACACAAAGTTGAAAATTAACATGAATCTTTTTAGTAATTTAAAAGCTACAGTAGAACATTACCACCATCACCATAGACGTTACCACCACCATCGACAACAGCATCTTCATCTCGTCATCACCGCCAACATTCAATGTTGCGAGTATACAAGTTTTCTTTACATAAGTACTTTATCAATAATAAAAAAAAAAAAAAACTGTCGTATACGAGTCTGTCCATGCGACGGTCCATCTACCCATTTATATCAACGTTCTTGAATACTTCAAATTTGTCTTTATGCTTTTATTGGTTTGGTTGTTCTACTCTTCCTTTTGGTTGTGTTATTCGGCATGAAACTTGTCTAGAAATATTTTAAAACAAATTATTCAACACTTTGCATTTGCTGTTTTTACACTTCCAGTGTTAACTATATAGAGGACATTTTTCCCCAAACCCTGTTCGTGAAATTAGTCATTGATCCCAGCAAAAAATTGTACTTATAAAGCTTACTTCTTTAATATGCCCTTAACTTGATGTTCAGCTTATAATAAATATGTTTCCGCTTAATCTAGTTCTGAAATAACATCAGTTAAACGTATTGATCTGGAAATTGTGGAAACATTAATACATTAATACATTGAAAAGCAAATTTGCGATCCCATAATAGAGTATATATATTATTGATCCCTACAACTTGAGTCGATATAGTGATATCCATCCGTGCGTCAGTCTGTTGAAATCAAGCTCATTAACAAAATAAACCATTTACCAGGATAAGGTTAGGTTAATAATGTTTGTCGTTATTTCGAGCACGTTGGTTTTGAAATGGGATAAATCAGGCTTTATTGTACCAAGATATGGCCTCAAATGTCGAGACACATCTACAAATTTTCATATTAAAAATTAAAAATAATGAAAAAAGTGTTTATACGTAACAGAACATGTGCATTGTACATGTGAACGAATGGTTACCCCATTTAAACTAACAAAAGTGAAATTGTATATATTTATATTTAAGCTTATTGCATTTAGTAATTGCTTTCAACTAAATACAGCACAAAAATACCTTTAATTTTTTTTTAATTGTGTGTTTAATTGTAAAAAATCTATCCATTTTAATGTGAAATTTAGTTAATTAGTTTTTGTTATAATTATACCCTATACCACTATGTGGTTTGGGTATAATGACTTTGTGCTACTGTTTGTAACAACCAAAAATATTTGACCTAGACCCATCTTTAATTATACCGATCGAATCAGAATCACTTTTTGAGTTGATTTAACAATGTCCGTCCGTTCGTCTGTCCGTCTGTGTGTCCATGTAAACTTTGTAATCAAACTGCAGGTCGCAAATATGAATATATTTTGATGAAATTTGGTATATAAGATTTCATCAGCCATGGGATGAACGCTGTTGAAATTGGTGAGAATCGGTCTATGTTCAGACCTAGCCCCCATACAAATTACCCCTATGAAATCGACATAAATTGCCATAAGATCCAAATTGTCATATAGATCTTACTCAAATTGGGTTTGTATGCGTTCATTACATCCATTAATGAGTAGTCCAAAACTGATCCCTTTGACCCCATATAGAGCTGCTTCCCGATTTTCACTTAAATCTATCAAAAAACAAAAATATTGCACTGATTCGTCTCAAATTTTATTTGTATATATTTTTGCAAAATACAAGAGACTTTACCAAACATGATCAGGATCGGTCCATTTTTGGACCTGGTCCCTATATAGATATAGCATCCGATATGAAGTTTTTTATATCTGCAGCCAAAAAAATTAATAAAAATCCCACTCAATTTTTGTTTTTGCTTATTTTCTATGTCCAGTTAGTTGGGCCTAAGAGATAGGGTTTCTAAACGCATGGTATAGGGTATCGTATAGTCGGTCTAGACCGACTATAATTTTCTTAGTTATTTTATATTTAGAATTGAAAACTTTTACTTGTTATACTTATGAACTTCAAAGTTTATCCTAATCATAATATATTTCAAAAAATACTAGGCGTAGAGAAAAGAAACGGATATTACTGTTCGAAACATCTGTATAAATTCAAAATTGCAATGAACGCTTAAAAAATTTTGCTGGGTTAGGTCGTAGAAAATCATTCTGTTTATATAAATTTATTTTGCTGTGTTAAGGAACAACAACAAAAATTTAAAAATGATACGCGTATAGGTACGGCATGAAATTAATTCTGCCGTAATTCCCATACCCACCATCGTCACCATCAACAACATCAACAACATCAAGTTCGCAGACAGACATACGGATAGACAGACATTTTATAAATATTCATTCTCATTCTTCAACACTATACTACAATATATTCTTGGCAATTGTGTGTAACGCCGCCAACTCGTTATGTTACGGATTTTTGTTTAACATGTGTTGCTGTTCATGTTGCTGGCTTTTAGTGTGTGATTAAAGACACATTTACGTTGCATTGCAACAGCATTTCTTCACTCTTCTTTGAATACTTCTACACCTTTTTAGTCAATCTTTCGTTTTTATTTTTCAGTTCTGTTTCCTAAACACTTACAGGTTGTTCTGTTTTCTATTGTGTGTGTCTGTGTATGTTGTTGTTGTTGTTGTTGTCGTATCTACCTTGTATTCTACCTTGCTATTTGTTACAGGTTGACAAGTTTTGTTGCTCTTCAAAGTTTTCCGATGCAATTTATACATATTCATAGTTCATTTTCTACCTTCATCAGTCTATCTTCCTGTGTGTTTGTTGGTGTGTGGCATATTTTTTTTTTGCATTTCTAATATATACGCAGACGAATTGATAAGTTCAAGAACTGACCGTGTGTATATGGGGCAACTATATCAAATCAGCCAAGGCATGTGGAATCCTCATTAGAAAGTTCCAATCATTCGTCTTTACAGTAAATTGTCTTTTATTCTTTAATCATTAATCTGCGATATTAACGCCAACAACATTAAGTAGGCAATATTTAATTTAATTTTGTTTATTGAAGAATTAAAAAGGGTCAATTATATAATCTCCTACAAATAACGAGAGTTTTTGACAATTTTTTTTAATAATATAGAAAATATAAATAGCTAAACCTTAACAGAGCACTCGGCTCGTTACAGCAATATTATCGTATTTTATTTGCATAATTTTAGTTCATCGCAATTGAGCCCTCGTAGAGTTACATATATAAGTATGTTTTTATCCTCTGTGTCTCATGCCAAATTAAATGAATAGTTTTTAGTTGACTTTTTACCTTGTAAAAGATGTTGTTTATTCAGAATAATAATAATATAAAAAAAAAACACACAAAATCAAGTACAATAAAACATGCTCGAAAATAACCATACTAAATGTTGTTTGTATTCATCATTCACACATGTTGCATTTATTTTGCAATTTATTACAATTCACGTGTTGTTGCTGTTGTTTTGAAATTAATCGCTATAAGGAATGCAAAAACATATAGGTTTTGCCTTTACAGTGTATATATAAATTGGATTCTTGTTACGACAACTAAGTAGAATAGTTTTATTTTTAATAAAATTGAAGTTGATGTATTGGCATTAAATTTTAAAATAAATATAACAGAAAATTGATAAAGGAAATTCTTGCAGGATTTAATAAAATTTCTATTAAATTTTTCGAAAGTCGAAATAATTTCAGATATACGGTTAATAGAGTTAATTATATTGCAACTTCAAGAATAACGCAAAAGATTCGCAAACTTGAAATATATAATTTACAATCACAATGATTATGGCGCGCTGTTCTAAGTTTATGCCACCCAGTAAATGTACCAATCCCATTCCTAAGTCCTTGTTAGTGTTTATGTGTGTATGTGCTGGTGATGAACACCCAAAATCATTTTCCCCATACATATAATCACATCACTTAGTGTATGCAATATATCACTTATATAATGGCAAATGACTTTAAAAACTCTAATACATACAATATTTATGACTAGTTTAACAACTTGAATATCATAATACTTACGTACAAACTCCATAACCGCCACCAAAAATCATAAAGAAACTCGAAAGCAAATAAGACAAACTTTAACAAATAGTCATAAAAGGATAATGGCACCAACGATGTTAAAATGAAAAAAAGAAAAAAAAAATTATATCAAAAAAGAATCATCCAAAGCTTTGCCATACCAGAATATACAACAACATACAAACGTCATAGAGTCTTTGGTTTTTTGCCTGAAAACGTTCCGCGTAATGAGCGAATTTATGGGCAATTGATAATTTAGTGGCATTCGGAAACATCAATTATTTTTCTCTTTTCTTTCGGTTCGTAATAATTCTTTGCTGGTTGCTCCATCTTTATGCACCAGCTCAATTTTTCGTTCCAATAAAACGTATGTCTTAGATGGTGCCACTTTTTTGTTTGGGGTATTTTTTTCCAATATTCATTTTTTCGTTCGATCAAACTATAGAAATAAAATATTATGCAATTTTTGGTCATTTTGACTCAGAATTAAAAGAAAAATTATTAGATTTATTCCGTTGAGAATTTTTAATTATATTTACAGTTTAAATTTGAAATATAAATGCTATGCTAATATATATGATTTTTAATAAGTTTATATCTACGCGATACTTGAACTATAGAGACAGATGTTATACGAAGCTTTTAATACCCTACACCAACCACTCTTTGGTCCATTATCAAAAATACTTAACTTAGACCAATCATACCAATCGAATCAATATCATGGATATTTCAACCTATGTTACGTTATATTAAAACTCTTTAACTTTGATCCATAAACTGGCACATACATATTTAGCTAATTATTTTAAATACAATCGATCCAATTTTAGACATAGTTTAAGGGATCCTAAAAATATAATTTATTTTTATATTTTAAAATTTTCGAGCAGAAACACATTTTATTTTTTTATTTTTTTTCGAGCAAATATAAAAATCAAATACAGGCGAAAAATTTAGAAATCCAGCAAAAGTGATCTTCGTTTGAACTTTTAATTTGAAATAAATTTTTCGATTAATTTTTTCTCACATTCCTCACATTGTTCTAGCGGTGGTTAATTTTTATTTCTGCTCCAAAAATTAAGAATTAAAAAAAATTTTTTTTCTGATCGAAAAAATAACATTGTCAATTATAAAAAGCAAAACATGCTCTGAAAGACTAGTTCCCAAAGATCTAAATTTGTTATTTTCTCTAATTCATGTTAAGTCAACAAACAAGAAATTCATTTCCTATAATTAAATTGTAAATTTAAATTATATTATTTCACTTAAGAAACTTGTCCAAATCGATTAGGTCTTATATCGCAATCGGAATGGAAGTCATGTTGTAGGGAGACGTATTGTCGCATCAGAACAGTTTTATCTTTCATTCTTGTTATGTTGGTGCCCATGCAACTTTTTGATCATTTCTTGTTATTTTTGTAGTACGAAGGTTACGAATCTTCATGTGTGAAGTAATAGTAAATGTATTTGTGTGAATGGTGCTTCATTTAAAATGAAGAATTGTTATTGAGACCAATGAGGCACAAATTGTGCAAAATGTTTCCCATTTTTTTGTTGCTGTTGCTGGCTACATCTCTCTCTCTCCCCCTAATTTGGAAAATATGTGCTATTTGCTTGATTGTGGAGCGTGTAGAATATGTGAATATAGTTTGTATAATTTGTATCACTATATATGTTGTTATTGGTTTGTGCAGGTTTACTTCTTCTTTTTTCAGCTTGTCGAGCCTAAATTGTCATGAATTATAGTTATGGTGGCATCATTAGTTTGTTTTCACCAAAGTTTTTTTCCTGTACTGGCCATTAAATATTTTATTTAATTTTTGGACGTGACAGATGAAAATATTTACAGACAAATTTTTTTATGTTTATAAATTTTTATAAATTAGTTATGACATCTTATGGTTTTAAAAGGTTCGACCTCGTTAGCTTGACAATATCAGAATAGTTACTTGATTCCGAATTGAAATTAGAATGGGTAAGTATATCACTTCGGTTTTGTAATCTAAAGGACGTTAGAATCATGCTTTGTAATCTAGTGTTTCCATTTTTAAACATTTTATCTTACTTTTTTGTTTTTTATATACGTATGTATATTTAAGGATCTCGGTTGATGGGTTACAATTGTATTGTTTCTATTCCGTATCTGCTGAAAACTAAAATATAAATGTTCACCATTAGTATAGTTAATAAGTTTTCTGTTTTGATCAGATTCAGAAGGTTCTAGTTCGGTAAATACAAATTAAAAACAAACATGAGCTTGAGTGCGTTCACTCACGTTTTTAACCCAAAACCGCTATGTGGTCAGGGTATACTGATTTCGTAACTAGACCCACTTTTTATTATACTGATAGACTATAAATCACTTTCTGAATCGATTTAGCGATGTCCGTCCGTCCGCTTGTTGTGTTCCATTCGTTTGTGTTTCCATGTAAATTTTTAGTCATTCTACAAGTCGCAAATATGAATATATTCTGATTAAATTTGGTATAAAAGCTTTTATCGGCTATAGGGCAACTTTTGTTCAGACCTAGTACCCATAGGAAACTGCTTCATTTAAACTAATCAAAAAAAATAAAATTGCACAGATTTTGCTCAAATTTGTTTTGTATATGTTTTTACCAAACATAGTCAGATTCGACCTAGTCCGCAGCATCCGCTACGAAAGCTTTCATATCTGCAGACAAAAAAATTAATAACAATGTCACGCAAATTCGATTTATGCTTATTTTCTATATTCAATTAATTGGACCTTAGACCGTTTCTCTAAACTTTTTTATATATAAAGCTGCCAATAAGAAATTTAATGTTCCATTCAGGTTTTGAATTAGTGAGAATAAAATCACTGCCTTACACATCAGTTATGTTTGTTTATTTATTTATTTATTTATTTACTTTCATTTTACACACTATATGTATACAAAAATATTATTGGTATTCTATTATCATTTTTTTTCAAATAATTATAAATAGAAATATGAATTAATTGACAACTTCAAATAAGTTCAACTTAAAATTATTTTATGAAATAAATGCTCGTATCGTAATTCACGAGAAGGAGATGTATCCTTACTAAATCAGACAATGTATCACATTTTATGTTATGTGATAAAATATTAAGTATCTATAATTTTGATATGTAAGGCGATTTCTTCCACAGTTTTCTCCCGATTTTGACTAAATATATCTTATTTGAAAGGTATTTCTTTTTAGCTGTACACCAGATTTACAGATTATAAGTTTTCACAGATTATAAATTTTTTGGATTAAAATGCACTTAAAGTTGCTACTAACACATACATAAAATTTTACAATGCTGTGTGTGTGATTATTAAATATGTTAATGTAAAAATAATTCAAAAATAATTTTGGACATAGAACAATAATAACAATAATCGATATTTTAAAAGTGTTCTATTTTGAATTGGCTATAATTGATTAGCATACCTTGAGGGTCCTTATTTAATGAAAAAATGAAATTTCCTAGAATTTTCAGTCGAGTTTTGACGGCTGGGATCTGCTAGTAAATATTATAATACATGATGATATTGCAGTCCTAGAAATTTACGTTTACTTTCATTAGAATTATTTTTTGTTCTTAATACAAGTATGGTAAATACTTTCTAATTTTATTTTCATTCTAGTAGAATGGTTTTCATTAAAAGGGCTTCAAATTAAAAAAAAAAAAATCAATATGAGTGCGATTACAGGGGAGATGTGTAACCATCTACACCTTTTCGAACTGTATTTTAGAAAATATCAAATGTATTTCAGAAAGTATCAAATATATTTCAGAAATCATCAAATTTATTTCAGAAATTATCAAATGTATTTCAGAAAATATCAATTGTATTTCAGAAAATATCTGTTGAAATTCAGAATTAAAAAGTAATTTACCCTAAAATGCCGAAAAGTTATTATTGTTTGTATTTGTGATTTGGAGTCGCAGAAAATGTTTAGCAATTTGTTATGCACTGGAGAATAAACTATCAAGGGCGGCATTTCAATCGAAAGAAGATGAGGACTTCATTTGTTAATCAGCTACAATATAAACTACAGGAGGGAATTTGAAGTCATCATATTGAAAAAAACATGTTTATATCGTCACCTAAAATACAAAAGGCCGTAACTAACAAAAAGTTAAAAATTTACTTTTGTATTGTAGTTACGGTCTTTTACTTAAAAACTACTATTTTACCATAAAATTGTTTTCATAAAAAAAATCCATTTTTATTTTTCAGCTTGATCCTAAATTTGGGTATTTAGTTTAAAGTAGTTTTCGTTTTATGATGTTTTTGCTTCTCCTGTAAAAAAAAAATGACGATATGTAGTTCTCAATAGATATTATGCTGAGCACACACGATGGAAAATCAACAGGAACTTCGCCATGATCCACTTAATGTTCCATCGTGTGTAGCAATGTTTCCTGTCAAAGTCCATGTTCAATTTTGGTTACTCAAATATCAAATTATTTTCATATTTTATGTTTCCAAACTCAATGTTAAATCGTCTGTATCGATGTTTACTGTGTTTGCTCTCTTATTTCATTGAGAGCAGTCGTGCTGTAATGTTGTTTTGTATATCGGAGTAAAGAAAATAAAAGAGAGACGAAAATTACGAAAATTTAACATAATGAAAATTTTAAGAATTTTATAAATAATAATGAATAGTGATAATGCAAATATGAGGAATTTTATAAATTAATATAAAAATTAATAAATTGATATCTATACTAATATAATAAAGAGGTAATGTGTGTTTGTTTGTTTGTTTTTAGTGGGCGTGGCACCTCCCACACAAAGTAAATTTTTAATATCATATACATATATTGAGTACCATGACAGGGAGAGCTTTGCAAATTTGTGTGAGGTCACCTATTGTTAATATTAGTAGCCGCGCCGGAAATGGGCCGGATCGGAGAAGTGGGTGTGGTACCTCCCATACAAGTAATAATTCAATGTTATATATCTCGAGTACTATGATAGAGAGAGCTTTTAAAATTTGTCTGATGGCACCTATTATTAATGTGAGCAGTCGGACAAAAAATGGGCACTATCGGACCAATAGGCGTGGCACCTGCCATACAAATAAAATATAAAATGCCATATATCTGGAGTACTGTTATAGTGAGAGTCTTGGGACTTTGTGTGAACCCATAAGTTATTCATATGATTAGTTAGACAAAAAATGGGCGTGATCGGAGCAGTGGGCGTGGCACCGCCCGTACAAAGTAAATATATGATATCATATAACTGGTGTACTAAAAGAGGGAAGCTTTGACACTTTGCACGACACCATCAGATCTTAGTATGAGTAGTCAGACAAAAAATTGGAGGGTTCACACCAATGGGCGTGGAGCTGCCCATGCAAAGTAACTATTAAATGTCAAATATTTGGAGTACTGTAAAAGAGACAGCTTCGTGGCTTTGCGTGAGCCCATAGGTTCTTTGTGTGATTAGTCGAACAAAAAAATGGGCGTGATAGAAGCAGTGGGCGTAGCACCGCCCATGCAAAGTAGATATCTAATATCATATAACTGGGAAAGGCTCGACAATTTGCTCGACGAGTCCCTCAGGTATTAATATGAGTAGTCCAATAAAAATTGGGCGGGATGGGATAAGTGGGCGTGGCACCTCCTATATCAAAAATATGATGTACTACGAAAGCAACAGTCTTTTGGCAAGTACATTAGTTATCAATGTGATTTGTCGTGGAAAATATATTGTCAAAATCAAAATTGCGAAAACAAACAAAAAAAATTTTATATCAGTAAGTATAAAAAAAAAAAGAATTAAAGAGGTAATGTGTTTGTTTGTTTGTAGGAGGTAATCTCCGTAACGACTTATCTGATCTTCCTGAAATTTTCACTGATTCTTACTGCGGATATCGGAAGTGCTACAGGCTGTATTTTTTTTAATATTTTTAGTGGGCGTGGCACTCCCATTCAAAGTAAATTTTTAATATCATATATATAAAGTACTATGATAGAGAGAGCTTTGAAAATTTATCTTAGGTCATCTATTATTAACGTGAGTAGTAAGACAAAAAAATGGGCGGGATTGGACAAATGCGCATGGTACCCCTATACAAACTTAATATTAAATGTGATATATCTGAATTACTGTGTTAGTGAGAGCCTTGGGACTTGCGTGAGCCTTTTCGTAACAATTCGGAAGGGGGGGGGAGGGGGAGGGTGTAGCGAAGGGCACCGGGTTACATCTAGTATTTTATAAATTTGTAAAAATTTTATAGCAAAATATAACATTTATTTTCTTCCGCGTATATTTGTTTAGTAGTAGTACATTCAATAAACACACAGAACTGATGTTTCGTTTTTGGTTCCATCGTCTGTATTAAAAAATGGAAACACGTTTTTTCGCATGTTTCTCTTAATGTTCCATCGTGTGTACGCAGCATTACAAACCCATTGTAATACTTAAAAAAATATGTTTTTATATAGCGTTCTGACTATTTTTCTGAGACTCAAATAATATTTTCTGATATTAAGTTCATATTTTCTGAAGTAAATTTAATTACTTCTGAACTACATTTGATGTTTTCTGGAATACAGTTAATATTTTCTGAAATACATTTGATAATTTCAGAAATAAATTTTATGTTTTCTGAAACACATTTGATGTTTTCTGAGATACAGTAGATAATTGCTGAAATGCATTTGATGTTTTCTGAAATACATTTAAAATATTCTGAAACACATCTGATAGTTTCTGAAATACATTTCATGTTTTCTGAAATACAGTTTATATTTTCTGAAATACATTTGATAATTGCTGAAATACATTTGATTATTTCTGAAATACAAATGATACTTTCTGAAAATCAATTGATGCTTTCTGAAATACAATTGATTATTACTGAAAATCAATTGATGTTTTCTGAAATTCAATTGATACTTTCTGAAATTCAATTGATGTTTTCTGAAATACAATTGATACTTTCTGAAATACAATTGATATTTTCTGATACTTTCTGAAATTCAATTGATGTTTTCTGAAATACAATTGGAAAAGGTGTAGCAATTTAAAAAACACCTAAGTTTATTTTTGACTTCTTAAAAGTTTTCCTAATATATATACAATTGAATATTTAAAATTAACGAAAAAGATTTTTGATTTTGCTAAACAGACAGCGAACTCGGCTTACTAAAAATGTTCTGTCAATAGCAACCCTACAAGAAACGAATGACCGAAACACATAAACAATTTTTGTACTAACACACTTGCAGTTTTTTTCTATTTAAAAACATATGACTGTCATTGTTGCTGTTGTAGAGTTGTTTTTGTTTAGGTTTAGGAAAGGTAATTAATTAATTGTATTAAAAAGTTCAAGTTAATTTTTGTTGTTTCTTTAGGATTCTTCAAAATATGTCAGTGAATTCGTTAGTGCCATTCTCAATTGTGGTGGCACGTCCCTCCATTATACCCTTCCACAATTTATTTTTTGCTCGCTTCTTGTGGCCTATTCCTGTTGGATCGTTAACTTAAAGATATTGCTGTAGAATCTTCACAAACTTTCAATCTAGAACTTTTTTACCTCTTAGGAAAGGCATTTGTGTAAAGAATTGTATTGTGCGATAATATGTTATATCCTGGATTTTGATTGTGAATGCTGTACCAGAAAATAATATGGTTATCTCTTTGATATTATTGATGGATTTTTTATGATGTTGTAAGATAATACACAAGAAATATAATTGTGACACAGTTTATTAAATCGATTCGTAATGATTCCAGTTAAGTGCGCATGGAAGACACTATAAATATATTGTTAATATATGCGCAATCACCAAATGAACTTATTAAGGTAATGCACTGACATTTTATTAAAAATTGTAGCTAGAAACAAAGTAAATCTTCCTTGCAGTATTTTACACTAATCCTTATATCTATCTTTCAGTCTGTTGTCATAACATGGATAAGGGAGTTTCTTTTAATATTTGAATGTTTTAATTTATGCCATTCTGAATATAGTGTCTGGAATATGATGTTGATAATATGAAATGAAATTAGTTTTTTCAAAAGAACAAAGATCTCAGAATATTGAAAAAATTGATTTATGGAGGTATTATCACAATATCTCACACACCGCAGTACACAGTATTTGTATGGATACATCATTTACTCATCAATTATCCAAATGTATTGTATCAGGTTTAGCCGAAATTGTTAATTCACAACACTCAAAAGGTAAGCTTTAATATAAATTGTTGATACATATGTAAGTGTTATAATAAATTGTTTTCTTTAAGAAACTACTGATTGCAATAAGGCCCATTACCGGAAATTTCTATTGAGTTTAAGGATGTTTCGAGTGAAAAGTCAGCAAAGTTGTTTAAATATCTGTTTTAAATTAAGCCCATTGTCCTGTTTCAACATTGTCTCAAAGTAATCACCACGTTTCGGAATTAGTGATATTGTTGTGTTTTTAATATTTAATGTTTATTTTTAATTTTTAATTTGATTTTTAATACAATAAATAAATAAAAAATAAGTCGTGTTTCATTATAATTAAGCGTGATCGGTCAATGATGGTGTATATATCCATCAATTGTGACCACCGGTCAACGATGATATATATATCTATTATCGTTGACTACTAAACAGCGGTAGAGTGAGCAGTTCAGATATATATTATATGGTTTACATACTTTCATAGGTTAGAGTAAGATGCAAAATCACATGTTCACAAAAGTTTCGGTCAGTTTTGGCATATTAGCCTGAATAAAATGATAGAAACTTTGTTCTAAGTGATGACCGACACTTCAGTCAGTAGTGACGGTCATATCACCGGTCAAATGACCGTCACTGTTCTTGTAGGGAAATATATACTTGAAATTAAAAAAAAAAAAACAACTCTGTAAGTTTGTGAACATGTTAAACTCACGACACGCCTAGCGGTCAATAGCTTGAATATTTAAAATGAACGAAAAAGATTTGTGATTTTGCTAAACAATCAGCGGACTCGGCGGTTCTGCTTACTAAATACACCAATACACTTACATATACCACACACCGATTTTCCCTTACGCTGTTTTTGTGATTGTATTGTGAAATTGGATTTTACCCCCCCTGAGCGCATAGATGTTTACACATAAAAAAAACATTCCACTTTTTTTTTGGAAATCAAAATCAAAATTTTGAGTATTTCGTTTAATGAAGCTCAAAATTGCATACGCTTTAGATGTTCAGTAATTGATATGATTTTGATATTGCAGTTGAATGACTTCACTTAAACGAGTATTGTAAGTAGTTATATGAAACTACATTCACCAGCTACCTCTCTATTTTAAATCCCCTTTCAAACGTTATTTTACACCTGATACCACCTTATATATTTTCAACATAATTCCCAGTAACTGCTAATCCACTTGTCATTATTAAGACCAAATAATAAAATTCATGAGTTTTTAAATCACATTGTCTACTTAAGTTTTATAGAAATTGTTAAGTAATAAAACCATTTTTAGTAAATTCAAACACTTTTTCTGCATTATATGTATACAGTTTGCTTCATCGTCATCATCATATTTCTTGAGGATTCTCTCCATTGTATTGTCTTAACAAACTGACTTGCCTCAGCGTCACATGCTCATAAATATTGGGTGCCAAGCCAGGCTCCATAGAATGCATATGGAGTTTTTATTTTTTTGTAACTTGTGCAAACTTAATATGAAAGTATTTTGGGACGAAAAAAGAACAAATATCGAATGTCTCAGACTATTGTGAATTTCCGATATTTTATGGGATATTATTGGCATAAACTGTAAATCGAAAGCAACAGAACAAAAAAGGAGTAGCTGGCTACATTTGTAAGATGCACCTTGTATTCATTGTTACCATCACTAGCTTTTGCTAACAGCATCATTCTTTACAATAATGTCATGATTTTCAAAGAGCGTTTTTTGTTTTGGTAGAAAACAACGTCGACGGCGACGACGCCGAAGAAAAATAAGAAGGCTTCTCCAGTGCTCACATAAAAATTGACATACACACAGCGTGTTACTTGGCAGCATCTCTGAATGGTTGGCTGCACTATGGACAAAATTTCAAAAATATGTACAACATTTTTCTTTTGGATTATAATACGCAAAAAATGCGAAAACCAAAAGTAGTTATTAGTAATGTAAACTATATCGCCATAAGCATCTTTATCGCAATATTGACGAATTTCAAAATTCACTTACATTGCAAATTTGAAAATTTTCAAATAAGGACATTTATTTATTCTAAGTATAAAAATTTTGGTGTTATAGAGCTTTTACGACTTTGGATCCGTGCTGCTCATTTCCTGATCAACTCAAATGTATTCTAACGATCTTTATTTTAGTCTTCACTGAAACAGCGATGAATGAACATGTCTAGCGCATGCTTGCTGATTTTTTTGATACACTTTTTTTAATGCACTGAAAACAATTAACAGCAATGTTCGAAAAATATTTTATGATTATAAATGCATTTGTTTATCCCCGATGTCTGATTTGTTATGAAACATTTAAGAAACATAAATTAAAGCTTTTTAAAAACGACATTTTCATTATTTTCATAACGATATTAATAAATTATTAATATATTAAATGAACAAGAAAAGCTGTTTGATTCAAGAAAACAAATATTTGTTGAAAAATTAAGAGAATGGTTGACCAATTTAAAAACCAATGAACCAAGATAAAAAAATAAAAATGTAAAAAAAGATATATCAAGCTTAATAAGCTGATGGAAAATTTAAAAAAAAAACAATTTCGAAAAAGTTTTTGAAAAGCTAAATTTCAATTTAAGTTTAATAAAATCCCTTCCCTGTTCCCGTTTCACCTTAGTCAGACGTATTATGCAAATGTGAGTTTATGGCGAGTCCTTCGCTAGGTACACTCTTGAAAATTGTGTTTTTTCTGCTTGTTCGGACGACATTACTGATCTGTGCCAATTAGTTATTTGCATTCAAATGTTTTTGAAACAATGTTTTCACTTGAAAGGTTTTACGCAAACGTACAGCAAAGGGCTGTTCGATGATGTCAGCGATAAATTATTATTTATTGTAGATCATAAACACTAAGTGGTGTCGGTATGGACGGAACAAGTCTCATGGCAGGTAAAAAGAAAGAATTATATGAACAATTGAAAATACATTGCTTTGCAGTTGAAAATTTTCACTACATTATCCATCAAGCCGCTCTCACGCCCAAATTCATATCTGCCATAAAACTGCGGAGTAAATAATTAAAAAGACACGCGGTGGACATCACTCATTTGCTCACAGGAAGTTTAAACAATTTTTTAAAAGTAAGAATGCTTCTCCAGTGACTTAAAAATTTTTATCGAAGTCAGGTGGTTAAGCCGTGGTTACTGCCTTAATAGGCTTTTTGACCTAAGGAAGAAATTACAGAGTTTTTGGAAACTGAAAAGATGGAAGAGTATTTTTTATTAAAGCATAATGAATTTATTTTAGAACTTGCGTTTTTAGCAGATACAATTTTATTTCTTAATGAACTCAATTTATAAAACTATATTTGTACTAATCCAAATCCAGTCCGATGGTTTTTAAAAATTTCCTAAATCTTTGCATATACATATGGGGCAATAAAAATAACTTAAAAAAATATGAACATTTAGTTATATTTGAAACCCCTTTTTTTAAATTTCAGGATAGGTTTAAAGATCTTCAAAATATAAAACCATCTCTCCAAAAATCCATTTTAATGTGATGTTACCAACTACAAGTATCAAGTACAAATAGAACTGATAACACTGGTCTACAAATAAAAAAAAAATTACTGCAGAAACGAAGCATGTTTTTTAACTAATCTGGGTGCGCTGAATTCGAATCTGGCACAAAGATTGGGCTATCACATCTTGTTCATTTTTTATGGCATGCTAGCAATACTGTAAAACAGTCAATATTCAGAATTATCAATTTCTCAATTATTAATTGGACAAAAGCCGACATTCATTCTAAATCTTCATAATAGTAGCATTCAAGCATGTCAGGGAGTTCGTGTGTTACTGATTCGAGCTATTTTTGCTTTGTATGTGGTGAATATTTATATGGTTGGAAAAAAGGATATGCAATATCAAAATCATTAATATATGCATATTTACATTATATTGGTTTTGCCGTCAGAAACTTGGACAACACGTAGACACCGACAATATTTTGCAATAGTTGCAGAACTGTTTTATACAAGTGGTGAAATGGCAAGAATATCTATTTCGATTTTTAAGTTCCAGTACTTTGGAGAAAGTCAAGTAACCACCAAACCGATTGTTATTTCTGTTTAACAAAAGTTGCTGAATTCAATATGAAAAATCGAAAAAATATTACTTACGCGAATGTCCCATCGGTTTCCAAACCAGTTCAACGTCCACCAAATGAGCCACTACCAGTCATTCCCAGTAGTGATAGTTTGTATGAGGCTGACGATGAACGCCATTTAGTGACACAAGCTTAGTTGAATGTTCTAATTCGGGATTTACATTCAACGAAGCAATACTAGCTTCACACATGCAGCAGTGGAAACATCTTGCAGTTGGGACAAAAGTAACAATCTATAGAGATATTTTGAAAGGAAACACTGTTCCATACTGTACTGATGATGTTTTATTTCAAAAAGTGAACCAGCCATATGACAAAACTGAATGGAGATTATTTATTGATGGCTCTAAGTACAGTTTAAAGGCTCGTTTTTGCCTAATGGGAATGAAAAACTATCCATACCATTTGCTCATGCCATTAATACAAAAGAAAATTAAGAATCAGTGACTGAAATTTTGACATTAGTCAAGTACAACGATCATAAATGGAAGATTTGTAGTGACCTTAAAGTGTGTGATTTAAATTTCTTTGTATATATAGTACAGACCATCGTAAATAACTGTAAATTAATCTGTTTCAGGTCAGTGGTTTGTTGACTGGAATGCAAGGAGGTTTCACAAAATATTGTTGTTTCCTTTGTGTATGGGATAGTCGCGCTACATGTCGTCATTAAGTCAGAACAGAGTGGCAAAAAAAGACTGAGTATTCACCAGGAAAACAAAACATTTCAAACACACCATTAACGGATCCAAATGACGTTCTTCCTCCGCCGCTGCACATAAAATTGGGCCTTTTTAAGAACTTTGTCAAGACCCTAGACAAAGATGATGCATCATTAAAATATTTGTTAGCGGTTTTTCCAAAAATATCATATGCTAAAATCAAAGAAGGCATATTTGTTGGCCCTCAGATCAGGAAGCTATTGAATGATGACAACTTTTCACAATGTTTATTGGAGAAAGAATATGCAGCCTGTAAATCTTTCAAGAGCATCGTAGACACTTTTGTTGGAAACAATAAGAGGACAACTACAGACAAATTGTTGCATTTAGATTTTTTTTCCACAAAACTTTGGTGCTGTGAGCGACGGACAAAGGGAGCGTGCTCTCCAAGATTTAATAAAAATTTAAAGAAATTATCAAGGACTTTGGGACAAAAGCATGCTGGGAGACTATTGCTGGACTCTAATACGTGAAACTGAACCAACAAAATACAAACGACGTTCAAATAACGCCATTTGCTTTAGAAAATT
Organism: Cordilura impudica; assembly: GCA_963682025.1. Taxonomy (NCBI): domain Eukaryota; kingdom Metazoa; phylum Arthropoda; class Insecta; order Diptera; family Scathophagidae; genus Cordilura; species Cordilura impudica. The sequence goes on from OY821521.1 coordinate 208,090,906, forward strand.
CATTGATTTTTAAATAAACTAATGATTTTTTATGTAAAAAACGAATAAAAATATTTTTTTTGTATCTCGAAAACCTGACGTGATAAGGAAAACCCAATTTCAGATTCGAATTCAACCCACCAAATTATCCTAGGAAAGATATTTGGTTGCTCCAGTCAAAAACCTCGTTGGCTAGTGTAATACCTCGAAGTGAAGTGCAAGTACCAAGCAGAATAGATTTATAGACTTTTGTTAATTTTTTTTTTTTTAACAGGATGACGTAATAAATCTAAACTATTAAGAGGCTAGGCGATTTCTTGTGACAAACGTATATTATTTTAAAAGTGTTTCTTTTTAGCCGTTTTGTAGATTTACAGATTTTTAAATTTTGTCCTTTATTTTGAGTAAATTGCATTTAAAGTTGCTACTAACACATACATAAAATTATACATATGCTATGTGTGTTTTATTAAATTTATTAATCAACCCCTGTTCCTGAAACGTTGTTATTTTAATAAGAGTGAATTTAAAATCACATGAAATTGAAATTTTGGGTTTCTTGAAACCACTTTTTTTATTTATTTAATGCAAACATATGTTTGAGTTAAGAACCATATGTTTGAGTTAAGAACATATGTTATCCAGAAACCGAGGTGCCATGTGGTTCTTTATTCAATTTCACAAAAAACTTTTAAGTATTTTGTGCATGTTTTTTTCTTAAGTTTATAGAAAAAGTATAAATTAAAATATTTTCTTTTAAAATAACAACTTATTTCTTCATTTAATTGTTTTTGTTCTTCAATTTCATTCAATTAAAAATGACTTTTCTATTTTTAAAAAGTTAGGCATCACCAAAAAAAACTTCGATATTCAAATAAATTGGATTTGACTGGCATCACTACTGTTTCGAACATATGCAAAAAAAAATAAAAAATATGTGATATGATGAGAAAATTTTTTTTAATTCCTTTATTTGCAATAATTAGTGCATAAAGAATCCATGTTATAATTGAAAAAAATATAATGGAAAAAAGATTGTGTAAATAAAAAGTTTTTATTATAGTTATAGAACAGCATCATCGCAAAAAGTGTGTTTTATTAACATCGACCACTTATTACGACTTTTTTTTTAATCAGCGCAAAATGTAGACGTTTTTAAAATCGTTTTTTTCATAAAATTAATGTCTAATTTTTTAAAATAATGACAAGGTTTAATAAAAAACATGTTAGAGTTTAAATATCAATTTTTTTTAGCAGTTTTTTTATCTCTTAAGACCTGCTTAGTAGAAAAAAAGGGCATTTGTTTTGATTTCACAAAGCCTTTTCTATGTGAATTAAAACGAGAGAAAATATTCTTATTGAAATTAGAGAACAGCAAAAAACTCGTAGACTTAAGAATGTTTTCATTTGCGAGTTTTTTTTGTGATAGTGGTTTCAAGAACAGGGGTGAATGTGTTTGTTGAGTTTGTTATTTTCATTCACATTAATAATAAACCACAAAAGTGTTGGTTTGTGAATTGGCTAAGTTGAAAAATAAAGCTACCTAGAAATTGCACTCGAATTTCGAGCGCTGGAATCTGCTATTATATATATTATTGATTGATTGTTTTTTATAGAATGAAAATAAATTGATTTTTTGTTTAATTTATATTTCTTTAAAACAGTTTTACACAACACATTAACAATTTCATATTTTCAACAAAAACTAAGTTCGTATAAATACTAACACTGCTATTAACCCATTGCATATTTCTTACAGTTCTCATTTTCTAACCAACATCGCTACAATTTTATTTTTGAACACATTACTTTCAATAACGACCGATCAAAAATTTTGTAAAACAAAATATTGTAAACAAGTTCTTCTTGGCCCATAGTCAAGCTGGAAGTTTAATACTCATAGAATGTAAGACAAGCTAGCAATTCTTGGTTGGGATAGTTTTAGTTTCTTACTTTGGCATATTGAGTGCCGATGATGGTTGCCAATATTTAAACAGTAAGTGCTTTAAAAGAAAAATAACCTTGTATTATACATTTTTTTTACACATTGCTGCTAAAGTTTTTTGTTGCTGTTGTGGGTTTTTTTATTTTTGGATACCACAAGAAATTGTGTGATTTATTTGATGTGTCAAGTAAAGCGTTCAATTAGTGACTTAAATTGTGTTTATATGTAGGCAGTATAATCATCCATACACTCTCCCATACACATATTCAGCATCTGAAGTACATGTTTCGAGTTATAAATATAGGTAAAGTTATATGGTTATTGTTGTAAACCACGTTTTTTTCCCCTAAAGTTTTTTTTTCTGTTGTTCCTCGATGTCTTTTGCTTAACTTATGTTTGACTTTATTAGCCACGACATGGTTAAGCTTACACTTGGTCAGGTTGTTTGGTTCTGGCCAGTTTAAAGTTCTCATCTTATATTTCTTTTGTTTATTGTTTGCTATGGAAAAAATCGTTCGGTTTAATGTATATTCTTCTCCAGTTTTATAAATTTTAATTTAATATTTTTTTGTTCTAGAAAATAGCAATAAATGCATTCTTTAGTTTTTACTAAAAAAAATATTAACGATACGAGTATAACGATGGAAGCTAATATTGTATGCCATTCGTATAATAGGGTAAAAATCACTAGTCAAGTATGTCTAATTATAACATCTTTATCCGTTTTTTTGTTCACTTATTACAATAATAATATGGTTACTTTTAAGTCGTATTTTTAAATAAAAATTAAAAACAATTGTTGTTCCATTATTTATTGTGCAAATAGTCAGTATTTTTTTTTCCTGAAATCCTTTGAATTAATCATTTAAATTCTATGACTGGTCTGTTCTGTGACTGTTCTGTTCATAGGCTACTATAAAATTTCTGCATCCACCATATATTACGCAGTTAGCCCCCAGTGACTATTTTCTATACCCAAACATAATAAGAAGCAAATAGATTTAGCTCAAACGATAAAATCGCTGATCAAACAAAAGCCTATTATGTGGATCTTGAGAAATTATTTGGAAGCGATAAAAGAACTGGTGAAGGGTAGGACAAAGTGTAGTGAATATGTTGAAAACATTTTTTTTGTAAAAAGCGGTCTTTCATTTGAATTAAATACGGTTTTTTTTTGATCCGACCTTTTTCGTGAACAACATATGTTAATAATATTTTCATAATATTAATTTAAATAGGAAACTGAAAACTGTTTCATTCCAAAACAAGTAAGAGTGTTAAATTCGGTTGTGCCGAATCTTTGATACCCTCCACCTCGGTTTGAGTCTTGATAATAAATGTAAATGAAAAAGTAAACAATTTGTTAAACTTAATACCAAATTATTTCAGCAAATTCTTTGGGTTGGTTTTCGGCTTTTCTATTATTTCGGATTTATTTCGGTGTTTGCTTTTTGGTCATCGTGGTTGCTGATCGGCATGTATTTAGGTTATATACCTATATGCATGCGTTTCCGGTTATATGACATAACTTCTCGTTTAATTTAGTTTTTGCTAATTAAATAGCTCGCCCTAACCTCCATTGCAAAGGTAATGGGTGTGTAGGGTGGCTATATGCATCAAATCGTGCTAATTGGAGGTGGCTGTATAGTTTCTTTTAACTGGCCAAATATTTATTCATTGCGGCCATATAGGTCGGATGGAGTAACAAAATAATAACCAAAAAAAAAACTCTCTCAATTTTTTTATTAAAATATTGCCATATTCGGAAAACATAGAGAATAAATTTATAATAATAAATATTCAAATTAGGGATGCCAAACGCAAAAAACCCAATGTCCCAAACATTTTAAATAAAATAATTTGTTCTCTTTATTTCCTGAAAAACTTCAAATTTTCATCCAAAAAAAATTGTGAAAATTTATATATAAATAACATTCTCATCAAATTGCGTTTATTTATGTAACAGTTTTTATGTTCGCAATTCCTAAATATCATTTGACGTTTTCTAAAATTCATTGATTTTAAATTAATGTTTTCTGTACTCTGATTCTGTAAATTTCAACGATCCGACAATCGCAAAATATATCGACAGCTATTGTTGGTTGCACTAAGGATTTAGTGATTCATTAAGTACATACATCTTAACGACAGTCGACAAATATATTTTTCTATTTATTTAAATTGTAAACGAGTGGCATCTCTGTCAAAATAAGCGAAAAACACAAAGAAGAATAGAAAAACACAAATTACTTCGTGTTTGACGGGATGATTTTATGGTTATGTTTAATATCTTTATTTTGTTTACTAATATTTCTGTTTATTTATTTGAAAATGAAATAATGAATTGAATATGCTATTTAGTTTTTTTATTTATATAAAAAAGTTTTTTAATAAAAGCAAAATATTTTCACTATTTTATGATTTTTATTTATGTATGACGACATTTCAACCTAAAAATTTAAGTTTTTATCGATTGAATAAACAACACAAACATTGTTGTCGTTTAGATAACAACAACAGCTGACTTTAACAATAGCGAATATCGTTTAAAAATTTTACTGATAATTTTGCAATTTTCTTTTTTTAACGATTCGACTGTCGTTAAAAGAAGTTACTGAATCGCGGTACTGAAAAGTTATTAATTTCTCATGAATGACATTTTTTTTTTAATTGTAAACATTTTTAAATGTAAACATATTTGGTGTTTTGTTTTGGAATTTCAATTTGTGTTTAACGAATAAAATTTATATATTAAAGATGCAATTGATGTCTTCTAAATATAAAATTATTATTTCCGACATTTTGATATGATTTTCTGAAATTCAGTTAATATTTTCTAATATATAATTGGAAATTTTAATTCCAGTTTTTAGAATTGATATTTTCTTAAATTTGAATGGAAAATTTAAAAGTGAAATTTTGTATTTATGTGAATAATAATGCTTTAGTAATTATAAACAATTTTTAAAAATTAGATGTAATCGCAATCAGATATTTTGTAGGTAAAGCAGAATAATAACTCTATATAACTATGTAGAACTGTTTTGAAAGCAAAAAACTCATTGATTAACTCGGTAACTCTATTTTGTAAAGACAACAAAAAGTTAATATGCCAAACTTATGTTCATATTTGTAAAATATTAATGAAAATACGTATGAAATAAAACATTGTCTGTATGATATCCAGTTGAAAATATTAACATTCATGTTAAAATAGAAATAACTATTGCAAAGCTAATTAGAACAAACAAAAACTGTGGCGCCATCTACTGTGGCATAGTAACGCTGAGCAAAATGAAATGACACTCTGTTAATGCAAAAGAAATGTATTTTCCCCACAACAAAATATTGCAGAATTTTATGTAAATAAAATAATATACCGATTTATTTCTAACATGCAGTTGTTATGGATATACATACATATATAATATATGTATATTATTTGTATTATTTAATATGTTTATATAAATTTATAAATAATTTTATACATAAAATTTTTTTCGGTATATTTACATTGTTTTTTTTTATTAACAACTTGGTATTTTAGCATTATATGCTTTAGATGTTGGTGAATTTTTACTCCCTTTATATTAACTCGTAGTGTCTGCTTGTCGAAAAAATTTTGGATCGATTTTAACCAATTTCCCGTGAGCCATTCGATCTGAAATTTTGCAGGCAGGCTCGCGGTAATAACAGAAATGATCTCACAAATTTTTAGAGTGATGCCAAAACAATGGAAACTTTTAAATTTTTCTACCAGAGTTGATAAAGAAATGTACAAAGGGTTAGTTTTTATTATATTATTACCACAACGACCACAAAAACAACAAGTCCAGCTATGACAATAACACAACATTTAGAATAACAACAATAACAATATAGAAACATCATATTTTTAATTTTTTTTTAATTTTTCAGAGATTTCCCTAGACCTGTTTCACCGATTTTAATGATTTTTGAAATAGAAATCTTCCCATGAATTTGGTGAATGATTCTCACTAAAAATGATCACTGTAGCTACAGTATTCAGGGCGTGATCGTGACAAGAACAACATAGAAAATTATATTTTTTCAAGACTTTTTTTAGTTCTTCATTCAAATCTCGGGCCCTAATCGACAGATTTGGACGATTTTAAACAGCAAACTTTTCAAGATGTCAGTGAATTATCTTTTATGTCAACGAGCACGCTAGCTGCCCGATTGATGCCGTCATAGTGATTTCCACAGACGGACAGACGGACATCGCTATATCAACTCTGGTTGTTACAAGGATCACAAATATATATATTTTATGGGGTCCAAAATTTTTTTTCTAATTATTACAAACGGAATGACAAACTTATATATACCCTCTGCACACTGGAGTGGAGGGTATAATAATACACCTTTTTACTTTTTCTGAAAAAGCATGATCCTGATTCTAATTCGTTTTTGAATGGCATATAATATAGCGTTGATATAATTTCCCTTATAAAATTACCTGCATATAATTTCGAAGAAGCCAGTGCTATCCAAATTTAATAATCAGGGCTGTGATTTGGTGCGCTAAAATGGGCTATAGAATGCACTAAAATGTATGCTGATATATGAGCGTAGAATGAGTTTTTTCTGATATTTGTTTTGATGTTTTGTTATAGCGATGAACTCAAATTCACACTCAGATTCGGTTTAGCGTCCGTCCATCTGTCTGTGTGTCCATGTAAAGCTTTTCATGAAACTACAGGTCGCAAATGACTGTTTTTGATGAAATTTTGTTTTTGATGAAATTTTGTAACTAAGCCTTTATTGAGGATAGAACAAACGCTGTTTATATTGGTGGAAATCGGTGCATTTTAAAACCTAGCCCCGATACAAATAACCACCATCAGAACGACTAAAATGTTCGTAACTTTGAAATTGGAATATATATATCGAATTGGCATATATGTATATATATGTCTACATATACATACATAATATTTTTAAACATTTTACTCTCAATCTTCTCATGTTTAATTAAAAAATTTGATATATTGAATCCAAGTAATTGAAATTACAATGAATATGTACATAAATATGCGAAGAAATAATAAAAATTCATTCAGTCCATTGTAAATTATACAAATTCAAATAAAATTTTCATTTGTATAAATATACTCGTATATTAAAGTATATATTTTTTGTATAAACTAAAAAATATGGACTCGATAGCAAAAATGGCATTAAAGGCATTTATAACAAAATATGCGAAAACATATCGACGAAAGTCGAAATATCGAAAAAGCTTTTAATTATTTTATATGAAATTAATTTATAGTAAAATTTGTTGTATTCTAATTAGAAACTATGTGCTTTATTTTCCCAATCAAACATTTTATTTCGTTTTGAAAAAAAAATATATAAAACTTAGTTTTAAATATAAAGAATTACTATAATTTTAAAGAATTTTCATACAGCTCAGATTAGCGAAAAAAATCACATAATTTTTGCAATCCTTTTACTTCATCATGTAATCTCTGTTGTGGTTAGTTGTATTGGCCTGTTTTGTTGTTTTGTTTATGCTTGTTTAGATAATGTCAAGATTAATTATCTTTCCGCCGTAAGGTATTGTCTTGTCAATAATTGTCTTCCGTTAAAACACCACATATATACATTAAATGACATACTTTGTTATTGTACTTACAAGGTACTTGTTGTTTTTATTGTTAAGTCTCTAAACCAAAATGTATTGTATGTATGTATATGTTGCTTGCAATTTAAAGACACACACGGTCGTTTAGGAGTAATGTTCTTTTTGTATCATACAGAAATAAAAATAAAAATCTGATGACAAGTTCTTTTTTTTTGTTCTAAATAGTAATTATCAGCCAACTCTTTGCAGCGTTTAGGTTAATTAATTGCAAAAAAAAAATGTTTTGTTTAGAAATGTTCCATATGCAAAGTAGATGGACACGTAAGCGGCTTATTTTCAAAAGCTTGTACGTTAGACAATCGCTATTGTTGTTTGAGAAAGACTTACATAAATGGTTTTGCTTAATGTCCATTGTCATATCGTAGTGCTATTTATACCCTATACCACTATGTGGTTTGGGTATAATGACTTTGTGCTGCTGTTTGTAACAACCAAAAATATTCGTCCTAGACCCATCTTTAATTATACCGATCGACTCTGAATCACTTTTTGAGTCGAAATAGCAATGTCCGCCCGTCCGTCCGTCCGTCTGTGTGTCCATGTAAACCTTGTAATCAAACTACAGGTCGCAAATATGAATATGTTTTGATGAAATTTGGTATATAAGCTTTTGTCGGCCATGGACTGAAAGCTATTGAAATTGGTGGGAATCGGTCCATGTTCAGACCTAGTCCCCATACAACCGAACCCTATGAAATCGACATAAATTGCCACAAGTTCCAAATTATCATATAGATCTCAGTCAAATTGGGTTTGTATGTGTTTATTACATCCGTAAATCAGTAGTTTAAAAATAATCCCTATAGGAAAATTCTTAGTCATAGGCCCCATATAGAGCTGCTTCCCGATCTTCACTTAAATCTATCAAAAAACAAAAATATTGCACAGATTTTTCTCAAATTTCGTTTGTATATATTTTTTCAAAGTATAAGTGACTTTACCAAATATGGTCAGTATCGGTCCATTTTTCGACCTAGTCCCCATATAAATATATTATCTGATATGAACTTTTTCATATCTGCAGCGAAAAAAATTAATAAAAATGCCCCTCCAATTTGGTTTATGCTTATTTGCTATATCCAATTAGTTGGACCGAAGAGATAGGGTCTCTAAACCATGGCATAGGGTATCGTGTAGTCGGGATAGATCGACTATAATTTTCTTACTTGTTTTTATTTTTTTTAATTTAATAACTTGTGTAGTTGTACGAGCCAAGTAATTTTTCGTTCAACAACATCTGAGTCCGCATTAATAGATGTAAGATAATGTCGTTTAAAAATTATTAAGAATACATCAGTTCCTACTAACCAGTTTAAAATTTTTAAATAGATCCTATGCGAGAATTAAATGCGCTATTATTTTATGAAAAAAAATTAAGAAAAAGAAAAAAACTAAAGAAATGATGTGCTCTAGGCCGTTTTTATAACACTATGTGGTCACTTTTTGATTATTTTAGTAACCAGAATCACTTTCTGAGTCAATTTAGCGATGTCTGTCTATCCGCACGTCTGTGTGTCCATATAAACCTTGTGATCAAGCTGCAGGTCGCAAGTATGAATATATGTTGATGAAATTAAGTATATAAGCTTCTACCGACCATTTGATAAAAGCTGCTAAAATTGGTGAAAATCTGTGCATGTTCAGGCGTAGACACCATAAAAATTTCTCCTATGAGATCGGCTTAAATTGCCATAATATACGAATTATCATGTAGATCTCGGTGAAAATGGGTTTGTGTATATTTATTACATCCATTTATCAGTAGTCCGAAAATAAACCCTATAGGATAAGTCTTATTTATAACCCCCATATGCAGCTGATTCCCGATCTTCACTTAAAAACAAAGATATTTCACAGATTTATCTCATATTTGGTTTGTATATGTTTTTGCAAAAAATAAGTGATCTTAACAAATATGGTTAGGATCGGTCCATTTTTCGATCTCCATATCAATATAGCATTCGATATGAACTTTTTCATATCCAAACCCAAAAAATTAATTACAATACCACTCAAATTTGGTTTAGGATTTGTAAACACATGATATAGGGTATCGTATAGTCTGTCTAGACCGACTATAAGTTTCTTATTTTTAAATAAGATATTGGGAATTTATAAGCAATTCTAATGTAAATCTTCCGATTTTAAAATTGGTTGTCAATCAAAGACAGAACATTGTTTTTCGAACAAGTTAATATTTGCGTTCTTATAGACGTTAAAGTCTATAAGTCTTATAAAAATAACAGTATGCATTTTCCTTCAGGTTTTATCTTAATCCTGTCAGTTCACAAAAAAAAAAGTTTAAGCTCATAACCAAACAATTATTTTTATTTTACTATTTTGGTAAATCGTTCTTAACTCTTTAAATGTTTTAATTTCCTGTTTTTTAAGGTGTTCTATGGCAACTTTCTACTTACAGCCTGGCTAGTTGGCTGTTTTTGGGTGCAACTCAATGTCTCGTTTTGTGTAATTCTTTCCTTTATATGGTAAATTGATTCTTATGTGTTTTTTTTGTCAATTCACCTGGTTGTTAGTTATCTAAATAAGGTATTTTGAATCCATAAATAATAGCACCTCTTCCACAAACTTTGGTTGCTTTGAATTCTTGCAACAAGCAAAAATAAAAGGTAAAAATATGCGTAAACCCACAGCTGTTTCTACAATAGACCAACATTTAAAGAACGTTTATTATTTTCAAGTCAATAATTTGCAATTATAATTTTGTATTTGATTACAAACAATTGGTTACGAGAATTAATATAAAAAAGTATAAGATGTTCATATATATTAAATTATTCTTCAATTGAAATAGAAATAAGAGAGAGTACATATTCTTAAAATTAACTGTTTAAATTTATTTTCAAATTGACGGTTTAGAATTGTTTTTAAATACAAACACAAAGTTGGGGTAAATTTTTTAGTTAAATATTGAATTTTCAGTTAAAAAATTAATTAATAATAAATAAAAGTTAAACACTGTAAGTTTAATGCCATTTTCTTTTCTGACAAAAAATGTCGCATTTTATTTGCACTTTTTTTGAAAAGTGTATTTTTTGATATATTCGTAGTGAAGAGCAAAAATAGTATTATCTCTCTCTTACTAGAGTAGAAAACCTTTGAGTTCCCTAAAGGATATTTTTAAAAAGGGGACCTTTTTAAGAAAAGGGTAATTTTCCAAAAAAAGTGTAATATTTGTTGCCAAGGGTACTTTTTAAAAAAGGGGTACTTTTACAAAAATTTTACTTTTTAAAATAGGGTAATTTTTAAAAAAGGGTAGGTACTTTAAAAAAAGTCACATTTTAAAAAAGGGTACATTTTAAAAAAGAGTATTCTTTCAAAAAGGGTTTTTCTCAAAAAAGGTAATTCTTTACAAAAGGGTACCTTTAAAAAAATGCTTTTAAAAAAAGGGAACTTTTTTAAAAAGAGTATTCCTTCAAAAAAAGGGTTTTTCTGAAAAAATGGAAACTCTTAAAGAAGGGTATGTTTTTTTAAAAAGGGTAATAAATGGTATTTAAAAAAATGGTACTTCATAAAAAGAATACTTTTAAAAAAAGGTACTTTAATAATATGGGTACTTTTTTTTTAAAAAATGGGTAGTTTTTTTTGAAAAATTGTACTTTTGGAAAAGGTACTTTTTACGGAATGAAACTTTTTTAAAAAAATTATTTTTTAGGGACATCATTATAACTATACAAAATATGTGGTTCGTGCTGTATAATCATACACACACCCTCACGCCCCCTGGAGGTATGAAAGTCAACTTGATATATTTTCGCAAAATGTTTAATATATTGTTTATTTAGAAATTAAAGCAAAACACTAAATCTATCATTTTGTGGTTATTTAGCAGACTGTAGACTTAGATTTTCATCTTTTTATGAATAAGAAAGAAAAAAAAAAAATTACAAATATAAATACATTAAATTTTCTATAAATTTCAACTTATTTCATTCATTACGAAATCACATTTTTAAAATAAATTGTTTGCAAAGAAAATATAAAAAAAAAACCTTTAGTAAAAATGAAATAAAAAAGTGACAGTTTAAAATGGTCAGTGTGGTAAAACATAGAGAAGATCTATCGGTATGTACAAGTATTTATGTAGGTGTGAGATACACATACACAAACTATGAAGTATATAAACATAAATATGAGTAAGAAGAAGTCTTTTGTTCCTGTTTAAATATTTGTTGTTATTATTTTTTTTTTGTATTGTTACTTAAATGTTTATAAAGATATTTGTCATAGAGACAAGTAGCGATGGCTTTTGGATACAGAAGTGGATGTTTCTGATGCTGATGATCCCAAGCGTAAACAATAAACTTTATATAGATTTTTTTTATAAAAATTTTTTGCAAACAAAATATAAAATAAAAACGTACTTGTTTTTATTTTAAGTGACATATCTTTAGAGTGCCATAATACATTTAGATGTTTTTATAATACTGAAATAGCTTAAGGGCATAAGTTAAGAAAAGTCCTGTTAAAAAGAAATTCTATATAATAAGTGTTGTTTTTTTCATTTTTAAAATGTTCTCATTTTTAAAATGTTTATTTTTATAAGCTTGAATTTGTCGGAAGTAGTACAAAAATTAAAAGATATAATCAAACAAATCAGAAACTTTATATCGCTTAATTTTTGTAAGTGATTTTTTTTTTTTAAATATCCCTAAAGAGTTAATGCATTTTGTCTTTAAACGATGAAGTCCAAAACGATAAGTCCCAGTACCGATAACATTATATGTATATTTCCATGGGATCTATTTAGATTTCAATAAAGGCAAAATATGTGACAACATATTTGACAGTCTCAAAAATTAAATTAAACGGAAAAGTTTGTTGGGATCTTACTTTTTGTAAACTCCATTACAATGCAAGTTAGTTTCATAATATGCTAATGTTAAAAATGCTATATAACTCATAATGTCGTTTGTTAGTTTGTTATGAAATTATGTTCCATAGACCAAAAGGAAAACAATATTATGTTAAATATGCTGAAGAGCCGCAGCAGCTATTTTTCTTGTTAATGTCCTATGGAATATTATAAAGATACATTAATGCATTAAATTATTACCAATAGGACAAATGTTTATACCAAAAATATAATTAACATTAAACTTTCATTCCACTATCACCGACGAACCCCCCCATATATCAGTGCATATAAAATTCTCTTTCTGTTTTATGAGAATTAAAACACTTGCGCAAGTTATCGAATAACACAATATTTTAAAGCAAAATAATTTAACACTATATAATATATACAAATTTAACCCATTAAGAAAAACCATTTAAAAACAAGTAAGAGTGTTAAATTCGGCTGTGCCGAATCTTTGATACCCTCCACCTCGGTTTGAGTATTGCTAATAAATGTGAACAAAATATTGGAAAAAGTAAACAATTTGTTAAACTTAATACCAAATTATTTCAGCAAATTCTTGGGGTTGGTTTTCGTCTTTTCTTCTATTTCGGATTTATTTCGGTGTTTGCTTTTTGGTCATCGTGGTTGCTGATCGGCATGCATTTTGGTTATATACCTATATGCATGCATTTCCGGTTATATGACATAACTTCTCTTTTAATTTAGTTTTTGCTAATTAAATAGCTCGCCCTAACCTCCATTGCAAAGGTAATGGTTGTGTAGGGTGGCTATATGCATTAAATCGTGCTAATTGGAGATGGCTGTATAGTTTCTTTTAACTGGCCGAATATTTATTCTTTGCGGCCATATATGTCGGATGGAGTAACAAAATAATAACCAAAAAAAAGCTCTCTCAACTTTTTTATTAAAATATTGCCTTATTTGGAAAACATAGAGAATAAATTTATAATAATAAATAATTAAATTAGGGATGCCAAACGCGAAAAACCAAATGTCCCAAACATTTTAAATAAAATAATTTGTTATCTTTACTTTCTGAAAACTTCAAATTTTCATCCAAAAAAAAATTATGAAAATTTATATATAAATAACATTCTCATCAAATTGCGTTTATTTATGTAACAATTTTTATGTTCGCAATTCTTAAGTATCATTTGAGGTTTTCTAAAATTCATTGAATTTAAATTAATGTTTTCTGTAGTCCGATTCTGTAAATTTCAACGATCCGACAATCGCAAAATATATCGACAACTATTGTTGTTTGCACTAAGGATTAAGTGATTCACTAAGTACATACATCTTAACGACAGTCGACAAATATATTTTTCTATTTACTTAAATTGTAAACGAGTGGCATCTCTGTCAATATAAGCGAAAAACACAAAGAAGAATAGAAAAAAAACAAATTACTTCGTGTTTGACAGGATGATTTTATGTTTATGTTTAATATCTCTATTTTTTTATTAATATTTCTGTTTATTTATTTGAAAATGAAATAATGAATTGAATATGCTATTTAATTTTTTTATTTATATAAAAAAGTTTTTTAATAGAAGCAAAATATTTTCACTATTTTATGATTTTTATTTATGTATGACGACATTTCAACCTAAAAATTTAAGTTTTTATCGATTGAATAAACAACACAAAAATGGTTGTCGTTTAGATAACAACAACAGCTGACTTTAACGGTAGCGAATATCGTTTAAAAATTTTACTGATAATTTTGCTATTTTCTTTTCTTAACGATTCGACTATCGTTAAAAGAAGTTACTGTATCGCGGTACTGAAATGCTATTAATTTCTCCTGAATGGCAATATTTTTTTAAATGTAAACATTTGTTAAATGTAAACATATTTAGAGTTCTTTTTTGGAATTTCAATTTGAGTTTAACGAATAAAATTTATATATTAAAAATGTAATTGATGTCTTTTAAATTAAAAATTATTATTTCCGACGTTTTGATATGATTTTCTGAAATTCAATTAATATTTTCTAATTTATAATTTGAAATTTTAATTCCAGTTTTTAGAATTGATATTTTCTAAAATTTGAATGGAAAATGTAAAAAGTGTAATATTGTATTTATGTGAATAATAATGCTTTAGTAATTATAAAAAATTTTTAAAAATCAGATATTTTGTAGGTAAAGCAGAATAATAATTCTATATAAGTATGTAGAACTGTTTTGAAAACAAAAAACTCATTGATGAACTCGGTAACTCAATTTTGTGAAGACAACAAAATGTTAATATGCCAAACTTATGTTCATATTTGTAAAAGAATAATGAAAAAACGTATGAAATAAAAGACCAGCACTTGTATACTCTTAACATTGTTCTGTATGATATCTAGTCAAAAATATTGACATTCATGTTAAAACAGAAATAACGATTGCAAAGCTAATTAGAACAAAAATTGCGGCGCCATCTACTGTGGCATAGTAACACTGTGCGAAATGAAGTTTGATATCTAATTGCAAATGTTGACATTCATGTTAAAATAGAAATAACTATTGCAAAGCTAATTAGAACAAAAAAAAATTGTGGCGCCATCTACTGTGGCATAGTCACGCTGAGCAATATGAAGTGACACTCTGTTCATGCAAAAGAAATGTATTTTCCCCACAACAAAATATTGCAGAATTTTATGTAAATAAAATAATATACCGATTTATTTCCAACATGCAGTTGTTATGGATATACATACATATATAATATATGTATATTATTTGTATTATTTAATATGTTTATATAAATTTATAAATAATTTTATACATAAAATTTTTTTGGTATATTTACATTGTTTTTTTTTTTTATTAACAACTAGGTATTTTAGCATTATTTGCTTTAGATGCTGGTGAATTTTTACTCCCTTTATATTAACTGTTAGTGTCTGTCGAAAAAATTTTGGGTAGATTTTAACCCCTTTTCCGTAACCTAATCGATCTGAAACTTTGCAGGCAGGCTCGTGACAATGACAGAAATGATCTTATAAATTTTTTTTAGTGATGCCAAAACAATGGAAACTTTTAAATTTTTCTACCAGAGTTGATAAAAAAATGTAAAAAGGGTTAGTTTTTATTATCTTATTACTCCAACGACCAAAAAACAACAAGTCCAGCTATGACAACAATGCAACATTTAGAATAACAAGAAGAATAATATAAAAATAATATATTTTTTATTTCTTTTTACTTTTTCAGAGATTTCCCTGAACCTGTTCCACCAATTTTAATGATTTTTGAAATAGAAATCTTCCCATGAATTTGATGAATTATTCTCACTAAAAACAATGACCCTAGCTATCCCATTGAGAGCGTGATCGTGACAAGAACAACATAGAAAATTATATTTTTTCAAGACTTTTTTTAGTTCTTCATTCAAATCTCAGGCCCTAATCGACCGATTTGGACGATTTTAAATAGCAAACTTTTCAGGATGTTATTGAATCATTTTTTATATCAACGAGCACCCTAGCTGCTCGATTGATGCGTCACCGTGATTTCCACAGACGGACAGACGGGCAGACGGACATCGCTATATCAACTCCGGTTGTTATAAGGATCACAAATATCTATATTTTATGGGGTCCAAAATTTTTTTCCTAATTATTACAAACGGAATGACAAACTTATATATACCCTCTGCACACTGGAGTGGAGGGTATAAATAAGTCTTGCATAAAGAAAAACTTTCATCATATAAAAATTTTTTGTTTGAGTTTCGGAATATGCCTATTGCGTATGAATAATATTATTACAAACCCAAGAAATAATACTGGAAAAACGTCCAAAATGCTACTGGTTGTACAACTCGCAGTATATAAGACCGATGGGTTTTATTTTAATATATTTTTTAAAAACATCATTTTGCTACGATCAAATCAGTATATTCAGTATAAAAACTCAGTTTAAAATACGACTAACATTAACTAGCCAAAGTGTTTGCGATATATTAATATACATAGAATGCAAACATTAAAAATAAATATACTCCAGACCACAAAACTAGTATATTTTTGGCCATACCGAACTCTAAATGTGTCTGTTTTGTTTGGGAAACTTTATGAAGCATCAGAAAGTTAAATGCTAATTACTTTACAATACCATAACTCCCAACTCATGCATCTAACAACAAACCATTACGAGCATATCTATGTATGTGTGTATGTATGTACACAGAGTGTATGAGCATTGCACAAGTTTATATGATGTTTGGCTTGTTTATATGAAATTGAGATGACTATGTACTTGCTTTTGGGTTTGGCTAACATCCTCTGCTGTTTGTGGTTTCTGAGAGGTAAAGGTAAATATAATTGGCATATTGTTTGTTATTTTTGGTATTTCCGCCAGTACTAGCAAAATATTATCGTTTGGTTCCGAAAAACGAGTAGGAACGGAATGAGAATTTGTTAAAGAAAACAGTTATATGTTGATTTGAGGAAACAAAATTAAAAAAAAAAAAAATACAAACAAACAATACAGTTGAAAATGGCAAAAAGATAGACAAGGTAATTGATAAATTTATGTGGAAAATAAGTCAAAAGAAACTAAGAGAAATTACACAGCTGCGTTACTAAAAATAAGAATAAACACTGAAAATTATATAAAATAAGAAAATTTTTGTGATAATGATTTACTTTTTTTTACTGATTACCTGAAAGTATGCACTAATATCTCAATGTTTAATAAACACTAGGCAACACCCAAGGTACACTTGAAGTGCGACTACTTATACTCTATAACTATGTTGTCAGGCTATGTTGGATTTGAACTGATAATTATAGCTGCCAAAAATATTTGAACTAGAACCATTATTAATTATACGGAGCAACTTAGAATCACTTTAGCGATATCCGTCCTCCATACATTCAGTTGTCCGTCTGTCTGTGAAAATCGTGTACAGGTCGCAAATAAATAAAAAGGAATATATTTTGATGAAATTTGGTATATAAGCATTTTTCGAGCATAGGATAAATGCTATTGACTAAGTGGTGTTTAGTTAGACCTAGTCGCCAGCAAATTTGGGTTGGTGTATTTAATACATCTATTAATTAGTAGTCCAAAAATGAAGCCTATATAACAGTTCTTAGTAAGGGCTCCCATATGAAGCTGATTCCCGATCTTCACTTAAATCTATCAAAAAACAAAAATATTAAACAGATTTTCCTCAAATTTGGTTTATCCTTGCTTTTATAAGAAGTAAGTGATTTTACCAAATATGGTCAGGATCAGTCCATTTTTGGACCCACTTCCCATATAAGTATTGCATCTGATATCATCTTTTTCATATCCGAATGCAACAAAATTAATAGCAATGCCACCCAAATTGGGTTATGCTTATATTCTATATCCAATAGGTTTGACCTAAGAGAAATGGTCTCACATGGTCGGTCCAGACCGAGCGAAATTTTCTTACCTGTGTTTTTATTTTGTATTGTGGCCTACTGAACTCGAAAATCGCAATGAAAAATTTTCTTTGATAATTTTTTTATACTTTTATTTTTTTTATTTTTTCGAAACTAGTTTCACCATTTAGAATATATCTCGCATTAGAAACCAATGCAGTAACAGATGATAGAATTATATAGGTAATAAAAAGTATCACAAATATATAAAATTGTGAAAATATAAATCGGCTAATGCCTGCATCTCTGCAAGCAAAGAGCAAATCTATTTGCGATGTGACATTAATTACAACGGAAACCGGAAAGATGATATCAAATATGTACTTTATGTATCTAACACATTTGTAGCTTATGAACTAACACAAAGTCTGAAGACGCAGAAGATCTTGAAGTGGACATTTGTTGTTAGCTAGATAGCTCGCTTTAGCCAGTTACGGAGATCATTCGTAATATAAAAATTAGTCAAATAAATAAAAATATGGATTCTATCTATAATTCATACGATTCTACAAAAAGTCATGTAAACATAATTAAAAAAAAAAATAAATAAAAATTGTTTTAGATTTGAAAACCACAGTTAATTTATTTTAATAATTTTTAAAGAATTACATTATGTTTATAATGTACTTACTAAGTTTTCAGTGGGCGAATAAACATGATTGATGTAACAAAAATAAAAGAAAACGAATAATATATAGATATTGTACACTACCCTACATAATTTTCTTAAATATGTACATGCTCCATGTATTTTGTATTGCATTTGTTTTTAATGATACTTGATTAAGATTCGTTTAACAAGATATATTTTAAAGAATAATGTGGCCTTTTGTGTGTTATTCTGTTACATTTTAGGTTTCGTATTTTTTTTTTTTTGCGACCGCCACTGATTATAGATGTCAAAGCTTTAAACTATACACCTTTCATGTCAAACTGACTAACAGGCAATTACAGACTTCATCAAGGCGAAACGAATGCCAAAATGCTTTATAGCATACCTTTAAATTAAACAGATCTGCAATTTAACACCACGCATTAACTTAAAACTGACTGGCTGGTCGTATGACTTTGCTTGGTTGGCTGATAAGTTAAGTTTAGTTTAAAATGGCAAGCGGTTGCTGCAATTCAAAAAGAAGCATTTTTTCTTTGATACGAAAATTGCAATAGGTGCTAATTACATATGGTTGAAATGTTAAGCAAAGTCATTGCAACTACGACTATATACCATGATGTTTGTAGAATTTCTACAATTCACTACAAATAAGCTAAAGTTTAGTTGTTGAGGGTTTAGATACGGAAATAAGTCTTGATGGCATCTCAAAGTCAATTTAAAAGTTAAGGAAATAAGCATAGAGTTTGAGTTTGGTATTTGAAATGTTTTATAGAAAATGTAATTGAACAACATTTACGTGTTAATGTTTCTAAAGTCAAATTAAGAGGTTTCTAAAAAAAATTTAAACGCCAAAGTTCGAATTTGAACTTGTTAAAAAGTGGAATGAACTTAACAAATTGATTAAGTTGAATGGAATGTACTATAGGCTCAGATCGAAGAAAAGATAATTTATTATTAGAAGACTTTCAATTTATTTTGAATAATTTCAATCAATATTAATTGGGCTATTTAGAAGATAAAATTAAGGCAGCCAAATTATGTGTCCAGTAGGGACTTTATGGAAAGGAACATTTAGCATTTAATGGGTAATCAAATGGATACTCGAATAATTTTATATATTTTTTTAATTTTATGCGACTGATTTCCTGTTCTTCTATGAAATATTCTTTATAAATACTTCTATATTTTATTGCATACTTTTCAAAGTTTTATTTTTTAAATACTATTTAAATACTTATTCCTTCCACGTTCAGCTTCGTTTTACATTACAGTCAATACTTTCATTATGAAAACTTTTATTAATAAAGTTTTGTAATGTTTTTTTTTTTAAGTAAGGAATCTCTTCTTAAAAAAAAAACAAAAGAAAACTTAACGATAATACTAAAAATGTGACATAGAAGTTTGCCACAAGTACACAACATGCAACATGTAAGTTCAACAATTTTTATTTAACTACTTCTGCCACATGTGTCTGTGTTCAAAACAATAAAAGAAAACCAAAACTTTGTATTAGTTATTTTTTTCAATTCGTAAAAACTTTTTTGTTCCCATTACTTTTTTTTTATGGAAAATTGCATTTTGTGTAATGTTGGCTGGCAAAGCTTAATAATGTCATTTTTTGTGAGTTGGGTTTTTGGCCTCAAGTTGTAATTAAAACAAAGTGCATAATATATGGAAATTAAGATTACATGCAACATTTTAAATCCAAAAAAAAAAATATTTTAGATAATTTTATAGGAAATATTTGAATTAGCAAATGAAAATATTCAAAAACATGGGATTTGTTCAAAAATAATTTTTAATTAAAATTCTTCAAACTTCTCTTTACCACATGTGTATTGAAAATGAAGAAAAGTGCAATTTTCTATTTTATAAATGTTTATTTATTTACATTATATTTTACAAACTAAATTTATAAAATATGGAAAAAAGGTGCCGGGTAACTAGACCATATGCGCTCGTATTTGTTTGTATTAAAAGAAAAAAATTAGAAAATTAGTTCCAACAAACTGAAAATAAATTTAAAGTAAATAAAAGAAAATGTTTATATTTGTTACCATTATTAAATGGAAGTGTTGGCTGAGCCATAAATTACATTAAACTTAGATCAAACCAGTTAGAAAAATTCCAATATCCACACAAACAAAATTCCCACTTTTCAGGTTAAAGTTTATAAGGTTAAGCCTTAATTTTAATTTCCACTTATGTCAGTTATTTTAATAATTTTCCACTTATGTTAATTATGTTTTTGGAACTCCTTACAATTGCGCTCAAAATTCTTAATACTTATTTGATGAGGCCACGAATGACATTAACTACCAGTATGATTGAAATCATTATTACTTACTTTCTCAAATATTATTGATTTCTAAAAAAAAATCGTGATTAATTAATATTTTATGGTCTCCAGCTTTGTTTTTGCATAATAATTTAATAGTTTATAGCTGTTTACATTCGTTTGTTGGTTATTTTATAGTGTTAGTAGTATTGAGTTTGTAGTATTTGTGTTGTGCTTGTAGTTGTAGTTGAAAAGAATCCTTAAGATGGTAAATAAAATACAAGAACTCATTAAAAGTTTTAACCACAAAGTTTATTTACAAAAATATGATTTGTTTGATTGCTAAGTTTAATAAATTTTAAATTAAAGATTAAATTATTATTACAGGGTCAGAGATGGACGCGTGAGCTAATTTTCACTTCCATTCAATATTCATATAATTGAAATTAGATAGAATTTATACTAATAGTTATGTGAGTTACACGTTATGACTTACATTTGAAAAGAAACATTTTTGTTATTTAAATTTTTGAACTCCCTAATATCGTTTAATTTCATTTAGTGTTTTATTCTCTAAAATTATTTGCAATTGCAACCAGTTTAATAATAAGTTCAATATAATTCGTTCAGTGAATTTGTAAAACCTAAATTCACTCGATAGTTTAAAATCAACAATTTAATTCGCCAAATAGGAATCCATAAAATTTAGATAGAACAAATAATTTAATTAGAGTTAATTAAATTCTATGATACAATTTAATTCCGGACCAATATTTCAATTCAAGCAACTTAATTTATATGAATCCGGCAAACTCAGTGCCTTATATGTCCGACTATATACAATAGTTCCGAGTATTACCTTTGGGCCCCTTTAATAGAACTCAAAAAGTAATTTATATTGTTCATCTATCTATAAAGAAATATTTTACGGTAATTTGAATTAAATATTTCTTTTATAATAACTCCTTTTTAGTTGTTGGAAATTTTCCAGGAAAAAAAAAATCGTGTATTTTGCAGATTCCGTTTTTAAAAATTATTTCACTTGAAATTTCACTGTACGTGTTTAAGCAATTAAAACATAAATTGCCACAAATTTGCTGTCTGTTTGTGTTTGAGTGTATTACAAGACTACATGTGTCTGTGTTTTTACATTTCTGAAACTGAGAAAGAATTTTGTTGTTTATACACACATATGTGTGTGTTAATTTGATACGCTTTTGATGATTTGTTGCTATGGAAACTCTCTACCAAAACACAAAAAAAAAAACAAGTAGGAAAATTATATTCGGCCTAGACCAACTACAGTATAGCCTACACCATGAGTTTCAACAAAAGATCTTAGATCTAACTTTACTGAGTTCATAATTAGTTGCAGAAATAAGCGTAGACCTAATTCCCCATGAAATTTCTCTTTTTTCCCTTTTCTCCTATTATGAATAAAAATTCTTGCGCTTAACGTTTTTATTCCATTTTTATTAGCCGTGTGAAGGAAAAGAAAGTTCGATGGGTAAAAAGTAGTTAATACTCATCTCAATGCATTTGAATTGAGTTTTTTCCCTAAAAAATTTCACTTGCAAAACAGATGGACGTTTACACATAAATTTAAGTAGTATTTTGATAAAACAAAATTTAATTATAAAAAATAAATATTTTATAGTTTTTGTAAGTCGAAGGACTCAAATAAAGAACAACTACAACTTTTGTTAACTTCAATGGAAGCCAATTCAGGAATTTATTGCGGTTTTCTTAGATTCATCCCGCAATTGTCTTCTAGTAATTCTATGGAAATGTCGTTGTTGTTATTCTACAACACCAATTTCTTCCAAAAGTGATTGCATCATAGCAATGCTATAAATTTTTTATTTTATTTTTCAATCAAATAATTTTTTTACGTTTGCCACACAAAAGAAAAAGAAAATTAATTGTATATGTACATATATATATATATATATATATATATATATATATATATATATTATATATTAGAGCGCCTCACTCTGCATAGAGGAAAAAAAATGAAAAAGTGCCACCTAGAAATCTACCTTGGCTTGTTTTCTAACGACTCCCAAAATATTTCTGGTCTAGTGTTGACCCCTTGCGAGCTGTATCATTTTAAAGAAGGTCTATTTTTTAGTTTTTTCCATTTTTTTTAATCACGATATCCGATATGGGTATCACATGATAGGTTTCAAGATGCGTTCAAAGGTATATAGAACATGTCCAAGCATGTTCTAACTGTTGTGGTATTCAATAAATCATGTAATTTTTGAAAGATTTTGTATGAAAATTAGTTAGAAAATCGAATCAACATTGAAAATAACATAAATTTATTTATTTTCTATGTCATCCAAAGTTTCAAACCTGATTTATGCACCACATTCATTTGAGTTTGACAAATATAAAAATAATATAAATTTATTATTTTAAAAACGAATTTAATTTAAAAAAATTTTATGATTTTCTAATTAACTCATTTTAGTACAGCTTGCAACGCTGGACCAGAAATATTTTGAGAATCGTTATGAAACAAACCACGGTAGATTTCTAGGGTGGCATGTTTATCAACTTTTTTTGAGAGGCTCTCTAATATATACATTTAGTTGCAACCTGTAATTTGATTTCAAGATTCATATGAATACAGAGAGAGATGGACGTACATCGCCAAGTCGATGCAGTGCATGATTCTAAGCAATCGGTCAAATATGTTACAAACATCAACACAAACTCATTATACCTTAACCGCAAGGTGGTATAGGGTATAAAAACAATATGTGACACATGTTTAATATGCATGTGAATGTATGAAGGAACGTATGTATATGTATATGTTTTTTGAATACAACGCTGTTAAAATGTGATTGTTCATTTGACCGGCCATCACAATAATAAATGTGTAAATGTGAAATGTAAGTAGATATGTGATTGTATAAGTGCACGTATGAGTATTATGCACTCAGCCATATTAAATGTTATTTCACAATCATGCGAAATAATTTGAAAAATTTTACAGGAATGCACGTGACTGAACATGTTCAGTCATGTTTGTCCATATGTATTTTATTTCATTTACATTAAAAACATTCTTTACATGCCTTTGGAGAAACAAATTTTTTTTTGTACAACAGATTTATTTGACAATTCACATGACAATACAAGGTTTAAGAATAGGAATGCAAATACTGGTCCTTCCTTTTTATAAACATATACATATATATTGTATTTGATGGGAAAAACTATATAATCTCAAATTATCGCATTTAGATACCAGGAACATACCTAATTGTAAAATATTCTTGGAACCTAACGAAAACTTGATGCGATTATAAAGTCAGACGGTAGAGTGGTTACGGACCAAGATTTGAAGATTTGTTAAGGACTTTTTCTTTGAGTTTGTTTTTTTTCAAAAACTTTCATTCGGCCCACTCTAACAAACACTTTGATATACAGTAGCCGTTTTATATGTATTAAGTAGTAATTTTTTTACATTCACAAGCATATTTTTAGGAGTTTCAAGTTACCACATCCGTTTCCGTTTTCACATAAAAATTTAAATTTCTTCGCCAGAGTAGGCGAAACTTTCAATTGTTTTACTTATGCCGTTTATAACACTTTTTTACAACTTTTCTACACTTTTTTTTCGTCCAGTTTCCGAATTCGTTAATTTAAGTTAATGGTCATTGTTTCAGCAGCATACAGCATATAGTTTCAAGTGAAATTAATTCTACATGTGTGTTTTAATGCACATTCTCCTTTGTGTGGCATGAATAGGATGTTGTAGAGGTATTGAGGAGATTTATGGTAAAAATTTAAATATTTGTGGGTAAGTGAGGATTGGAAAATTTATGTTAACTTTATTGCACTTTTTATCACTCGATGCAAACGTAATTAATGTCAAATGTAATTAATTACAAAAAATGCAATATATTTCAATTTGGTACACATACACAATTTATAGGAATTTGCTACTTTTAGTAATTGAATTACAAATTTATGTTTGTAATTTATTTACTTTTTTATTTTGTACAGTTAAATGAATGACTCACTGTTTCGTGAGGTAAAACATCGAAACGTTGAGAAATTTTAAAAGCAACTTTACCAGAAATCAAAATAATCCTAATCCTACATACTGGAAGAAAATCATATATTGTATTTATCGTACAGACTTAGTGCAAATCCATCCAAATACTGTAAGTCTAAGTGTGATCACTTCTGTAAACTTTGATAAGTAGAGATGATTCACAACATTGATGGATTATGTTCCAGAAGTGCTATCTGCTTAAAGCAATCTTATTGAGGAGATAGTGAGAAAAACCAATTCATTGAGCTTAAAACATTTATCGATCTGTTTACTCCAATATCTATAAAATTCTAGTATGGATGTTTAAATTCAAAATTACAATGGTAGATGACAGTTTTGTCAGAGAAGATTTTAACATCTAAAATTAATTTTACTGCAAATTGCAGAGCGCACATTTTGAATTATTGTTGCCATATGATTAATTAGGATTAATTAAGAATACAAAGGAATGGCTATATTTAGCAAAATTGGAATGCTGCTCAATATACCGACAGTCAGGCATCCAGTTATTTATGTAACAAAATAAAAATAGCAGTAGAATTGTAGAAAAAAACATATATTAAAAAAAGATTAAATGTTCTCACTATTTTCTACCCCAGATATTAAGGATTTTCTTTATTTTGTAGGTGCCATGTCCACTGGTCCGCCTTTTCTACGTTAGCTAATTGTATACACAATTCATGGACAGATATTTTGACTTCTCCGAAACCGCCGATTGCTAATTTACGAATTTATACAAAGATTAAAATCCCCCACTCTGATATATGATATCAAATATTAATACAACACTCCCGGTCACGCTCACTTTCGCCACAACTACTCACATTCCTAACTTATGTATTATAGACAATTTCAGGTCTCTTCATCTCGAACTAATCCAGAAATTAGATGTTAAAAATTAACGTTTTTTGTTTTAATGAAAAAAAATTAGTTTCGCTATTGACAATAACCGTCTTATCGATAGTTATCTTGGGGGGTTTTTACTGAAAGGTGTTTTGGTTTCATCATTATATTGCTTTTTGTCATTAATGTTTTTTTGCTTTATGTACACTAATTAATTCTCTTACATGTTTTGTGCATATTTAATGTTTCATATCCATCTATTAACTAACAACAACAACCATTTGAAATTCAATGCGTGAAAATATTCAACACGTTTTTGTGATTTCCCAACACACTTACTCACATTCAATTAAACATCCATTTGAAAGAGAAACAGTCATACATAGAATTATGAATTGAATTAAAAGTTTCTTAAGAAGACTTTGGATCAGTTGTAATAGTAAGAGGCACTTTCCTCATGACACTCTCCATCTTTTGGTTATTGCTATTTTACACATTACCCATTTTACGATTCCTTTTCCAATTTGTCCGAATTTTTTAAATAACTGCCATTATATTTATTAGGTGTTCAGAGTTGTGCATACAAGGTAACGGAACTGATCTTCTTTAACTTGGTAAAGTTCAGAACCAATCCTTGTTCTTGTAAACAGCTAAGAAGACTCACGACCTCCGACCCCTCGGGGCAGGTGGACACCGGGCAATGGTATTATAACAACCGTTAAAATACTAGCTAATGTGAGCAACGTGGAAAGTCAACGGCGAAGAAGTGATTGATGTATCACATCTAAGGCGAAAGAACCAACCACCCCACCGCTGCGTCTGTCTCATATTGGGCGGCAGCAAACAGCGTCTGTACTCCAGAGGAGCGGCTGAATACACAGAAGGAAAACTATAAACCCTTCAGAAGGCAACGGGAAACCACTGAAGTAATGTCCCTTGAAAACCATACAATGAACAATAACAATAACGTACGGCCCTCAATCTCCGGAAACACGAGGGTGCTAAGAATCCCCGGAGGTAAAACAAAACAAAAACTCAACATCGGTACATGGAATGCACGAAGTCTTTATGAAGCTGGAAAACTAGCTAATACCATAGCCGAAATGAACAGGCTCAAAATTGACATACTCGGTGTAAATGAAACGTGGTGGCCAGATAGTGGAGAATTTGCTTCCCAAAATACGAAAATATACTATTCAGGCAACCTTAACAATAACCATAGAAATGGCGTGGGAATAATCGTAAAAAATAACATAGCGAAATGCGTATCGGGATTTATCCCAAAATCAGACAGAGTCATGCTTATAAAGCTAGACGCCAGACCAATAAATATAAATATTATTCAAATATATGCACCCACTACTGATAAAAGTGACGAAGAAATTGAAGTTTTTTATGATGAAATTAAAGATGGTATGAAAATGACAAAACCTCACGAGATAACCATCATTCAAGGAGATTTCAACGCAAAAGTAGGAGAAGATAAAGTACCTGGTACAACACGAAATTACGGATTAGGAGAAAGAAATGAAAGAGGCGACAGACTAATCCAATTCTGTCAGGAATACAAAATGACAATAACTAACACACTGTTCTGCCTTCCGCCAAGACGACTCTATACCTGGAAATCCCCACGGGAAAGAAGAGGTAACATTGTGAGGAATCAAATTGATTACATACTTATAAATAAGCGCTATTGCTCAACTATAGCAAGAACTTCAATGTAACTAGGGGCGGACGTACCATCGGACCACAATCTTCTAATGGCAAACTTGTACCTTAACCAAAAGGAGAAAGGTACGCAGGAAACTAGATATGGGAAAACTCGAAGTACCCGCTCTTCGAACAAATGTAAAGGAGCGAATAAATCGAGAACTAAATAACGTTAGTAGAGAAGAGAATGAAAATGTATGGAGTTCTGTTAAAAACACATTAAAATCAATAGCAGATAATACACTGGGAAATAGCGAAAGAGCTCAAAGAAAAGACTGGCTGACAATGGAAATATTAGAACTGATGAAAGAACGTAGCAAATACAAAAACTCAAATTATGAGCTATATTATGAATTAAATAGGGAGATTCAAACGGCAATACGGATAGCAAAGAACGAACACCTGAATAGACAATGCCAAGAGATCGAAAGATTACAATACTTGCATGACGACTTTAATCTCCATAAAAAACTAAAAGAAGCCGCAGGGATATACCGCAAATCAACCACAGTTGTACTATACAACAACAACAACAACAAGCTGTTTTCGATATTATAGAAAAGAAGACTATATGGACTGAATGTATTAGACAAATGTTTACTGATAGAACCCGATCAAATTATGAAGCGCAGATGCAACAACCACTTACAGGATCTTTTATCACTAAAACGGAGGTGGAATCTGCAGTAAGGTCTACAAGAGACAAAAAAGCCTATGGTCCTGATGAAATTCCTTCTGAAATACTGAAGTTGATAGACGACGACAATATCCAACTATTAATAGATTTGTTTAACTACATCTATGATGCGGGTCAATACCCACAAGATTGGCTTAGATCAACATTTATAACCATTCCTAAGAAAAAACACCCAAAATATTGTAATGATTATAGGCTTATCAGCCTAATGAGCCATGCCATAAAAATATTCCTCAGAATAATTCACTCCAGAATTTATGAAAAATGCGAGAAGGCAATGGGCGCATCTCAGTTTGGCTTTAAAGAAGGAATGGGCACCCGCGAATTACTATTTTCTATACAGATATTGGTTCAGAAATGCAGAAATGTACAGAAGTATGTTTTCTTGTGCTTTATTGATTACGAAAAAGCTTTCGACACAGTGTGACATGATAAAATGATGGAAATTCTTATGTCCATAGGTATAGA
Organism: Cordilura impudica; assembly: GCA_963682025.1. NCBI lineage: Eukaryota > Metazoa > Arthropoda > Insecta > Diptera > Scathophagidae > Cordilura > Cordilura impudica. Next base: position 208,119,483 of record OY821521.1, read on the forward strand.
CGACAAGGAAATTAGATGCATTAGGAGCCTGTATTGGCATCAAACAGCGCAAGTAGATATCAACGGTGAGCTGACGGAAAATATAATAATTTCCAGAGGAGTCAGACAAGGCTGTATATTGTCTCCATTATTATTCAATATCTACTCCGAAAAAATTTTTCATGAATCCAACAGCAACGTTCGAAAGGGCATATACATAAACGGCACATTTCTGAACAACATTAGATATTCTGATGACATTACCTTACTAGCTGATAGTATGTCGGGGCTTCAAGACCTAGTGGACAAACTGACGACATACAGTGAAGCATACGGTCTGAAGATTAATATACGAAAAACAAAATACATGATAACCAGCTTAAAAATACAAGACTCCTACGTCGACAGAGTACATAGTTTTAAATATCTCGGCGTTACGCTGAATGGCAAATGGGATGGTTCAAATAAAATAAGATACCGTATCGAAATGGCAAGAGACGCATTTTTTAAATATAAAAAAGTTTTCACCAGCCATAACATTAATCTTGAAACGAAGTTAAGATTTATCAAATCATATGTATGGTCAGTCCTGCTATATGCGATGGAGGCATGGACCATTAAAGCAGTGGGCATAAAGAGACTGGAGGCCTTTGAAATGTGGATTTATCGAAGGATACTCAAAATACCATGGACCCATTATATATCGAATAGCGACGTTTTAAGAAAAGTTCACCGCGTAAGAGACGAAAGACAGCATATTTAGGCCATATTATGAGAAACCCAAAATATAAGATACTACAAGTTATTACGAGAGCAAATATTGAAGGAATACCCACTAGAGGCAGAAAGGAAACAACATGGCTTCAAAATATTCAGGCGTGGACTGGTATCCGAGATGTAGGAAATCTTCTAAGCGAGGCGAGAAATAGAGACGGTTATGCTGAAATTTTAAAAACCTTATGAATTTATTGAAATGTAATTGTATTGGTCACTAACATTCGAAAATCGAATAGGCAAATAAAGAAGAGATATATATTAAAAGTTTGTACTGCTGATTTGTTAATATGAACTCAAAGCGTAATTTCTATTACAAGAAAATCCAAAATGACAATTTCTAAATATTCTCTATTTGGGTCAGTAGCGAGATGGCTGACCATTTGGCTTTATACTATTTTTACTATCTTTCCTTGTTCTTATTATAAAAATATATGCTCAATTGTACGACTAACTGTACATAGAATTATTTATTTTTTGCATTTTATACAAACACACACAAAGATAAACATAACTTACAATCAATTATAGAAAACTTTACAAAGATACTAGGACAGAAGTTGCTACAACAACAGCAACAACACTTGCTTATGTTTAATGAAATCCCATATCGATGTTAAAGATTGCTAGTGATATTTGCAATAACAAAACACTTCAAATAGAATACAATATTACACAACAACACAAAGTGCACATTAATATCCTTAGAGATTTCTTAAAAAAAAAAAAAATATATATATATACAAAATTCAAAAAAAAAAAAAAAACGAGTACAACAAAATTTATGTTAAAAGCCATCTTTAGTTTGCCCAACCGTCGTAGTTATCATGGTCGTAGTCATTAACATTACTAGGACTGCAACTAGTGATGGTGGTTGTTGTTGCTTAAATTGTAATAGTTATTATTGCTTGCTGCTGCTGTTTCTGCTGTTTCTGTTGTTGAGATATCATGTGTAACACTAGTAAATAGTCAATTGCTTGTAAGTTACGCAAAATTAATGAACATGCTCTTATTTGCATATTCATCTGTTTTCATGATTTCGTTTCGCTTTATAAAAAGAAAAATATACAAAAATTTAAAATTTTTGTTAGCATGAAAGTGGTAATTGGAGAACATTATATTAATTTGATGTGACATAACACCACCATTGGAAACTTGCAATAAATTTAAAAGTGTTCTGAGAATTCATATTAAATAATTTTCAGAGAAAAATTAAAATCTTAGATAATTGGTGTAGCCTACAGCGCAATGTGCTGCTGTTTGTAACTTCCTAAAATATTTGATATAGACCCATCTTTTGTTATACTAATCGATTCGGAATCAATTTCTGAGTCAATTTAGCGCTGTCCGTCGGTTCGACAGTCTGTCTTTCCGTCTGTCTGTGTGATCGTGTAAAACTTGTAATCAAATTACAGGTCGCCAATATGAATATATTTTCTCGGCCCTAGGATGACCGCTATTGAAGTTGTTGAAGATCGGTGTATTTCAGGCCTAGCCCTCCTATAAATAACTCCTGTCTGACCGACTAAAATTGTCGTAAGATCCAGATTATGATATATGTAATGATAAGATTTAGTGTATGTGCATTAATACCTACTAATAGTAGTACAAAAATAAACACTGTAGGACCAGTTTTAAACATAGTCTCCATATAAAGTTGGTAGCCGATCTTCACATAAGTTTATTTTTCTAAAATTTAGTTAACACATAGTTTCTATATAAGAGACTTTCCTAAATATGATCATTATCGGTTCATTTTTTCATATAGAAATAACATATAAAAATAACAACAGATATGAATTTTTCCATATCAGCATGCCACAATTTAATAACAATTGCACCAAAATTTGGTTTATGCTTACTTTTTTGGGTCCAATTTGGTTTTTGCTTATTGTATTAACGGTTTATAGTAACTATAATTTTTATATATTAGTTTATTTTAAATTTACTTGGATCGAGATCAGTGCCAATTAAAAAAAAATTTAAAAATTATAAATGTCTGTAATGTAAGAGAAATATATTACGCTAGTTGTAGCAGCTAGTTTCATAAAGCACTTCTTGTTCATCACCAGCATCACTTTATATAAGTATAATGTGAATAATTTATATTTGTACAAGCCAAAATAATTAACTTTCAGAAACTAACAGCATCATAAAAGTTTATCAGAGACCCCTATATCAAGGAGTTTGTGTATTAATGTAGACTTAGGGTGCCATATTTCTTCAGTCGCTAACCGGGACATTTAATAAAATATACATAAAATATATTTTATTTATTTCACACATATTTTTTCAGTAATATAGAATAATAAATTAATGAAGTTATAAACAAAAAATATAAAATTAAATTAAATTCTTATTTGAGTATCACCCAATCATATATTCTCTAAAACTTATAAAATTAATTTTATTTCATAATCAAACTACATAAAATTAAAAAATTAAATTCAGTTTATATTAAAATTAAAAAAAAAGTTATATGGGTTTGGCCCAATTATACTTTTCCCTTATTTTAACTTTTGGTAGTATGTCTTTTTTTTTGTTTAATTAAAATTATAAAATTCCACAGAACTCATAATAAAATTGATTTTACACATAGTTGTGCCCCCAGAGTGAAAATGCTTCGCTCATTGTGATGAAATAAGGAAAAAAAAATCGTTCAACATTAGCATTGTATTATTGCACCATACGCAATAAATTTTCTTTCCTTTCTCTTTCCTGTGTGGATAAAACAAAAATACTTCCAATAAAAGATTTGATATAAATAACTTCTTCGAAACACTCATCACCTTTCTGTATATTTTTTTTACGCAAGTATATAATCATTTTCGGTACGCTTTGCCAATCTGGAAAATCTTCTAAAGTGATAAATGTTGAAATTGACCTGCCCAAATTTCTAAATATTTAGTAATTAAAAAAAAAATTGTAGCATCTTCTTGAAACTGCTTAATCTGGATCGAATGTGTATATTATTTTTCATTTTAATAAAAATGTAATGTAACTTACGACTTGTGCAACTTCTAAAATAGTGATAGATTTTTTTTCAATTTTTTTAATATATTTTTCGACAAGAAGCGCCTGGTATATGTAAAATGAACATAAATCTCTTATATATTATTTTTGAAAAAATCCTTTATGATTTTTGAAGTTTTTTTTCTCTTCTTCACAAAAAAAAAAAAATCTTTCAAATGACTCCAATGCACGAAACACATAGACGACAGCGGCTACACGAACACACGACTACAAATGCTGCTGGCTGAAATTGTAGTCGTGTAGTCAGCTACTTAATTTTTTTGAAAACGACAGCAACACATAACAATAATATAAACAGCTGTTTTTATACAAATGCATTTTTATTTCAGTAGTGCCAATTATATTATTTTACTTTATTAAAATAGAAAACCATGCATGATTCTATATAAACTTGACTTAAATATACAACTTCTTATTTATAATGCATTATTATAACGTAAAAATAAATAAATAAATTTATTGGACCCCTTTTGATTAATAATAGAATTATAGCATTTCATTTTGCGATTTTTTAACAGAACAAAATATTTCATAGCACTAATTTCTTTTACATATTTTGTAATATTTTCAACACTATTTTTGTTTTTAGCCAACAAAAATAGAAATTATCCTAAGTTGACTACAGCGACATAAGTAGTCGTGTAGCCGTGAAGCTGTGTTGGTGTCAAAATAATCGTTTTTATATAAACGTGTGTATTTTATTTTTAAAAGGCTGTGTCGTGTAACCGCTGTCGTCTATGTGTTTTATGCACAAAGCATCAAAATGCGATGAACTAAAGAAAGCCTCCTCGTTCGTGAATGTGACAGTTTTTCACCGTATGTTATGTAGAGTTTTCACAAAAGTCTTTTAGACGATTTGTTTTTATGTATGAATTGAGAAAAATTTTAAAATTTTCATCACTCCGGACTCAATGTCCACGTCCAGTATATCTGTCGCACTTGAAATTACATTATGTAATATATGTGCTGGACAGTCAATTGCTTCAACGTCCTTATTTTATATGTTCCTCAATTTGTAAAATATATTGTTAGCGCCACGCCTTTCTCGACCACCGAAATTGTAGTTGTGTTGTCCACTCCAAATGCCACGTGTTGCTTAAAAGGTATATAAATATTTTTTAAAGGTCTCAATGCAAATTTATTAAATCGCCGATTTTCAATAATTTAATTTGTGCGCCATCTTCTTCAGTAAAAAAATGTACTGATTTTCGAATTAAAGATTTATTTATATGTTCCCCTTACTAGTACACACATAACCGCGATATGGTAACTCTATATTAGCGGCAATTAGTTTCGGTCATTCCTTCATTTCGATAAGACGTGTTTCCGTGTCGTTCGTTATAAATATTGGAAATAATTGTGAAAAAGTGTTTTTGTTAATAAAAAAATTATACAATTCTAATTGTATAAATCTGTTTTTGTATAAAATATTGCATATTTGTTTTTATTTGTTAGATATATTATAAAATATACGTAATTGTTCCTAAAAAAATTGCATTAAATTATGTACATCATAAAATAAGTGTTGTTGCTGTGTTATTCCTTTTTTCTTTTTGTCAGCTTTCGAAAGCAAATCAAATCAATCTCTGTGTCAGATTTAGAAAAAAAATTACTCTCTGAGTAAATTTAGCACATCAAAAGTGATGTTTAAAGAAAAAGTTTTTTAATGTTAATCAAATTTTGCCGAAGCTATTTAAAATTAATAAGAGGCAAAGAAGTGCAGTGCTTTTTTTTAATGTTGGTGTTAAATTTAACATCATTAGGGAAAGAGTACAGAGGAGATATTGAAAATCTCTTTTTAATTAAATGTAAGTGTAAAATCGGTTTGCTTAAATAAACGGTAATCGGTTCGCGCGGCCTAATACATAATGATTTTGGAGTAACAAAAATAGATTGTATAATTTGCCAGATAAGGTATGTTTTTTTATAATTTTAATCCTGATATAATATTATTTCTCATATCGGTTTTTCAACGAAAATGTATGTATATTTTGTAAATGTATAATTTTTGAAGTGAAAAATCATGAAAATCTGCCCAAATAAAAATTTTTTAATAAATCGAAATTAATTTTTGTTGAAATTGTCTAGTTTTCGAAAAAAGTCTTTCCTCATATATTGTCCTGAACCACAATAAAGTAACTCTATATCAGTGTTGTATGAGCCTTTTTTGTTCCCTCTATAAATTAAAAAAAAATACGATAATAGAGCGATTATTCATTAAAAAAACTTAAAAATTTTCGAATTGAATTAAAATATTTCATTAAATTGATTCTATATGTTTTATATTATTTTATGAGGCAAAAAAAAAAATTATATATATACATATATAAACCTCTAGATTTATTAAGTTTTGAAAATAAAACCTCATAAAAAAATGTGCACATTTACATTTAGATCATTATCGTCTTTCCACCTTTTTCTTTAAGTTTATTTTATATTCAACATAGTTGAAACGTTTCCGCAACAGCTTCACATTTCAGAATACTAAAAAAATTTAATAGAGTTTCTCTTTAATTTATCTCCTGGAAATTTGTGGGTTCTGATATCTGGAAAGTTAATTTTTAACAAGTAATTAAATCTTAAACTTACAGAAATGATAAAGAAAATTTCTAAAATTCGAATTTCCCTTTGATCTTCTTAATAATAAAATTTCGTATTAATTTCTGTGGTCACAAACATTAACCGCCTAAATCGAAAATCATGCTTTTGAGAAAAATAACTTTTTTTATACATAGATGTAATGGGGCTTCATTACGATTTAGGTCAGCATGTTTTCATTAATAACTTTTTAAAAAAACATTGTTAGAGAAATGGGGATTTCACGCAAATATAAAACGTTTTCAGTAGAATTTGATAGCCTACATAACTCAAATCGTTCTTAAGTCGACTTAGGCGGTTAACGCTTGTGACCACAGATTTATAGACTCAAACTATAAAACAAAACGTTACGAAACGTATAAAATTTATATAAAAAGTAATCTACTTTTCATAATATTTGTAAAGTCACTTATGCCTTGTGCAACTTCTAAAATAGTGATGGATTTTTTTAAATATATTTTTCGACAAGAACCGCCTGGGTATATAAAAAAATGAACATAAATCTATGATATATTATTTTTGAAAAAATCGTTTATGATTTCTTCTTCAAAAAAAAAATCCTTCAAATGACTCCAAAACTTCAAAGTGCGATGAATTGCAGGAACTAAAAACAGCCACCTCGTTTGTGGCTGTCACAGAATTTCACCGTATGTTATGTAAAGTTTTCACGTATAGAAAAACTCGTGTAAAATTGAAAAAAATTTATAAATTTGAAATTTAATTATGAAATTGAATTTGAATTATGTAATATATGTGCTGGACGGTCAATTACTTCAACGTCTTATTTTAAATGTTCCTTAATTTGTAAAATATATTGTTAGCGCCACGCCTTTCTTGACCACCGAAAATGGTATTTGTGTTGTTCACTTCAAATGCCACATGTTGCTTAAGGTATATAAAAATTTTTAAAATCTCAATGCAAATTTATTAAATCGCCGAATTTCAATAATTTAATTTGCGCGCCATCTTCTTCAGTAAAAAAAATGTACTGATTTTCGAATTAAAGATTTATTTATATGTTTCCCTTACTAGTACACACATAACCACAATATGGTAACTCTATATTAGCGGCAATTTTTAGTTTCGGCCATTCCTTCATTTCGATAAGACGTGTTTCCGTGTCGTTCGTTATAAATATTGGAAATAATTGTAAAAAAGTATTTTTGTTAATAAAAAATTATACAATTCCAATTGTATAAATTTGGTTTTGTATAAAATATTGCATATTTGCTTTTATTTGTTTGAAATATAAAATAAAATTGTTCCTAAAAAAATTGAATTAAATTACATCATAAAATAAGTGTTGTTCTCGCTGTGTTATTCCTTATTTCTCTTTGGCAGCTTTTAGAAAGCAAATCAAATCAATATCTGTGTCAGATTTAGAAAAAAATTACTCTCTGAGTAAATTTATCACATCAAAAGTGATGTTTAATAAAAAAAGCTTAAAGTTTTTCAATGTTTGTCAAGTCTTGCCAAAACTATAGAAGTGCAGTGTTTTTTTTTTAATGTTGGTGTTAAATTTAACATCATTAGGGAAAGAGTACAGAGGAGATATTCAAATTCTCTTTTTAATTAAATGTAAGTGTAAAATCGGTTTGCTTAAATAAACGGTAATCGGTTCGCGCGGTCTAATACATGATTTTGGAGAAAAAAAATATAGTTTATATAATTTGCCAGATAAGGTATGTTTTTTTATAATTTTAATCCTGATATAATATTATTTCTCATATCGGTTTTTCAATGAAAATGTATGCATACTTTGTGAATGTATAAGTTTTGAAGTGAAAAATCGTGAAAATCTGCCAAAATAAAAATTTTTTAATAAATCGAAATTAATTTTTGTTGAAATTGTCTAGTTTTTGAAAAAAGTCTTTCTTCATATGTTGTCCTGAACCACAATAAAGTAACTCTATATCTGTATGAGCCTTTTTTGTTCCCTCTTTAAATTAAAAAAATTACGATAATAGAGCGATTATTCATTAAAAAAACTTAAAAATTTTCGAATTGAATTAAAGTATTTCATTAAATTGATAGAATATATTTTATATTATTTTGTGAGGCAAAAAAAAAATTATATCTATACTAATATAATAAAGAGGTAATGTGTGTTTGTTTGTTTGTTTGTTTGTAGGAGGTAATCTCTGTAACTACTTATCTGATCTTCCTGAAATTTTCACATAGTCTTACTGCGGATATAGGAGTGCTACAGGCATTAATTTTTTTAAAATATTTTTAGTGGGCGTGGCACCTCCCATACGAAGTAAATTTTTAATATCATATATATTAAGTACTATGATAGAGAAAGCTTTGCAAATTTGTCTCAGGTCATCTGTTATTAACGTGAGTAATCAGACAAAAAAATGGGCGGGATTACACAAATCCGCGTGGTACCCCCACAGAAACTTAACATTAAATGTGATATATCTGAATTACTGTATTAGTGAGAGACTTGGGACTTTGCGTGAGCCCTTTCGAACGATTCGGATGGGGGGGAGGGGGAGGGTGTAGCGAAGCACACCTGGTTGCATCTAGTATATATATAAACCTCTAGATTTATTAAGTTTTGAAAATAAAACTACACAAAAAAATGTGCACATTTACATTTAGATCGTTATCGTTTTTCCACCTTTTCTTTAAGTTTATTTTATATTCAACATGGTTGAAACGTTTCCACATATTTCATATTTCAGAATACTAAAAAAATTTAATAGAGTTTCACTTTAATTTATCTCCTGGAAATTAATGGGTTCTGATATCTGGAAAGTTAATTTTTTAAAATTAATTAAATCTTCTTCTTCGACTTAGGCGGTTAACGCTTGTGACCACATATAAAATATATATTTTTCGACAAGAACCGCCTGGGTATATATGAACATAAATCTCTGATATATTATTATTGAAAAAATCGTTTATGACTACTTAAGTTTTCTCTTCTTAAAAAAAAAAAAAAAAAATCCTGCAAATGACTCCAAAGCTTCAATATGCGATGAATTGCAGGAACTAAAAACAGCCACCTCGTTCGTGTGTGTGAAAATCGTGTAAAGTTGAGAAAAATTTATAAATTTGAAATTGAATTATGCAATTGAAATTGAATTATGTAATATATGTGCTGGACAGTCAATTACTTCAACGTTTTAATTTAATTATTCAATTTGTAAAATATATTGTTAGCGCCACGCCTTTTTCGACCACCGAAATTGGTATTTGCCACATGTTGCTTAAGAGGTATATAAAAATGTTTAAAGTCTCAATGCAAATTTATTAAATCGCCGATTTTCAATAATTTAATTTGTGCGCCATCTTCTTCAGTAAAAAAATGTACTGATTTTCGAATTAAAGATTTATTTATATGTTCCCCTTACTAGTACACACATAACCACAATATGGTAACTCTATATTAGCGGCAATTTTTAGTTTCGGTCATTCTTTCATTTCGATAAGACGTGTTTCCGTGTCGTTCATTATATATATTGGAAATAATTGTGAAAAAGTGTTTTTGTTAATAAAAAATTATACAATTCCAATTGTATAAATTTGGTTTTGTATAAAATATTGCATATTTGCTTTTATTTGTTTGAAATATAAAGTAAAATTGTTCTTAAAAAAATTTAATTAAATTACATCATAAAATAAGTGTTGTTGTTGCTGTGTTATTCCTTATTTCTTTTTGTCAGGTATTCGAAAGCAAATAAAATCATGAATTAAAATCATGAAAAAAATTACTCTCTGAGTAAATTTAACACATCAAAATTGATGTTTAATAGAGAAAGCTTAAGTTTTTCAATGTTTATCATATCTTGCCAAAGCTATATAAAATCAATAAGAGGCAAAGAAGTGCAGTTTGTTTTTGTAATGTTGTGGTTAAATTAAACATCATTATAGAAAGGGTAAAGAGGAGATATTGAATTTCTCTTTTTAATTAAATATAAGTGTAAAATAAACGGTAATCGGTTCGCGCGGTCTAATAGATAATGATTTTGGAGAAAAAAATATAGTTTATATAATTTGCCAGATAAGGTATGTTTTTTTATAATTTTAATCCTGGTATAATATTATTTCTCATATCGGTTTTTCAATGAAAAAGTATGTATACTTTGTAAATGTATAATTTTTGAAGTGAAAAATCGTGAAAATCTGCCCAAATAAAATTTTTTTAATAAATCGAAATTAATTTTTGTTGAAATTATCTAGTTTTCGAAAAATTTCTTGATTAATATGTTGCCCTGAACCACAACAAAGTAACTCTATATCAGTGTTGTATGAACCTTTATAAATTAAAAAAATGTCTGTAGTAGAGCGATATTTCATTAAAAAAACAAGAATTTTCGAATTGAATTAAAATATTTTATTAAGTTTATACAATTTATTTGATATACTTTTGTCAGCCAAAAAACCTCTAGATTTGTTAAGTTTTGAATATAAAACCTCATAAAAAACTATTCGTTTACATTTAAATTCATAATCCTTTTTCCACCTTTTTGTTAAATCTTATTTTATATTCAACATAGTCGACACGTTTCCACAACAACTTCACTCCAGAATACAAAAAAAAATATTAATTGCATTTCTTTTAAACTTATCCTCTGGAAATTTGTGTGTTCTGATATCTGGAAATTTCATTTTTTTAAATAAATTTAATCTTAAACTTACAGAACTGATAAAGAAAATTTTCCAAAATTCACACTTCCCTTTGTTCTTCTTAATAAGAAAATTTCTTAATAATTTATAATAATAGTAATAATAATAATTCATACTATAAACAAAATGTTACGAAACGTCTAAAATTTTTAAAATAAAATAGTGTACTTTTCATAATATTTGTAAAGTCACTTTTTTGCACCTTCTAAAATAGTGATGGTCTTTTTCTCGATATTTTTAATATATTTTTCGACAAGAACCGCCTGGGTATATATAAAATGAACATAAATCTCTGATATATTATTTTTGAAAAAATCCTTTACTATTTTTGGTGTTTTCTCTTCTTCTTCAAAAAAAAAAAAAAAAACCTGAAATGATTCCAAATGAATGCGATGAATTGCAGGAACTAAAGAAAGCCTCCTAGTTCATGAATGTGACAGTATTTCACCATATGTTATTAGAGTTTTCACAAAAGTCTTTTAGACGATTTGGTCTTATGTATGAATTGCGAAAAATTTTAAAATTTTCTTTACTACGGACTCAATGTCCACGTCCAGTATATCTGTTGCACTTGAAATTGCATTATGTAATATATGTGCTGGACAGTCAATTGCTTCAACGTCCTTATTTTAAATGTTCCTCAATTTTTAAAATATATTGTTAGCGCCACGCCTTTCTCGACCACCGAAATTGGTAGTTGTGGTGTCCACTCCAAATGCCACATGTTGCTTAAAAGGTATATAAATATTTTTTAAGGTCTCAATGCAAATTTATTAAATCGCCGATTTTCAATAATTTAATTTGTGCGCCATCTTCTTCAGTAAAAAAATGTACTGATTTTAGAATTAAACTTTTATTTATATGTTCCCCTTACTAATACACACATAACCGCAATATGGTAACTCTATATTAGCGGCAATTTTTAGTTTTGGTCATTCCTTCATTTCGATAAGACGTGTTTCCGTGTCGTTCGTTATAAATATTGGAAATAATTGTGAAAAAGTGTTTTTGTTAATAAAAAATTATACAATTCTAATTGTATAAATCTGTTTTTGTATAAAATATTGCATATTTGTTTTTATTTGTTAGATATATTATATAATATACGTAATTGTTCCTAAAAAAATTTCATTAAATTATGTACATCATAAAATAAGTGTTGTTGCTATTCCTTTTTTCTTTTTGTCAGCTTTCGAAAGCAAATCAAATCAATCTCTGTGTCAGATTTAGAAAAAAAAATTACTCTCTGAGTAAATTTAGCACATCAAAAGTGATGTTTAAAGAAAAAGTTTTTTAATGTTTATCAAATTTTGCCAAAGCTATATAAAATTACTAAGAGGCAAAGAAGTGCAGTGCTTTTTTAATGTTGGTGTTAAATTTAACATCATTAGAGAAAGAGTACAGAGGAGATATTGAAAATCTCTTTTTAATTAAATGTAAGTGTAAAATCGGTTTGCTTAAATAAACGGTAATCGGTTCGCGCGGCCTAATACATGATTTTGGAGAAAAAAAATATAGTTTATATAATTTGCCAGATAAGGTATGTTTTTTTATAATTTTAATCCTGATATAATATTATTTCTCATATCGGTTTTTCAATGAAAATGTATGCATACTTTGTAAATGTATAATTTTTGAAATGAAAAATCATGAAAATCTGCCCAAATAAAAATTTTTTAATAAATCGAAATTAATTTTTGTTGAAATTGTCTAGTTTTTGAAAAAAGTCTTTCTTCATATGTTGTCCTGAACCACAATAAAGGAACTCTATGTCAGTGTTGTATGAACCTTTTTTATTCCCTTTATAAATTAACAAAAATTACGATAATAGAGCGATTATTCATTAAAAAACTTAAAAATTTTCGAATTGAATTAAAATATTTCATTACATTTATACAATTTTTTTTATATTATTTTGTGAGCCAAAAAAAATTTATATATATACATATATTAACCTCTAGATTTATTAAGTTTTGAAAATAAAACCACATAAAAAAATGTGCACATTTACATTTAGATCGTTATGGTTTTTCCACCTTTTTCTTTAAGTTTATTTTATATTCAACATGGTTGAAACGGTTCCACATATTTCATATTTCAGAATATTAAAAAAATTTAATAGAGTTTCTCTTTAATTTATCTCCTGGAAATTTATGGGTTCTGATATCTGAAAGTTAATTTTTTAAAATGAATTAAATCTTAAACTTACAGAAATGATAAAGAAAATTTCTAAAATTCGAATTTCCCTTTGTTCTTCTTAATAACAAAATTTCGTAATAATTTCTGTGGTCACAAACATTAACCACTTAAATCGAAAATCATGCTTTTGAGAAAAATAACTTTTTATATAGATGTAATGGGGCTTCATTATGATTTAGGTCAGCATGGTTTCATTAATAACTTTTTAAAAAAACTGTGATAGAGAAATGGGGATTTCACGCAAATATAAAATTTCAGTAGAATATGATAGCCTACATAACTCAAATCGTTCTTAAGTCGACTTAGGCGGTTATCGCTTGTGACCACAGATTTATAGACTCAAAATATAAAAATAAACGTTACGAAACCTATAAAATTTATATGAAAAAGTAATCTACTTTTCATAATATATGTAAAGTCACTTACGCCTTGTGCAACTTCTAAAATAGTGATGGATTTTTTACTCAATTTTTTTAATATATTTTTCGACAAGAACCGCCTGGGTATATAAAACAATGAACATAAATCTCTAATATATTATTATTGAAAAAATCCTTTATGATTTTTTAAGTTTTCTCTTAAAAAAAAAAAAAAAAAATCCTGCAAATGACTCCAAAGCTTCAAAATGCGATGAATTGCAGGAACTAAAAACAGCCACCTCGTTCGTGGGTGTGAAAATCGTGTAAAATTGAGAAAAATTTATAAATTTGAAATTGAATTATGCAATTGAAATTGAATTATGTAATATATGTGCTGGACAGTCAATTATTCAACGTCTTATTTTAAATGTTCCTCAATTTGTAAAATATATTGTTAGCGCCACGCCTTTTTCGACCACCGAAATTGGTATTTGCATATGTTGCTTAAGAGGTATATAAAAATTTTTAAAGTCTCAATGCAAATTTATTAAATCGCCGATTTTCAATAATTTAATTTGTGCGCCATCTTCTTCAGTAAAAAAATGTACTGATTTTCGAATTAAAGATTTATTTATATGTTCCCGTTACTTGTACAAACATAACCGCCGTAATATGGTAACTCTATATTAGCGGCAATTTTTAGTTTCGGTATTCCTTCATTTCGATAAGACGTGTTTCCGTGTCGTTCGTTATAAATATTGGAAATAATTGTGAAAAAGTGTTTTTGTTAATAAAAAAATATACAATTCCAACTGTATAAATTTGGTTTTGTATAAAATATTGCATAATTGTTTGAAATATAAAGTAAAATTGTTCTTAAAAAAGTTGAATTAAATTACATCATAAAATAAGTGTTGTTGTTGCTGTGTTATTCCTTATTTCTTTTTGGCAGCTTTTAGAAAGCAAATCAAATCAATCTCTGTGTCAGATTTAGAAAAAAAATTACTCTCTGAGTAAATTTATCACATCAAAAGTGATGTTTAAGAAAAAAAGCTTAAAGTTTTTCAACGTTTGTCAAGTCTTGCCAAAACTATATAAAATCAAAATGAGGCAAAGAAGTGCAGTTTGTTTTTCTAATGTTGATGTTAAATTAATTACCATTATGTAAAGAGTAATGTCGATGTTAAACTTAACATCATTAGAGAAAGAGTAAAGAGGAGATATTGAATATCAATGTTTTAATTAAATGTAAGTGTAAAAGCGTTTTGCTTTAATAAAGGGTAATCGAGATTTATATTCGGCGCATTTAATGTGGTCGGTAATGTCTGTTTTCCCCTATGACTAATTGAAAGTTAGGATCCGCACAGATTCATGGTCATTTATTCCTTAATGAAATACCATTCAGCAGTATATGTGCCTGAAAATTTACACTTTCTTTTCGGCATTTGTTTACGTATCCTGAATAAATATTTTATTAGTCATGATTTCTGTAACAAAGAAGTTGTTGTATCTTACCTCGCCGCAAAACAACATCAAAAATTACGTCTCAGTTTTTTAACGTGGCATCCACAAAAATCAAGCAAGAACAGCTGATCCTTGAACATGCATTTTAGAGATAAGAAAAAGTAAGAAAATACAGATTTTCGATAATAATGTTATATTTCACTTGCAAAGCGTCTTTGTTTGCAAAATTTCTGTATTTGACCTTTTTTAATTTTGTAAACCGGGATCTTTAAGAGTGGAATCGGAGCACTGGGAAAAAAGATCAAAATCACAACATGTGACAGCCCTTATATATACGATTACTGCACCTTTCCATAAAGTATAAATTTTTAATAGTAATTAATCAATGTTTTTGTACTTGACAAACAACTACAATTTGTCTCTAATACATAACTTCCATAGTATCAAGATACGAGTAAATAATTAAATTATAACATATATTAGAAATGTAAATTTACTTCTACTACAACACAATTTAAAAAATGAATATATTCGTAATATTCTTGTAATCCAGATTTAGATGTCACGATATGTTGAAATTAATTAAGGTCAACTACATTAAGATAAGGCAAAGAAAAAGTATCTCAAACAATATCATATGAATAAATTACAACAATATTTTATTTATAAATATTTTTTGCAGTTTGAAAAGAACTTAAATCAGTTGAAATAAAATTGGGTGGGGTTTAAATAAAAGATTTTAAGAGCAAATTGATTGCAAAATATAAGGTTAATTCTGAATATTGCCTTAACACTTTTAGCTTGATGTTGTTTTTTGTACAGAACAATAAGTCTCTCTCAATTAGAGCAGGTTGGCATATTACATTATGTAAATTTATTGAACTTATTTAATGGTAATGACTTTTGAAAGAACTGTTTATATATATGGAACTGTTTAAATGTTTTCTTAGTTTAAGCCAATTTATTTTTAACATAATGTTAAACAAACTTATTGCTAACTACACAAACTTTAAATGACACTACAAAATGTGGTAATTATGTTAAATCACCTAGGGTCTTATAACCGCATTCGATATCGCGTTAAATAAGTTGCACAAACATCCTTTTTTGACAATCTGTGTTCATAATTTATTATCCTTGATGGAGTAAAATTTTTCCTTGAATTTTATTTTGATAAATAAAAATGTAATTTGTATAACCAATGCCACGATTAGATCCCTGGTGAATATATGTATGTATGTGCCTTTTTATGGTTTACACATTGTGAATAAATTTTAAATATTTTCCCAAATAATTTCAATTCTACTTACTTTTACAATTTATTTTTTTTTTATAATTTTTTTCTGCTTGAAGACTATATTTATAAGTATTTATTATTATTATATGCATTCGTGTAGGGTATTTAACAAAAATAATGAATGCAACTATCACGAAATAGTTTATGCAACCGAATATTGTAGAAATTTATTGCTCACGCGTTTGATTTAAACCTTCATTTATTACCAATCACATTATAATTTATGGCAATTTATTGACTGTGAATATTTTTGTTTTTGTTTTACCATTTCATAAGAAAATGTATAAACATATGCTAAAAAAAATTTATAAAATTTATAAAATTTTTTTATTAATTAAATTTTATTAAAAACTATCCAATTTCTGATGCTTACATTCTTTCTCATACCTGCCAACATTAGAGATGCATCGTATGTTGTTTGAAGTACCTCCCGCAATTTAAACTAGTTTTTTTCTCGATGGGTTTTATTGATCTTAATCTGTGCATTTTAAACAAAAATACAAGTTATATTGCATGCTGCCTGTTAATTTTCTGTTGAGTTGTGAAGCATTTAAACCGTTTGCTCTTTTCAATTGTAATCAACACTGCCATGCACAGTGTGTTTTTGTATTTTGTTTGGCAACTACTCGTACTTGTACATTCAAAGCCAATTGCTAAACTTTGTATTAGCCAGCTTTTCGGAAGAGTACACGCTACTTTTGTATAATTCTTTTGTTTATGGGTTTTTAGGACATTTCAAGGTTTTAGTTCTCTGTAATTGACAGTTGTGCAATTCATGATGAAAACAACAGAGACTACATTTTTTTTTTAAATTACATCTAGAATTCTTAATGATGTTTTGTTTGAAGCAATGAGTTTGATATACAAAGAATTATAGCAAAGGCCGACTTTTTTAAATGACTTTTAAAATAAACATAAAATAAACATAAAATGTTATAGTTATTAAGAGTGTGCATTGGCGTATAAAGTGACTTAATCCGAAAGCGTGTGTAGATAAGAGACAAGCAACAAAACAAACACTTAGCAAAGCTCGCCTAGAAATGAAAATGTCTATGCGTGACGAATACGATAGTTATGAAGTAGCAATAAGGTAGTGCAAAATTATTTTTAAACTCGAATTTCCATTATACGCATGTTAGTAATTATCACTTAAGTCAACCTAAGCAATTGTATAACACATCCGATCGAAATTAAAGATAAGCCAAATATGAATTTAAATTATAATAAAATTTAATTTTTTATTATGTTATTTTCAACATGAAAAAAATGGCTCTGCACTATTTAGATACTTTATTGCAAAATGCATTATACTTTACGCAAGGAATTATTCAAATAAAAATCTCGTAAAAAACGAAACTTTAGCTTTAGAAAAGATTGAATTTAAATACTTAAATAACAAGAATATATATATATATGCGACTCATTAAATTTACCATCATCTTAACTATATTGGGAATAATACTGAAAGAAAAAAAAAATAAATAAAAAATAAATGTAACAAAAATTATATGCATTTGATTCGAAGAACAACACGCCTTTAAACCAGATATTTTTGCTTTCATACTTGCATTTACACAGGGAAAAATAAAGCAAACCGAATGACTGTATGGAGGAATACACTTCTTTGTTGGTTGACCAGAAATTCAGTAGCCACAATAAAACTGTTTTCTCTGTGTATACTTGAGGGAATGAACACATGTGTTTGCTCATCAGACTTAAAAGTTAAAAAGATATTAAATAAAATAAAATGTATTGATAATACTAAAGTTAAACCATGAATAAAAGAGCCCATAAATTATACTGCTTTTCATAATGGCTGGGATTCAATATGTTTAGTTTTAAAAGCACTTCTTTAGAAGAAACCAAATCAAATTCTTAAACGAGCAAGCAATATATTCTTTTCCCTTTTTATGATTTACAGCTTTTTGAAGAAAGAGAAAAAAAATCGTTAATAATTTTATATTCACAAGACTCCTTAAAGTTGCAAGTTCGACAATCTAACACATATGAGAATGAGACTGTTTATGTTTACATAACAATGCCATATTCTGTAGAATAAAGCAAAATAAAGTTAAATAAGAAAGAAGAAAAAAAAAAACATAAAACTGAAGTCATAAAATGTCTGAAAATTTTGAAAAAGGCTAAATTGGTATACAAAAATATACAATCTGAATCCATTTGAAATTCTGAAATAAATTCATTACTTACCTGAGCAATGTTATTGAATTTTTAATGGCCGATTAATATCGCAAATAATGAAAATAATTTTTATTTAAAATTAATTATTATTTTAAACTTACAACTTTGGATGCAAGTATAATTATACGCACCAACACCGAACCCATTAGCGAAGTTATTTCACACAATTTTTCTCTAATCAAATTATCTTCCTCCGTTTTTTTTTTCTTTTTGAAAAGTAAAAAAATTTTAAAGGTAATAAAAGTCTGTAAAGTTAAATTAAAAGAATTGTTACTTTCTTTTTCAAACATGGCTTAAGCTGTACAAAGTAAGAGTATAAATATAGTCTGAGAGATAAGAACAGAGTAGACAAGAAAAACAATAAAATTAACCAGCAAAACCACTAATAAATGCTCGTCCATATAGCTGCATAAGTCAAACACTTAGTTACTTTGGTTTTCGTATAACTACCAACACCCTTTAATGACTTTAAATTCATACAAATAAAAAAAAAACAGAAAAATATGAACGAAATAAACTTTTATATCCTTACCAACTCCTCTACGTTTATTTTTTTCCAAACAATAAACATAAAAAAAAAAAAATATATGTACATAGGTATGTACGAAAAAACTAGGTATTCATTCGTATTCCATACATAAAGTTTAACAGAGATGAGTATGGAAAAAATGTTGGAAAAAATCAAAGATAAAATAAAAGTGAGATTCTCGGTCGTTTTGTGGTTCAACTGAGCTTAGCATCATGAATTTTATCAAATACTAACATGTACAGCTATAAAGGATATTCTAACCGTACTTCACTCCACCAACAATTTACTTACAATAAATGAACAACAGGAATTTAATGCATTTTATTAAAAGGATTCATACCTGTGATAGCAAAGAAAAACGAAATCATGGAGGAAGAAAATCTAAAGCTTAATTGAAAATAAGAAAAATTATAAAATTAAATGGCTGAAGCGAATTTACAACGCCCTAGACGAATTCTTCGATTAAACGGTTCACTCTTATGGCCACACTAAAAAATCCGATATTAAGTTTTATATATCTATTATAATATTATGCCATTACCAAAGGTCAATTCGTATATATCAGTAAGTTTACTGTCGAACTTGTCAAAATCTTGTTAATCAAACTTCAAATATCACAGAATTGTAAGTGCCATAAGAAGAGCTTTTGAAGAGAAAAAGTACGTCTCGCAAGCCTTCGACCGAGTTTGGAGCGAAGGCATCCTCTATAAAGTTAAACAGTTGTTGCCCCCGAACACACACATATAAGATAATGGAGAGCTACATAATTAATTGAAAATTCTCTATAAGAGAGAAATACTTTTTTAGCCCTCTACAGCCAATTCATGCTGGTGTACCACAAGGTAGTATCTTCGGCCCGCTTCCATACATCTTTTATACATTAGAAATGCCTACAAATGAAAACACACTTACGTCGACTTTTGCGGATGATACTACAATTTTAAGCGTACACGAAAACCACTCAACAGTATCTCTTCCTTTACAGAACCATATTGAACAGCTGGAAAATTGGCTGTATATGTGGAAGATTAAAGTAAATCAACAAAATTATATCCACGTAACTTTTAAGAACTTAAGAAGGAAGACTTGCCTTCAAATGTGAGTAAGGAACCAGACTATAACTCAACATCATTCCTGTGTTAAATATCTCGGACTACATCTTGATCGCCGGCTTATCTGTAAAAACCATATAGATGCTAAATTAACAAAAAAAAACTAAAATTTAAATTAGTGCAATTCACATGGATAATTGGCAAGAACTCAAAGTTAAGTCTCGATTGGAAGTTTTTGATTTATAACTCGATTCACAATCCCATTTGGTGATGTGGTGTACAGTTATGGGGAATAGCCTCAGCTTCAAACACAGAAAGAATACAAAGCTGCCAAAACAAGATTTTGAGAATGATTACAGGCGCACAATAGTACGTAAGAAACTCACATTTGCACAGAGACTTAAATGTTTTTCTAGTAAAGTACGACATCACTAGATATAGTGCAAGCTATTTGGAAAAGCTAGAGTCTTAAGCGATCCTCTAGCACGTAACTTAGTCATTAATCGTATCCATCTCCTGATCTTATAAGATGAAAAATGGATTGATATACAAACATTAGATTACATATGTATATAGAATAAATGAAATTTTATCTGGCACTGGCTGGATTTAATATTTAACAAACCTATGTGAAGATCCAATAAATAAAGATGAATTAAAAAAAAAAACAAAAAAAAATCAAACCCAATATTTTAGGCTTGAGTATGAACCGAAATTAAATATAGTCGCAATATACTAAATAATCCTTCACAACCCAATAGTCAGACCACGGAAATAATCAAACCGTGGTCAAACCGTATGACAATTGTATTATGCCTTCATATCTTTTTTTAGTGTATACAAAGAGAATAAAATGTTGTTAGAGTCAGTAATGCGTAAAAAAATATTAGAAATGTCTTATTGTATGTTGTTTTAACCTTTTACTTTTGGTTTTATTTATTTAATGCTGTCTTATAAGTTTACAAGACAGGCCATGTTACTAGTACGAGTATAGTAACGTCTGTTTGTCTGTCCATCCTACTGTCTGTCTATCAATGTTTATCAGTGGCGCGTGCTTCTTACCCTTTTTTCTGTGAAAAACACACAGAAATTATTTAATTTTATTGTCTAACAAAGGTATCCACAAAAAAAAAATTACACCTGTAATTCACCCACACAAAAAGAAAAAACGGAAAATAAAACAATTCAACGATTCTTTTAGCAAACTCAGAACAATACTTTTGATTGTCTTGGAAATAAACCTAAAATGTTCTTCCTTTTTCAATGCTGGTCATCTTATGAAGCATTAAGCTTTGAATTTGTTTGAAATTATTTTATTCTTTGTTTATATATCCTCCCGCACCCCCCCTCCGCAAAAAAGTATTCTATTTGCCAAATTGAAGCTATTTTGACAGTTTGAATTTAGCCAAAATTTTTGTTTAGAAAATTGTAACATTCCAAAAACATTTTTGCTGACAGTCGTATTGTTGTTCTCAAGAATTTCTATAACAATATAAACAATAACTGATTGTTTATTATAAAAACTCAAATTTTTCATAAACAAAATAAGAAAGCAATTGAATCAATCATAAATACATATATTTTAAAAACTTTCTAAAGAATTATATTTTTAGTTTTTATGTATGTATGTATGTTATGTATTTCTCAAAATGCCTAACTTTTTTCATTTTAAAAAAATGTACATAAGAATTCGAATACCACACTTAAAAATAAAAACAGTTCCATATTCATTAGAAAAAGTATGATGAAAAATTCATAACTTTATACGTGCGTTTAATTAAAGTTTGTTATCTGTTGAGTTTGAAACAATTTTGCTTAGTTTTTGTAACTTTTCTTAAATTACACCTAAAAATCATTAGGGCGAAAATTAGACTGCGTTGGGAAGTAGGGAACAAAGATATTATTTTTTCTAAATCTTGTTAATACGGGTGGACCATATAAGTTTTGCCTTTTGATTTTGCCACGCAAAAGATTGGTTGTGTGACACCGAGATAAAAATGAACTCTGTCAGATAAGGTGATTTTTAGATAGACTTGTTCATCTTTTTCCAAATATTGTATGGGTCAATTAGTGAACCGAAAACGTTACGGTTGGACGTCCGTGAAACTGGGTCGCAATTAGTGCAGTATTTTATGGTCATGCACTAATTGCACTTTGTCTGTGAAATGCTCAATTTCTGAAAACAGTGGCAAGTTGAGGAGCTTGGTTGCTCTCAAACACTCTAGGCCATAGATACAGTTACATTAACGATAAAGTTTATCGCACACTTTTAGCAAAATTGTTCACATATTCGAAGCCGCTTCTTGTTTTAAAACCGAATTTTAAATATAATTTTCTTGTACTTTCGTTAGAAGATTCACCAATTTGGAATTAATTATATTCCAACGCTATGCAAGCGTAAAGGTGGATTCATCTTCTCGACTGAAGACTCGTGTGTTGAATTATAACGAGAAACCCGCAGCTCGATTCATTGTCTGTAGGTTGAGTTACTGCAGACATTTTTTTAAACAGCTGTTCAGCTGTCAGATGTGTTGTTTACGAAACTGAAAAGTGTTGTTATCAATTTTAAATGCAAACTAAAAAGAAATAAAATGAGTTGTGAAAATATGAGCCGCGAACAAATATTACTTTTGCTTCAATAGAAGAAGAAAAAAAAAGTTTGCTGTAAGTGAAATATTGTGCGAACGTCGAATGAAAGGATATTATGCTACACTGATACCACGAATGCGTTCAACAGATGTTGAAACATTTAAAAACTTTCACCGCATGGAACTTACCTTGTTCCGCCATTTCTCATATATGAGATGCCACATAAAAGGTAAACATTTCTTAAAAATCTTAAAAATCAAGAGATGGCAATATTTAGTCTTCAGATTGCAGACTGCGTTTCAAAATCAAATTAGTCTGCAGTCTAACGAGTAAAAATTGCTCGTTACTTTCCTCTCCTTTTCTAACGAGTAAACTTCATATAAAAAAACAGTCTGCAGACTGCGGTTCGAGACGATGAATCCACCTTAAGTCGACTTAATTCGTAAATCGCATGTATTATAAAGGGTTCGCCATCTAACGTTTTTTTTTCAACTATTGCTTATTTCGTGAATCGTAACACTTAGCTCATGTCTGATTTGACAGATAATTAGTTTTATCCTTCCGCTGAACGAACGCTGATTTGACAGATAATTAGTTTTATCCTTCCGCTGAACAACGCTGGGAAATATTGCGACATTACTTTGAAAATCATGGTAATGTTGCACAATGTGTGCGAAAATTGCGTACGGATTTTGGAAGAAGAGAAGCACCGTCAGCTTCGTATGTTCGTTATCTTGTGAAAAAAGTGAATGAAACTGGCATCCTCATCGATAAACCAAAGCGTGAAAAGCCAAAAACAGTGCGTATACCCGAGAATATTGCTGCTGTGGCAGAAAGTGTGCGTGAAGCGCCATCAACATCAATTTAACGTCGTTCTCAAGAATTGAACATTTAGGAAGCATCAGTGAGACAAATTTTGCATAAAGACCTTGGTATGACGCCATACAAAGTCCAATTGGTTCAGGAGTTGAAGCCAACTGACCATCCAATGCGATTTCGCTTCGCTAAGTGGGCCTGCGATCGACTTACAGAAGATGCCGATTTTTCCAAAAAAAATCATCTTTTCAGATGAAGTTCATTTTGATCTTGGCAGGTATGTAAACAAGCAAAATTGTCGCATTTGGGGCACAGAAAACCCGCACGCATACATTGAAAAGCCGATACACCCAAAACGAGTCACTGTTTGGTGCGGATTTTGGTCCAGAGGCATAATTGGGCCATTTTACTTCGAAAATGGGCAAGGAGTGGCCGTTACAGTTAATGGCGATCGTTATCGGGCCATGTTGAACAAATTTTTGTTCACAAAAATTGAAGAGGAGGATATTGGCAACATTTGGTTTCAACAGGACGGCGCTACGTGCCACACAGCCGAAGCTACACTCGATGTTTTGCGCCCTGTTTTTGAAGATCGCATTATCAGCCGCAGAGCTGATGTCGTTTGGCCACCTCGGAGCTACGATTTGACACCGTTGGACTATTATTTGTGGGGTGCCCTCAAAGATAAGTGTTACGCCAATAAGCCAGAGACAATTGACGCTTTAAAAGACAATATTCGTGAAGCCATTGGTGAAATACAGCTGCACACAATCGATAATGTGCTTAAAAATTGGACCGATCGTGTACGCTACTGCATGGCCAGCCGAGGCAGCAATTTGAATGAAATTATTTTCTATTATTAGCCGGAAGGATTGTGCTTTCAAATAAAAGAAGAAATTTGAGATGATATTCAGTAGCTCGCATAAATTATGCAAAGAACTGGCCAAGACAGATGAGTCCAAAATATATAAAAAAAAAAAAATGTTAAGTTTGGCGGTGGCAATATCATGGTATGGTGTTGCTTTTTGAGCCAATGTATGTGTCCAATTCATGTAGTAAAAGATACTCCTCCATACGATGAGGAAAATATTGCCCTGGTCTGGAAGCTTCAACATATCAATGACCCAAAACATACCTCCAAAGTTGTAACCGAATGGCTACAATCTATTGCAGTTAGTGTTTTGGATATGCCAGCTTAATCGAAAGATTTCAATCCCATACAAAATCTATGGGCAATTGTAGATCGAAAAATAAGGATATGAAGTAACACAAGCAAGACAGACCTCATAGAGGCAGTTAAATCAGAGTAGCAAAAATTTCAATGGATATCAACAACAATTTAATTCACTCCATGCCTCGGCGTTGTGAAAAATATTTAAACCAAAATTGAGGGAAAGTATTCAGTTATTGTATAGTGAAAGTTTCCATTGTTTTGTCAACAGCATAAAAATTAATACTAAAAGTAGTGTATTTTTTTTTTCTGAAGTTAAGTTATTTTATGTAAACTAGAAGATGCCAGCCCTCGAAATTCGAGTGCAAATTCTAGGTATTTTATTTTTTTATTAAGTAAAGACCCTAAAATTACTCGTATGCTAATCAATTATAGCCAATTCACAAATCAACACAAAAACAAACTCATTTTTATTACAAACACATTAACAAATTTAATAAACACACACATAGCATAGTATAATTTTATGTATGTGTTAAAAATTTAAATGCAATTTACTCCAAATAAAGAAAAAAAATTAAAAAACTATAAATCTGCAAATCGGCTAAAAATAAATGCCTTTCAAATAATATACGTTTTGTCAAAATCGGGATAAAACGGTAGAACAAAACATCGGTCACAAGAAATCGCCTATCCTATTAATATTAAAGATATATTTTATTTTTTAAATAAATAAAACATACAAAATTTTAAATTAATAAAAGAGTTTTTAATTTTTTTATCTCGTTGTTTTGGTATTGAAAGTTCAAGTCGTCAAAAATATATTATGTTAAAAATTTCCATTGTATTGTAACTCACTATATATGTATGTTAATATTCAAATAAACAACAAAAAGTTTAGTTTCGTAACTACTTTCGAATATCGTTTGTAGATCTTGAAAGTAAATACATTTTACATACATATTTCTACTTCGTATCCTTTGAATAAGCTAATCTTTGCGAAATTCTAAAAAACTCATAGAAATAAAAATTAATTAGCTACATTCTATTAGCCAGGATTTATTCGTACTGTTTTTTTTTTTTTGTATAGAATTGTCTAGGATTTCACAGGATGATATAGAGAAAGAACAAAATCATTTACTGTATTCCTGTGGTTGTGATTTTTATTTTATTTTTCCACTTTTTTTCATATTCTCCAAGCTTTTATCTTTATCTGTTTTACTTTTGTCCTGTTGTCTGCACATTTAATTAAAATGTGTCTGCTTTTTAACGCTTATTTTGTGGGCTAATACACGAAGTAATATTGCATTGTTTTAATGTGCAAAGGATATTAGCCACACAGTATAAACTGGCAATAATGAAGGAAATGAAAAGGAAGACTTTTTATTTTAGACATGATTTTTATGGTGATGGTTGGCCATTGATGTAAAATGAAATGTTTATACAAAATTTACTATAGTCTTCACCAAATATAAGTTTTGCCTATATAATTCCAAAAATTTGTGGATATTCAAAGGTTATCTTTTTGTATGCTGGTGTAATAAAATACGCAAAATTTTTCTAATATTGTTAATTTTCATGTCGTTTGAAACAAATCTTATATTAAAATTTTATCGCCCTGATTTGTGGTTTAAATTTCTTTTTAAATACATAAGTTTTGTTGTACCCTACACCATAATGCTGGTTAATAGGGAATATTTATAATATTTGCAATATCGATAAAATGGACTCAAAACAATTCTGTGAACACAACGAATCTTATGCCGTTTTCTTTTCTGACAAAAAATGTTGCATTTTGTTTGCACTTTTTCGAAAAGTGTATTTTTTGTTATATATTCTAAATTAAGAGCAACCTTATTTTATACATCAATCGAAAGGTCTCAAAGTCGAGGGCTCGTAAATTCGAAAAAAATGGTAGACATTGACTTCTTTCAGGTCATAGTGTGAGAATATTTCCCATTGTTTCAAAGAGGGTAATAATCAAAATTTTTTGCATTTTATGAACACACCACTTTGAGGCCTTTCGATTGATGTATAAAATTAGGTTACTCTTAATTTAGAATATATGAAAAAATACACTTATCGTAAAAAGTGGAAATAAAATAAGGCATTTTTTTCAGAAAAGAAAACGGCATTAGTGTTTACGAAATCTCTCTGACATGCTATTAATCGTTCATGTGATACTATGAGAAAGGACAATTAACAATTTAAAATAAAATAAAATGTATATTTGTAGCGGCAATATTGACTGCCTGTATTATTCAAAGTTTTCATATTTTTTCTATTGTTAAATTTGAAATATTGGCCCCACAGAATATTAAATATAAAAGTTAACCTACACATTGAACTTTTTAAGTAAAAAAGCTTCAAAAGTAACCCAACTTTAGAAACTGAACTGAACCTATAATTTTAAGATTCCTCCTTGCTACTCACCCACACCTCTTGCTTTAGATGTTATGTGCTGTTTGTGCTGTTTTTTTTTCTTCTTCTATATTCTGCTGAAAATTCCATATTAGTTACGGTCATAAATCTTGTGGTCGCATCTTGAATTTATGGCCTTAGATGTTTTTGTTTTTTGATTTGTATGTAAAGTGGCAAGTTAAGGTTAAATATAATTTTTTTTGCGGCTGCAAGCTTCCCTATACCAAATATTTCGGGTGTTATTTTGGTTGGAGGGGTTGCACAAAACTTTATAAGAAAATGAATGTGCAAAAAAAAACATCAAGACTTATAATTTTATTTTATATGATGTTTGTTATTTGAAGCGTAAGTGTGGTTAATGGTGGAAATGTTAGCATAGGCCTCCAAGATGAGAATAGAATAAACAAACATATAAAAATTAACCAGAAAAAATCGTCATATAATTTGGGCTCTTTTTATAGCTGCATTAAAAATATTATAGTTAATAAAAATACATTCAAACTTCATCAAAATTTTATATGAAACAAATAAAAATTAAATTTAGGAGATAACTTTAGAAAAAAAGAACAATATTATTTTATAAATATATTTCTAGTTGTTATCATTTTATTCTTTAAAATACTGCAGAATATTATGTAACAAACAAACAATTTGACGTGCCATTAACTGTCATTTCCATGGTCACTAAGCATGGCTGTAAGTCAACAGCTAAATCACTTGTTGACGCAGTGTAAGTTGTTTTCTTGTGTTCATCGTTCATACGTAAATATATACACATACTTACATTTTAGCTTTGACATGGTCATGATCATCATGATGACATGTTATGGACACTGATCACTGTTTCATACAACCAATATTGCTGTTGATGATAAATTTTTGTTGTTATTGTTGTTGTTTTTGTAGATTTTACAATACATTTACATATTCTGCAGTAGTTTATTGACTGTTCGGATAAGAACAGTTACAAGTAGGTAGCACAAAAAGTTTACATGAACTCATAGAGGAACGCACGGAAATCGCTAAATTACTTAGAAATATGACTCTTGGTAGATGTGTCCAGATTCTGGACCGAAATTAAGAGTTAGTTTGAAAGTGTTTAGCAATAAAAGCGGATAGAAGAAGATGCCGTAGCACTGCTTTTTATAATGTTGGATTTTATATTTATTTCTTTATTTATTTATTTTTTTTTTTTTTTCAATTATTAACAAACACTCAGGACATGTCCCTGAAAATGCAGTACATTGTGTTATTTGCAGGAAAATAGGTTATGGGAAGGAGGAAAGAGAGGGTCGAGTTTGTGAATAGTTGACTTAAATTAGTTTTGATGGTAAGTGTCAGGAAAGACGTGTGTGGCAGTTTTTCCACATTCGACTGATAAATGAATTGTACAGTCACGTGTCTCTAATGTGTTGTACAGTCAAGTGGACAATAGACCACAAATAGATGTGATATACTAGAGCAGCGGGTAAAGCGAATTGAAACTCGGGCATTTGGAATGAGTTCGCTAATCTCAGACGAACATTTCCCATGGTAGTATTTATAGAACAGTGCTACACAACCCACATGCCGACGATGTTCCGATGAATCAATGGATTTGGACACACTATTTTCATTGACGAGCATCAACGCCCACCTTCTCAAATGGGCCAAAAGAAACTCTGAAGTTCCTGCCCATATATGAGAGTATTTTAATACCTTTTTGAAAAATCAAGACACTTGAAATACATGATCATTCCAACGGAAAACTCGTTGATTTCTCATGCTCAGAACATTAAAGGTATCCGATTCCTCAATACATATACCAACCATATACACAGATGACATTCTTTTACCCAAGGCCTTAATCTGTCAGCAAGCAGAATTGAGTCCTTCGCGCAATAAAATCGCTTAATCCCCCACGGTGATTGTTAACCGGTCTTGATTGAGTGTGTCAATTATTGTCTGCCTTTTTCCCCGAACCTCAAATACGCTGCCTACAATAGAATTGACGCTGCCATCTGCGAAAGATTAGATAGAATGAAAGTTTGACTAAGAAAGATAAGGAAATGAGAGGGAGTAAGTTCAGAACTTTGGGGTACCCCTGAAATAAATTGAAACTCATTGAGTGAGACCCCATCAATAACAACACGTCCTGTGCTGTTTCTGAGAAAACTCGATATAAAACAACGATCATTCATGTAGATAGTTGACAAGGTCGTAATTAATCATGTTTTTCATCACCTTTGAGAGCATAGTGTAGATTGCAGTTGGGCCGTAATGTTCAGAGTTATTAGCCTCGCGTTTTTTTAGGATTCCAACAAGAGCGAGAGACTCCTGCACGGTACGAAAAGCTGAAAACGTTGGCCAAGGGACTGGCTAGCATCGAAGAGCACTGTTTCAGCTGGTATACCATCCGGCCCCAGAGACTTATTTACGTTGATATCCGAAAGAACTCGTGTAACTGCACAAGCTCAGAAGAATATTTTAGGCATATATAAAGATACCCTCTCAAGTTCGGGCAGCGGTTGATCGCTATCCGGCAAAAACGAATTTTTTGCAAAAAGTTTAGTCTTCAATTATATTTTTCCTAATGTTCAGAATGTCCTGATATATCATATCTTCTGAATAGATATTTTTTTAAATCCATTTTTATTGTAGGTCATGGTACATTTTTTTTCTTTTTCCAGTATAAACTTTAATTAACTTAAAATCATATTTTCCCTCTATAATATAATTTATTTTATAATTTTTTTAATATCTTGCTATAAATTTCTAACTCCCAATATTATTTTGGATAGTCTGAATTTCTATATGATATTGCTTAGATTTCAAAGCATAGCTTTTTCATAACAGCTTTGTGTTAAAGAAGTTATTTAAAATCACATCCGAAAAAGTTCTGTCTTTGAAAGCATTGAAAATGCGATTCTATTAGAATGACTTCACATCTTATCGCATTGTTTTAAAATTTAAAAACACTTCCTGGATATTGGCTGTTTACAATTCCCCATATCGAAAACAACTCCAGGTGTTGCCAAAAAACTTTAATAATAAAATATTTATTTTTATTATTAGAAAAAGAAATGTTCGTCTTAAACAAATAAAATCACTAATTGAACAAATTTCTCTTATATATTTTATTCTTAAAGCCATCATCTTATCGTACAATTCTTTTTTCTATAGAAAAAATAAAAACCGTTTAGTAAAGAAAATTTTCTAATCTCCTTTAACTGCATATGAAGTGGAAGCTGTTTTTAAAAGACCATTAAACAGAAATGGTAATGTCATCATCTTACGCATATCTAAGCAGAACATAACAAGCCAAACTCATTATCATAAAAGTATCTATATACATACTAAATAGTCTGAATTGCTGCAATGCAATTTCTAATATCGCAGACACACAACACAACACTACAAGTAAATGTTATACAATTTTATAGAAATGGTATGTTATTTAAGCGGAAATCGTTAAAAAGTCATAGTTGAAATTGTTTGCTCTATTTTTAGTAGCCAAAACTACAATAACTGAAAACTGACAATAGAGATATAAAATCACCTGGTTAGCATAAAATGGTTAATTTTAACAATACTAAAAATAAATCGACAATCAATTTTCAATTGCTAACGCTTTTATCAAACATGGGTTACTCTAGTTGAAATAAATTGTTGAATTTAAATTAAAATTCTTGTTAAGAAGTAAAAACTATACGGCGAATATGTATGGATATTAATAACGAAATTTGCTATTTCAAACATAACGATGCACCATATATAGATTCTAAGAAAAAAAAATTAAGCTTAAGAAATTTCATAAAAATATTACACGCCCCTTTCTAGTCATAATAAATTGACACATATTACTCGTACTTTTATGTCGGCTTTAAAGACGCCATATGAAAGGGTTTGGTTAAAAATGTCTTTGTTAAAACAAAAGATGATAAAAAAAATACAAAAAAGAGTACGAACATGTTTAATGATAAACATCGACTATAAAATACATTACAATATTTTCTGAATAGTGTTATTAAGAGACTGAAAATTTAGACTAACAAATGAAATCACCAATGTACGAGTAGTACTTTAATTAAAAAACTATGATAGACACTAATTAGAATAAATTATCAATTATATTCGAAAGTTAATATCATTCTTTAACATTTAAGGAATTGTTAGATTTAGTTAAAATACGAAAATTAGATTATTTGTAATTATTTACTAATCGGAAGATAATTAGATATTTGGTATTAATAATTTTATTTTATGAGCTAAAATCTATAATAATGTAGGGTGCAACTGAAGAGGAAGCATGTGTTAGCTAACTCATGGTCACATATGAAGTATCATCGTGTGCTCGTAGTAGAATGAAAGTTGTGTAGTATTTTATTTGTTGTTTTGTTAAAAAGTTATCATTCTACTAAACATTGATTAAGCACTTAAGAAGAGGTTTTATGGAATACATTTTTTTGTAACTTCTTGTTCCTTGAAAGTAAATGTAAGTATTTGTAGTTTCGTTTCCTTAATAAATGTTATGCACTGGAGATTAATCGCAAATCTGTCCCTAGAGGGCGGTCTGACATTTTTTTTTCTTTAAAATGTTTTAAGCTTTTTTGTTTCGCCTTATAGTGACGTTGTTGATGATGTCGTTTATTGCATCATCTTCCCTTGTATCTTCTCTAAAAGACTCGGAACTTTGCAGGATCATTTAGTAGTTGGCACCTCTTTTGCTAAAAGTCATTTGAGTTTTTCTTTTCTGTGCTAACCCAGAGCTTGATCATGTCGAATTTGTTTAAAATCTTAGAAGATGCCTATGTTGTAAATGTTGTCTTCAATTTTATAAATATTTATAAATGCAACCTTGAATTAAATTTTAAACTTGTCTTGTTTGTGTCGTTAGTATTTGCCAGAACAGAGATTAATCGATTGTAATGTTTTCATTACGTGCACCCAAATATGATGTGGCAGATTCTTGGAATAGAACACATTTTATTACCAGTAGCCTGAAGAAAGAATTTTAGATTATTGTTGTTAATGGCGATCAATAAAATTTAATGTTTTAATTTAAGAAGAGTTAGTATAATGCGATAGATAGAAAAAACGCAATCAAGCAAGGAAAATTTATCAATTGTTAGGATGAACGATGAATTAATTTGTAAAAGTTACAGAGCCAGAATTTAATGGAATGTCTTCTTTTTGTAATTCATTATTTTTTTCGGGAATACTAGGTCCCTGTTCAATCTTTAATTAAGTGAAAAGAGCTAAAATATCGAAGCGGATATCAATTTTGTCCTTTGGCAGTATTTAAAATCAGTACCAAGCTTGCAGTTAGATTTCTAATTATCTCTAAAGCCCAATACGTTTTCCACCGATTAGAACTTTGAGTATTGGATCGGTGTGGAACGTTTTGCCGTTGCGGAAAAATATACCTAAAACAACAATGGGCAACGCGTTACCTACTTTAAATTGTCAAAAAATCTAATTAAAGTTACTTTTTACTTTCGAAACTATTTTTTGTTTTTTGTTTACAAAATTGGCTTCAAAAAAAAATGGATGAGAGTTGAAAAATGAGAATATGATAGAAAACGCAATTAGAATTGTTATTAAAATTGTTATCTTATTATACCCTAGACCACTATGTGGTCAGAGAATAATGAGTTTGTACTGATGTTTGTAATTTCCAAAAATAAATTACGTAACCCATCTTTTGTTATACCGATAGACTCGGAATCACTTTCTGAGGCGATTTATCGATGTTCGTCCGTTCGTCTGTCTGTCCTTCTATCTGTTCGTCTGTGTGTCCATTTAAACCTTGTAATCAAACTATATGTTTACAAAAAATAAGTATCTTTACCAAATATGGGCAGGCTCGATTCAATTTTCGACCTAGGCCTCATATAAATATAGCATCCGATATGAATTTTTTCATACCTAGAGGGAAAACAAACAAAGAAAAACTCTATTCAAATGTAATCTAATCATATTGCAGAGACCACATGGAATAAAACCGAGGTTACAGTTTCCCATTTCGTAATATTGTTTCTTTTTAAAGGAATTTCAAAATATTTTAAAGTATGTTACGCATTTTAATCATAACATAACAACTATTGCAATTTTTAGTATAATCACTGATGAAGGCTTAGTGCCAGTAACCGATCTGATTAAGAAGAATAGGTATGATTTTTAGAAATACTTATATATCTTCTTCATCTCTACCACGCACTATTATAAATATTATTAATAGTAGCATAAATACTAATTGTACACACAGAAAACAGAACTTACAGAATCTATCGAATTTATTGCCAACCGAATTTCGACTAAACTCAAATATATTTTTGTGCGTTCTCTCTTGGTGCGTTTTTTTTTTTTTTTGGTGCGATATATGCAAATTCAAATTTTGCAAAAAATAAAACACAACAAAGTCGCACAAGTAAGAAATCACATAAAGAGAGACCGCACAAAAACAGGTTTGATTGTAAAAACCAAATCTAGAATTGATTACAATTAAACTTCAGTTTCCTTAACAATTAATAGTATATCTACAATATTAATAGGCCAGGCGATTTTTTGTGACCGATGTTTTGTACTACCATGTTATCCCGATTTTGAGCAAACGTATATTATTTGAAAGGTATTTCTTTTTAGCCGTTTTGCAGATTTACAGATTTTTAAATTTTTCCGTTATTTTAAGTAAATTGCATTTAAAGTTGCTACTAACACATACATAAAATTATACAATGCTATGTGTGTGTTTATAGAATTTGTTAATGTGTTTGTAATAAAAATGAGTTTGTTTTTGTGTTGTTTTGTGAATTGGCTATAATTGATTGGCATACCTTTATGGTCTTTATTTAATGAAAAAATAAAATTACCTAGAATTTGCACTCGAATTTCGAGAGCTGGAATCTGCTAGTGATAACAAAAAAGATTGGTTCCTATTTGATTTCTCTTGTTACAATCAAAAATACAATTTTTAAAAATTAGAACAAAATTTTCTGTGCGTAGTTTTTATTGGAAACTGTTTGAAAAATTACGTTAATTAAAAACTTAAAAAAACTTATTTTGAAGACTTATATATGTAGTAACACAAACCAAAATGTCATCATTATATCTATTGAAAACTTCAAGTTTTGTTTTTATTTTAGAATATTTTAAATTTTTTCACCCTTTATAATCGGAGAAGGAATATAATCTACAAGGAATATATTCAGAAATATGTTAATGAAAATTCGTTTGTACATTTGGTTAACACCCAAATAATTAATATTCTTTATGACATTTGATATACATACTTATGTTTTTAAGACTTAAACACTATTTGATATTAAGTGAGCGAGCGGCATTTAAACAGAATTGCCAATTAAAAATTAAAATTATTTATAAAAATTAATCTCGTTGAAAAATTCAAAGTGTCCGCGTAAATAATGGATTGAAAAGCTAAATGTAATACTGTTTTCAGTAGAAGCTTTTGTTCATGGTTTATATGTAAGACGTTATTATACAAGGTACCTAAAAAGTCCTAAAGATTTCGTATTTTGTTTTATTTCGTTGAGAAATAAATCTTAATATTTTTCTGTTCATAATAATCAACAACAAAGAGTTTTTTCTTTAAATACCACTTGCCAAAAAATAATTGACATAATCACCCCAAAACAATCTCACGCATTCGTTTCTTCCCCAAAAGACACGGTATATAAAATTAAAAAAATATGACACTACCCAAATGATTTATAACCTCACCCAAAGAGATTATGAAAAGAAGCCATAACATACATATTATTCTATGTTTTGCTTAAACGGTTAATAAACTTTAACACATCATCCTTATTTATACCCATTTTCTGTGGTACTCAACAGAAGTAAGCAAAAGCAATAGCTATTAAGTTGGCACAGTGGAACAGTTGAATATTTTAAAAGGTAAAAAAAATATTTTTAAAGGTATTAAAGGGAATATTTTACATATTCATATTTTGTCTTTTGGGGAAAATAATGTTACACATTTTAATCAATTAAGTTAGTTTTCATCTGATTTTCAGGTTAAACTGAAACACTGTGCCTTTGTGCCACACATGAAAAGATACTTTGCATTATTAATACAAAAAAGAATGGCATCTAACAAAAAGCTACACACTTCTAAATAGAGCGCATCGCATATTTTTTTGTCCTTTATTTTATTTAAAGGAAATAATGATTCATCTTCGTTTATGAAAACGATTATAAAATATTTAAAATTGTTGAACAGAAATAAATATATTGTGGTTGTAAATAAGGATATAAGTTAATTGCGATTTTTCAAAACAAATTGACTTTGATATACGATATAGTTTGTGGTTTATATGTTATGCGCTGAAATGGAGATGGAAATAAAAAATAATTAAAATGAAATTTTAAACATTAAAAGTGTTTTCAACGATTTTGCAAATGTTAATTATCATTTTGAAAACCAAAATATATTTTAAATACATAAATGCGTTTTTCGATTCCC
Source organism: Cordilura impudica (assembly GCA_963682025.1). Taxonomy (NCBI): domain Eukaryota; kingdom Metazoa; phylum Arthropoda; class Insecta; order Diptera; family Scathophagidae; genus Cordilura; species Cordilura impudica. The sequence continues at coordinate 208,155,065 of OY821521.1, forward strand.
AAATATAATAAAATTCTACTTAGCTTTGTCTAAAGTTTGCACCAGCCGCATGTAAAATATATAAAATAGAACCACTTGTACGAGTAGTCAGACAAAGATTCGATATATTATTAATCTTAATTCTTGTACCATGATAATGCTCGAAACCATGAACAAAAAGAACAACAGGAATTTAAAAACAAGAAGAAAATTATAGTCTGTCTAGCCCGACTATACGATACTTTATAACATGGGTTTAGAGACCATACCTCTTAGGCCAAACTAATTGCATATAGATAATAAGCATAAACCAAATTTCAGAAGCAATCAATTGTTGACCTTGAAAAGGTTCATATCGGATGATATATTTATATGGGGACTAGGTTTAAAAATGGACCAATCCTGACCATATTTCGAAAGGCCACTTATTTTTTGCAAAAATATATAAATACCAAATTTAAGAAAAATCTATGAAATATTTTTGTTTTTTGATAGATTTAAGTGAAGGTCGGGAAGCCGCTTTATATGGGGGCTATGACTAAGAATTGTCCTATAGGGTTAACTTTGGGTCTACTGATTAATGTGAGTAATAAGCACACACAAACCCAATCTGACCGAGATCCATAAGATAATTTGGATTTTATGACAATTTAAGTCGATTTCATAGGGATCATTTGTATGGGGGCTAGGTCGAAACATGCGCCGATTTTCACCAATTTGAATGGCGTTCATGCTATAGCCGACAGAAGCTTATATAGCAAATTTAACCAAAATATATTGATATTTGCGACCTGTAGTTTGATTACAAACTTTACATGGACACACGGTATAACAAAAGATGGGTCTGGATCAAATATTTGTGGTAGTTCAAACATCACCACAAAGTCATTATATCCTAACCACATAGTGGTATAGGGTATTACAATTGCATTTCATTTAAAAAAAAATTAAATTGGACCTGCTTACTGATTTTCAATCTGGTTTTCGTGCTAAACACAGCCGTATTACAGCTTTTACTGATGCACCAGAAGATATAAGGAAATAAATTGATGATGGCCGTGTGGTAATATTAGTGTTGTTAGACCACTCAAAAGCTTTCAATACGGTGGATCACACAGTTTTGCTACAAAAGCTTAAGAACATAATGCACTTTTCACCAATTTCTGTTGCACTTATGGCCTCTTACCTCGTAAATCGTAGAAATTAGAAAAATTGTATCGACGTTTCTGTGCTAAGAGGTGTTCCACAGGGTTCTATCCTTAGTCCCCTCCTTTTCTCAATTTATGCTACTGAACTACCTAAACAGGTAACTCACTGTAATATAAGAATGTAAGCTGATTACGTACAGTTATACATTAGCGGCAAGAAGGAAAAAAATCGAAGACAGCACAGAAAATTGAATGATGACCTTGAACGTGATTGTCATTGGGCAGGCGCAAACAGACTGAGTTACCAAGTGTATTTTGGTGTGTAACAGATTAACAAGAATTTCAGTTAATAAACATATATATATAAATGATCAACAAATCAAAATCGTTATCTTTAATAAAACATTGACTCGGTCAGACCATTTGCAGCTGCCTGTGGTAAAATATATTAGATGTTACGAACACTTTGGCCTACCCAATATTGTACCCCTATTAATATACAGTTGTTACTTGTAAAGACATACTTAATACCAATATTACTATATGCATCTGAAATATTTGCAAGTTGTGATACTAAAAGTAGGTCCAGACTAAATATAATAATATAATAAGACGTCTTATTTTTTTACACAAAATAATTAGTAACCAGGAACCAGAATATCTTCATAACCGATTGCGCTTTAGTAGGCTTCGGAGAAATAACAATTTAATTAAATTTCGGCGCCATACTTTGGTATCTGAATGGCAATTTTTCATATATGCAGCACGTCTTTGGAATGGTTTACATTGTACAATTAAAAGAATCAGCAACGGCTTATTTTTCAAATAAAAAAAAATTCCAGCAACACATTTAGAAAATTTTTATTTTATACAATACTAACAATACAATAACTAACTTACTGTTAACAGATATATATGTGGTCTCAAGCGATAACCGCCCAAGTCGACTTAAGAACGATTTATATTTACGTGAAATCCCCATTTCTCTAACACTGTTTTTTAAAAAGACATTAATATAAATATACTGACCTAAGTCGTAATGAAGCCCCATTACATTTACGAGGGCGGATCAATAAGTCCGTGACTTTTCGAACTTCCCTCGTAGTAATATGAAATGCAACACTGCTCTCATCAAGTATCACTTGTTAGTAAACCACTGCAAAATTTTTAGCAAGTTCCGTTTTTTACTTTGCGTTTAACAGCTGTTCAAAACATACAACCTCGTGTTTTTTTTTTTTTTAAAGGAAAAAAGTATATCTCGAGTGCTCATTAAACATTATTTTTTGCGAAAAAAAAACCGTCAATCAAACCAAGAAGAAGCTCGATAAATACTAGGGGGACTCTGCACCATCGATTTCAATGCTAAAAAAGTGGTTTACTGACTTTCGTTGTGGCCGCACAAATACAAATGACGCTGAACGTTCTGGACGGCCAATTTAGGTCAGTACACCCGAAAATTTTGAAAAAATCCGCAATATGGTGTTGGCCGATCGATGAGTAAAAGTGCGTGAGATTGCTGATGTCATAGGCATTTCATATGGAATGTAGTTTCGATTTTAAATAATCACTTGGGTTTAAGAAAGCTGTCTGCAAGATGGGTGCCGCGTTTGCTCTCAATTGACCATAAACGTAATCGTGTGACAACTTCAGTCTCAATGGCGAAATTCCATGAATTGGGCTATGAATTGGTACCTCATCCGCCATATTATCCGGCTTTAGCCCCCAATGACTATTTCCTATTTCCAAAGCTAAAGAAATGGCTCGGTAGAAAGAGATTTAGCTCCAGCGATGATATTGTTGATCTATTATTGCCTATTTTATGGACCTCGAAAAATCCTATTTTTTCGAAGAGATACAAAAATTGGAGAAACGTTGAGCTAAAAGGAGATTATGTTGAAAAAAAAAATTAAAAAAAAACTGTGTTTCATCCTAAAAGTCACCGATTTATTAATCTGTCCTAGTATATAACAAGTAAGAAAATTATAGTCGGTCTAAACCAGCTATACGATAACTTATAGAAAATAAGCATAAACCAAATTAGTGTGGCATTGTTGTTAATTTTGTTGCATTCAGAAAAAGTTCATATCAAATGCTATATTTATGTGGGGACTAGGTCGAAAAATGGACCCATCCTGACCATATTTGGTAAGGTCACATATTCAAAAAAAAAAAAATGTCCAAACAAAATTTGAGAAAAATCTGTGCAATATTTTTGTTTTTTGGAAAGATTTAGGTGAAGATCGGGACTCAGCTTCATATGGGAGGAATGACTAGGAATTGTAGTAGGGGGTTTATTTTAGGAGGGTTTATTTTTGGATAAGTGGATGTAATAAACACGCACAAACCTAATTATGCCGAGATCTATATGATAATTTGTATATTATGGCAATTTAGGTCGATTTCATAGGGGTCATTTGAATGGAGACTAGGTCTGAACATTAATCAATCTTCACCAAATTCAATAGCGTTTATCCTATAGAAGCTTACATACTAAATTTCATCAAAATATATTCCTATTTACGACCAGTAGTTTGATTATAAAGTTTACATAGCCACACAGTCGGACGGACAGACGGACATCGCTAAATTGATTCAGAAAGTAATTCTGAGTCGATAGGTATAATAAAAGATGGGTCTAGGTCAAATATTTTTGGTAGTTTTGGTTATACCTAACCACATAGTGGTATAGGGTATAAAAAGTAATTTTTCTCGAAAGCATGACTTTTGATTTAGTCGGTTAATGATTGTGACCACAGACATATTGAAAATTTTTTACTGTATACTTATTATATGCTTTTTAAATTCTATATGCCATTTAAAAATATTTATTTTATTTTATTTTATAGATCAATATTGTTTTTTAATATTTAACTAGCAGATTCCAGCCCTCGAAATTCGAGTGCAAATTCTAGGAAATTTTATTTTTTCATTAATTGGAGACCCCAAAGGTATGCTAATCAATTATAGCCGATTCAAATATCAATGCAATGTATACTCGTATACAATCATATTTGTTTCAAAGTTGTTCTATATTTTTTTTTTAGTTTGTTATATTTGAAGAGGCTTAAATAGTATAACTTTTGCTTGAATTCTCATTTGGTTGTTTTCAGCAAATATATATGAATTTAACTTTTTACCAAACAAACTATCTACTGCTTTTGGTTACTGATGAGGGTTGGTGACTCTTCCCGAAACAGCTGTATAACCTGTCATGCAGAATATAGATCAATTTTTGAAACAAATGTGCTAATGCTTTTGCTTTATTTAAAGTAAAAACATTTGATCTTGATCCTGAACAATTTCAAACTCAATCATGAAACTCATTTTTATTGCAAACACATTAATAAATTTAATAAACACACACATAGCATTGTATAATTTTATGTATGTGTTAATAGCAATTTTAAATGCAATTTAATCAAAAAAAAAAAAAATTTAAAATCTGTAAGTCTGCAAAACGGCTAAAAAGAAATACCTTTCAAATAATATACCTCTGGTCAAAATCGCGATAAAACGGTAGAACAAAACATCAGTCACAAGAAATCGCCTAGCCTATTTATATTATAGATATTGTCACAGCAATTTTAAGTTGTATTGTAAATCAAACTCCAACTAATATATTTAAACCAGTTCTGTTTTGAAGATTTTATGTCATATCTTACCACATTTAAATAAATAAATAAATAAACTAATAAACAAATGGTATTTCAAACCATTTCTTTTTACTTATTTTCAATATTATTGTACAAATATTTATAAGAGAACTTAGCTAATTATCAGATTTTATCTAAAAATTTTTTGAAAAAATTAAAAAAAACTAATTTATCACATATATGCTCAACAGAATTTTATAAGAAAAAGATAGTAAAAAACATAGATCCTAGATTCCAAAAAAGAAAAGAGAATAAAAAAGAAGAAAATTTAAAATGGGAGAACGAGGTTATAACACAACCACTAATGTTTCTTACGAGATCTATTAAAAGAGTAGATTATTGCTTAAGCTTTGTCTTCATTTATATTAATTTCCCATTTAATGAAGTATTTGCTCGCTGAATTCAGCCATCGTTTACATACGTTTAACAATTGCATTAGAATCTTTTCCGTGGCTAACAAATGTGCTGTCATCTGCATAGAAAGCCTCGTCGTTACCTTTGAGGGATTTTAAATCAGAAATATATAATGAATATAGGAGTTGCACAGACCCCTGTGGTATACCAGCAGCAATAGGCTTTTCATTAGACTGTCTTTAAGAAAATTCCTAATAAGTTTTACTAAATTAAGGGCTAGTTGCATTTGATGGAGTTTATAAATAAGCCCAGCATGCCATATTGTGTCGAAAGTCTTTTCAGTGCCTAAGAATAGTACCGCTGTTGAATGCCTAGTTATTACTTTTGCTATGTTTGATCGTGTTTCCAAGCCATCTATTATCCCGCCTGTCTGTGAAAATAATACATAATTATTGCATCAAAATTGGCGTTTTACGGGAGATTTTGACATGTGTAATCGTGGCTGATAACAAACTCAAAAGCTGATATATAAAATACTCTATATCGTGTAGGGCCAACTTAAGATAGTAGAAAAAATGTGTTAAACTAAGAGAATTACTAAATAGCACCTTCAGTGCTGAAATATAATATGGAGTGCGCAGCACCCCATTTGTCATTTAGGGTGCTGACTTAAATAAAAAACTGACTGATAAGAAGTTCCGTTCTTCTCCGAAGGTATGTAACGACTTTTTTAGTTGTATCGTTGCAATGATTCAATTTTTTTCAATTTGCTCTGTAAATATGAAGTTTAATTCCAGTTGTATGTTTTATCGTAGTAAAGTCAAATTCTTACAAAGGCAGAAACCAAACTTTTTGAAATCCTGCAGATCTTAGGACATTTTTGTCATGACTAATATGTTTATATCTCCGTATGTTTATTCTTTTACATTTAGAATCACTTGTAGCTCATTAAAGAATAATATTTATTTTCCATTGCTTAAGACTCTTGGGAAAATGCAACATGATTGTTTCTGTTTCTGTTCAGTCATGGTAACTTATAAAAGTGCTAACATGTCAAGTTATGTTTGGTCAAAAATGAATTATGTTGACATTGATGCATTATCTTGACCAATACAGCTCAACTTGAACAGTCCAGACCAGACCAAAGAGACAGACAGACAGATTGGCAGTCAGTCAGCCTATCTGTCCTTTAGGAAAAGGTGCCAATAAACAACAACTGCATTTAACAAAAAAAAAAAAAACAACTTTTTTCCGTCTTCATTTTGTTGGTCTTTTGATGGAAGTGGTTGTTTCCATCACGGAATATACATGCCCATTGAACACTTTCATTGTTAAACATTCATTTTATTCAAGGTCGACAATATTTCCTTATGAAGCTCTTACGGCGACTGGCCTGTTTAAACCCAATTTGTACTCAACAGCAAACGAAAGAAAAAAAGACTTAAACAAGCAGAAGTCGTAGATGAAAAATGGCAAACTTTAGCCTATGGCAAAAGATCATAAGGGAGAAGAACAACGGAAAAAAACCATCAAAGTCATCGTCACCATCATTTTGAGCAACATTAAAGCCGCCTTTAAGTTTTTTAACGTTTATTTATGAAATTTTTGCTATATGAAATCTAGAAATAAGAGTTTTAGAAAACGAGCAAGTGAACAACATGCAGAAAACGTTTACATTTTACCAACGATGGTGGCAGGTTGTCATGTCAGCATGGAGCTGTCAAAATTTGAGTTGTGAATACGACATGTCGGCGTCGAATTTTTAATCAGGTAACGCGTTGTTAATTACGTATAAAAAAAAAAACAACAACACCATCAATAAAAAAAAACCAATTCAAAAACAAAACTCTAAATCTTAGGTTCCCAATCTTTTATATTAATGGACTAATAAAATATATTTGAATAAGAGCGAGTTCCAGTTCAATATATCGATTAATTCTAAATTATTAATATAAATTTCAAATGTTTTCGATTTGTAAAATAAACCTACAAATACCTAATAATACATACAAATATATTGCAATCAACAACTTACCTTCAAAAAAATATCTTCAGAATTGCAATGTGCTACTGCTGGTGCTCGCCCTGACACTGCAGACATTAATTAAGCATAATTTGTGGCGCTTACGTGAACAACAACAAGAGATTGAACATGAATTTTATAAATTACCCTACTACTACTGTCCATACAACATCAGCACCATCAGACATAAACAGATATTTGCATCGGACAGGATATATTGTATTGAGCAGAGCAGTGCGTCTTATAATTTTTCAAAACAACAATAACATATAAAAAATTTATGGAATTTTTTACACCTTAATGCAACAATTAATTATAATCGTTTAACGTTATATATGACTATACTAATACCTACAAGTCTTTTCATCAGTAGTTTTTATATTAATGGGCGCTTTGGATTTCCATAACAAAGTTAGTTTTATAACAGAGGACAGACACACTCAAGGAAAAATTTTGTAAAATTAAATTCATTAAACTTCGGTTATGTTCCAGTATTTATGGGTGTTCTAGTCAAGACTTGGAAATGAAGAACTGACAACTGAATATGTAACCGTAACCACCCTAAACATAAAGATTAAACAATTTGTTTTCAATAACGAAAATTCAACTGCTCCAAACTAATTTCTGTTAATATAAAATTTAAACTGATAAAAGAACCACAACCTAAACATTTTTAGCCCCAATGAATCAAATTTTTCTGTACATTGATGAAAAGGATACATCTCTTCTTCTTTATTATGGGATGTTAATTTAACATAATTAATTCAATAGGCTGTACGCTAACAAATGTCGGCATCATTAATCATTTTCCCCCTTGTTATATCAAAAGTAAAGTTCTATATTAAATAGGATTTAATGATATTCCTGACGAATTCCGGATTTATTGTTAAAACTTCAGACTGTAAGGAAAAAAATAAAATAATATAGCAAAATAGTAAAGTTAAATATTTTTAAGTGATGTGTGTTAACGAATTCTATATTTTATGTGTATGTGAGAAAATTAATTGTTACGAACAAAATTTTGTTTAGTGTTGAGAGGCACTAAGGGAAGAAGGTAATTTAACCATATCCAAATAATTTAAGGGATGGGGGAGCTGGTGGGTACTATAGATTTTTTTTTTTTTTTTGAAAAGCTAAAGCTAGTTAAACTGATTTTAAAAGTGTATTTCTTAAAGCCGTGTCTTCAGAAATCGGCTGCCATGCAGCATCCAAAACTAAATTACTGATTGCTAATTACTAATTTTTTATGGGACAGAAAAGTAATTTTTGGTGTAATTTTTGAATTTTTTTCTTCAACTTGGCATAATATTATATTTATAAAATAAAAATTAAAAAAACCGGCCATGAAAATTGTCTTATAAATGAATAGTGTTTTACTCAACAGTCATTTTTGGGGGGTGAGAAATTCCAAGTCAGGACGAAAGTACAGTAAAGGATTTGGCGATATCAGCCTTTTTTATAACCCATCAGTCTCCATCTTCTCCTTTGTTTGCTTAAGTTTTCAGCTATAACTCAGAACCATTGATAATCTCTCATTTAATTCTTCAAAAACTTATAATTTTTCCCCAATTTTAATAACTTTTTTGAATAACATAACATATTCCGAGCGTATGGCTACTATTTTTGTATTAAATCAAACATACATCAGCATTTTTCATTATTTGTAAATGTAATCGACCTTTTTCTATTTTATTTGTCGTTTGTTTCTTTAGATACTTCATTATATTTTTCCCACTCGAGGCTTTAATATATCATTCCTGACTTGGATTTCTTATCCACCTAGACAATGACCCCGCTAATATTCCACAAAGTTATTGAACTGGCTAAGCTGACACCTGAAAATGCCCTGTTTAAAAACATCCAGTAGCAGCCCTGTCGATTGTAGTGTTCAATATTCTAAATTGTTGTCGTCTTGAAATACTGTATCATTTAATTAAAAAAATAATAATTAAAAAATATTATATATTATAGCCGTTTAAGATTGTAATTTTATTCCTTTATTCTCGTAAAGGAAGAATAAAAATATTTCTATCATTTTTAAAACTTCAAGGCAATAACTATGAATAAGTATATTCTTATTTTTACAAATCTAAACTTAGAAATGAACATCAAGTGCTGTTGACATGAAAACTCAATTTAATTAGAATTACTGATACTCGCTCCCATTTTGAAAATTGCTAGTAAGTAGACTATCTCCATGCTGTCATTTTATTCACTGTTTTTGAAAAAAAAAATGCATTAAACTTCATGATATTTGTTGCTGCATTAATAGATTATGATGACGACGGCGACAATTACTTTTGTTGATATGACTAGACACTGCTTGCTAACAAGTTTGTCTTCCCATATACAATTATTTTTATGGTATTATGATTATATTTTACTAAAAATTGGCGTGTAACTATTTTGGCCTAGCTAAATATTATATTTGGAAGATCCTTTTCTGATGTGTAGGGTAATCCATTAAACTATTATTTTAATTTTTACTTAATTTAGCAACTTAATTTAGCAACTATTTTGCAAAATAGTATAATAGTAAGAACATTTTCTTTCATACAGTGTTTTAAAAAAAGTTGCAAAATATTTTGTCGCCATATCATGTGGTGCCATCATATGCAACCCGTTAATTAATCTATGGAGTGAATAATATTATATATATTATCATATTTATTATTATTTTAAAATTAACTATGGACTGCGTGTATTCCACAATGTAAACTAATATTGTCATTCCGTTTAATTATTTAGCTATTGAGAGATGTATACAAACATAAAAAACAAAAATATAAACTTAAAAGCATCTCGTTTGTCGCAACAGGACTTAAGTTAAAATAACTATATAATAGACATGATTTGTAAAATATGTTTTGTTAATAAATTCCAATCATCATACGGTTTTCCAATTTAATAGTATTTCGGTATCCATGTTGAACAAGTTTGCTTAATTTCATGATACTTTATTTTTTCTATAGAGAAAGGTATTGATAAACAGATTCGTATTGGACAACAGAATGCTTCTTAATATTGAAGCTGAATAATACGATTGGCAACATTTAAATTATTTTTTTTTTAATTTTTATTAATCCACTGATCAACTACTTTTTATTTCACAAATGAACTCAAACTTATATCTGTGGTCACAAGCCTAAGTAGAAAATTATGCTTTCGAGAAAAATAACTTCTTATATAAATATAATGGGGCTTCATTACGACTTCTTGATTAATATCTTTTTAAAAACATTTTTAGGGAAACGGGGATTGGACGTAAATATAAAGTTTTGTTAGGAGACTCACGTCGTTCATAAGTCGCGGTTATAGATTGTGACCACAGGTATATACTAAGATGGAGGCTACTGACATGTGATTTTCATTCGATATAAAAGTATAAATTAAAAAAAAAATCATTATTTAACTGATTGTATTCTATTTGATCGTATTAGTATATACAGTGCTCTACAAAATATATGCACGAACATGTATTTAATATCATATAGCTTAATTACATTGGAAAACTCACTGGGATTTGAATTCTTATTATTTATTTATAACGAAGATCGATTAAATAAACAAAAAATGTACTATTGTTTTTATTTTTTTTTATATTTTTTTATTTTCCACAACAAATCTTGTTTGTTATACCCTATACCACTATGTGGTTTGGGTATAATGACTTTGTGCTGCTGTTTGTAACAACAAAAAATATTTGACCTAGACCCATCTTTAATTATACCGATCGAATTAGAATCACTTTCTGAGTTGATTTAACAATGTCCGTCCGTCCGTCTGTGTGTCCATGTAAAGCTTGTAATCAAACTGCAGGTCGCAAATATGAATATATTTTGATGAAATTTGGTATATGAGCTGTTATCGGCCACGGCATGAACGCCATTGAAATTGGTGAGAATCGGTCCATGTTCAGACCTAGCCCCCATACAAGTTACCCATATGAAATCGACATAAATTTCCATAAGATCCAAATTGTCATATAGATCTTACTCAAACTGGGTTTGTATGCGTTCATTACATCCACTAATGAGTAGTCCAAAAATGATCCATTTGACCCCATATAGAGCTGCTTCCCGATCTTCACTTAAATGTATTAAAAAACAAAAATATTTCACTGATTCTTCTCAAATTTTGTTTGTATATATTTTTGCAAAATACAAGAGACTTTACCAAACATGATCAGGATCGGTCCATTTTTGGACCTAGTCCCTTTATAGATATAGTATTCGATATGAACTTTTTCATATCTGCAGCCAAAAAAAATTAATAAAAATCCCACTCAAATTTGGTTTTTGCTTATTTTCAATGTCCAGTTAGTTGGGCCTAAGAGATAGGGTTTCTAAGCGCATGGTATAGGGTATCGTATAATCGGTCTAGACCGACTATAATTTTCTTACTTGTTTTTATTTTGTTTTAGTAAATTTAGTTAATTTAGTTTATAAGTAAATAAAACAATTCGAAATCCAAATATGTTTGGCTTTGTCATAAAGCCATATTGTAGTATCCACAAGCTCTTGCATATGTTTTGTCGCAAACTGTATATGACATATCTATTTGTTAGGATATAGCTAACCCTAATTATTCTGATGAGAAAATGATCACTTTATTTGTAAAATATATCAAGTTTGAAATAGTTTCAAATTTTATAAAAAAATAAATAAAATTGGTAATGAAAAATTTTTTGCATGATTGATAAAATTTAATTTAAGAATTAAAACTGACGAAAAAGAGGAAGAAGATTAGAGGCGGTCAAAGTCGACTGTACTATATCCTCTATCTTGCTCTTAGAGACTCCTTCTTTAGCTACAATTGATTAAATACAGAAAATAAGCATAAACCAAATTTGAGTGGCATTATTATTAATTTTTTAATTTCTATTAATTTTATATCTATACGGGTACTAATTCGGAAAACACTGGTCTACAAATTAAGAAAAATTGACTGAATTCGAATCTGGCAAAAAGTTTGGTTATCACGTCATTCTGGCAATAATGTAAAACTGTCAATACTGACACTACAATTTCACAATTATTAATTTGACAAAAGCCCGCATTCATTCTAAATCTTCATAATAGTAGCGTTTAAGCATTTCACGGAGATAGTGTGTTACTGATTCAAGGTATTTTTGCTTTGTATGTGGTGAATATATGGTTGGAAAAAAAGGATATGCAATATCAGAATTATTAAAATATGCATATTTATATTATTTGGGTTTTGCTTCAGAAACTTGAACAAACCGTAGACACCGACAATGTTTTGCAATAGTTGCAGAACTGTTTTATAAAAGTGGTCAAATGGCAAGAAGATCTATTTCGATTTTTCAATTCCAGTACTTTGGAGAGAGTCAAGTTAACACCAAACCGATTGTTATTTATGTTTAACTAAAGTTGCTGGATTCAATATGAAAAATCTAAAAATATTACTTACGCGAATGTCCCATCGATTTTCAAATGACTTTGAGTCCACCAATTGATCAACTACCAGTCATGCCCAGTAGGGATAGTTTGTGTGAGGCTGATGATGAACGCCATTTAGTGACTAAAGCTGAGCTGAATAATCTAATTCGAGATTTACATTTAACGAAGCAAGACGCAGAATTACTAGCTTCATGCATGCAGCAGTGGAAACATGTAGCAGTTGGGACAAAAGTAACAATCTATAGAGATAGAAGCTTGGAATTGGCTGCATGTTTTGAAAAGAAACACTCTTTTCTATACTCTACTGATGTTGATGATTTATTTCAAAAAATGATCCAGCCATATGACCAAACTGGAGATTACTTATTGATGGCTCTAAACACAGTTTAGAGGTTGCATAATCGGAACGAAAAACCATCCATATCAATTGCTCATGCCATTAATAAAAAAAAAAAAAATTTCGAGTCAGTGACTGAAATTTTGACATTACTTAAAGACAACGATCATAAATGGAAGATCTGTGGTGACCTTAAGATGTGTGATTTAAATTTCTTTGTATATATAGTATAGGCCATCGTAAATAACAGTAAATTAATCTGTTTTAGGTCAGTGGTTTGTTGACAGGTATACAAGGAGTTTTCACAAAATATTGCTGTTTCCTTTGTCTATGGCATAGTCGCGCTACATGTCATCATTACGTCAGAACAGCGTGGCAAAAAGAACTGATTATTTACCAGGAAAACCAAGCATTTCTAATAAACCATTAATTGATCCACATAAAATTGGGCCTTTTTGGAACTTTATCGAGGCTCTGGACAAAGATGGTGCAGCATTTAAATGTGTTAGCGGTTTTTTCTAAAATCTCATATGCTAAAATCAAAGAAGGCATATTTGTTGGTCCTCAGTTCAGAAAGCTATTGAATGATGACAATTTTTCACAATGTTTAATTGAGAAAGAATATACAGCCTGGAAATCTTTCAAGAGCATCGTGGACAGTTTTGTTGGAAGCAATAAGAGTGAAAACTACAGACAAGTTGTTGCTGAATTATTGAAAAATTATCACGAATTAGGTGCACGAATGTCACTCAAAATGCATTTTCTTTATTCACATTTAGATTTTTTCCACAAAACTTAGGTGCGGTGAACGACGAACAAGGGGAGCGTAGTCATCAATATTTAATGAAAATTGGAAGAAATTATCAAGGATTTTGGGACACTACTTTGGGAGACTATTGCTGGACTCCAATACGTGAAACCGAACCAACGAAATACACACGACGTTCAAATAACCACATTCACTTTTGAAAATCCATTGTTTTTTAAATAAATATGATTTTTTATGTAAAAAATGAATTAAAACATTTTTGTTGTATCTCGAGTACCTGACGTGATAGAGAAAACCAATTACAGATTCGAATTCAGCCCGCCAAATAACCTAGGAAAGATATTTAGTTGCTCATGTCCAAAACCATGTTGACTAGTGAAATTGACCGATCCTCACCGTATTTGGTAAATTCACTTATATTTTGCAAACACACATTCAAACCTAATTTGAGAAAAATCTATGAAATTATTTTTTTTTTTTTTTGATAAATTTAAGTGAAGATCGGAAATCAGATTTATATGGTGGCTATTAATTGGACTACTATTTAACAGATATAGTAAAAATAATAATATAATAATTTTGATCTTGTGTCAATTTAAACCGATCTCATAGGGGTCATTTGTATGGGTACTAGATTCGAACAGTCACCAATTTGCACCAACTTCAATACCCAAAAAAGCTTACATACCAAATTTCATTAAAATATATTCATATTTGCGACCTGTATTTGATTCCAAGATTTACATGGACACACAGACAGATGGACGGACACCAAATATTTTTGGTAGTTAAAGACATCAGCACAAGGGCATTATAGCCTGAATACATAGTGGTATAGGGTATAAAAATAAAATTTTAATAATACAGAATTGAAATTATATTTTTGATATTAAGAAAATCAGATAGAATGGTGTTATCGGCTTCATAACACCATCCACCTTGGCATCCATCTACTTTGGCAATTTTGAACTGTTTTTCTGAAATTCATTTAATATTTTCTAAAATAAATTTGCTAATATCTGAAATAAGTTTTATTTTTTCTGGAATGAATTTTGATACTTTTTAATATACAAATGATTATTTCTGAAAGTCAATTGATAATTTCTCAAGATCCCTTATATTACACATTTAGCATTTTTACATCTTTTTGCATAGATCCCTCTAAAAGTCGGAGCGAAATTCGAGCAATTTCTACAGCGCTCCATCGCACAGTATCTTTCTGACAAATTTCTTAAAATTTCTTTAATAATTCTTTTCACCGCTTTCGAGTTTTTGGAAAGTTAATTAAAGTTTTAAAAAAAATTCGATCTAAACTAAAAATTTTATATTACGTTTTTACTAATACTAAATTTTTTTTACTTAATGGAACAGATTAAATAAAAAAGAAACAAATATTCGTTCATTGTATTTAAATAGAAATCACATATTCTAATAACAGAATTTCGTTATTTTAGTTTTAAGTTTCTCACAAGTTTATTTTTTTATTGTAAATTTCTTTTCTTTTCTGCTACGTGACTTTGAAAATTCCTTTAATTACATTTCTTATCTAATTTCGTAGTCTTTTATTAGTGTGAATATATTTTTCTCAGAACACTGGATTTCTCCTACTTTGGCATCTACAAAAATTGTCCACAATATATCACTTTACACTATCATTATCACGTATAATGGATAACAAAAAAAGTATAAAAAAGCAGAAAATCAACTACAAAATGTAGATCTATTTGTCTCACTATCGCATGTATGTACTCATACTTGTACTCGTAGTTTAGATACGATACATATGAGTATACATATGCATGAGTGACAAATATCTTGGCATATAAATCATCTAGTTAAAAACCGCTAGAATCATTAAATAACAAATCATGTTGCCATACTCTACGTATACCCAAAAACAATCCCAATATAATGACCAACAACGTTAACGAAAATAAAATAAATATAGCTCGTTTGAAATGCGTACATAGTATAACTAAAATAGTTATAGGCAGTATAGGCCGGCTAAATGATAAGCTACATGAAGGGTTTCTGAACGAAATTATTTAGTGTAACTTAGTAGAGTTATTTATAAATAATATGTTGTAAAGTTAATTGGATCTCTGGTAATTTAAGTATTTCTAAATAGTAAAGGTACTGGGTCAATAATGTATCAATTCTAGTTACATACTCAAACACAAATTCATAATACACTTACTAGAGAATCGAGTAGGGTATAATAATACATACGCAAACGTTTTGAATTTCTATGGAAATGAACGCAATTAGTCAAACACTTAAAACCTTTCTGAAAGAAAATAACTAAGTAAGTTAGTGAGTGAGTACCTGAGTATTATAAATTTAGCAGGAACTATAACGAGTTCTATAAAAAATTATAAAAAAAAATGTATATTTATATATTGACAAAGTATTCTTATTATCATCATCTCCATGTAGAAGACACGCTAATATAAACTTTGCTCGTAAAGTATCATCAAGAGAGTGTCTACATATGTTAAGGCTTATTTAAAATATGTTTGGAGAAATCGTGACGTTTTCCATAATCGAAATTCTAAGTCACCTAACAATCTATGTTATTTCTGAAGTTTTCAGGAACAACTTGCTGAAAATTGATGACAAATTGATTAAATTTTAGGTAAAAAAAAAAATGGACCAATCTCGATATTGCTGTTATGAAAAATAACGTAAACTTTCATTGTATGAAACTCGCGATTATTTCAGAAACCACATAAGTATATTTTTATATTGAGTCCAGTAAAACCTTATTTAGATGGTAACTATTACAGTTGTCCAAATAAGCAACTTAAAAATTAAAATGTGAACAGATAACCGTGTTCGATGAAAAATGCCGAATACATTTTGAGAATAGTTAATACGTATACAACGATATCTTAGGCATTATAAGAGAGTCACATTAGCATAAAAAAAAGTAGGAAAGAATATAAAAATCAAAACGATAAATACAAAGCAAATGCCGCAAAAACTACAGAATATTTAGATATGGTTTATGGCTTTGCTTTGATGGCTAAGTAAGTCAGGCCAAGCCAAACAAAGCGAAGTAACTAACGAGAAATTCAGCCCGCTTAATAGCTAAAGGCCGCCTGCTAAGCCAACTCAAACTTCAAGCCGTAATACAACTCTAGCCTTGTGTTTTATATGTATAGTTAGTAAAATTAATCAGAAGTCACTATGAATTACAAATGCAAAATGCGTGCGATAAATTACTGCGAAATTTACAAACAAGCCAACACAATAACAAAGTACGATTACGAGTGAAACAATTGTCTGAATGTGGTGGTTTTACATGAATACTTAAAGGTAAAGCTTACACACAGATCAAAAGAGATGAGCTTAACATACTAGACCACAAACAGTACTGAAACAATAAAACCAGCAACAAGAAAGCGTTTAAAAGGTAATGATAATAACAATAATAAAATGTGTTTTTTTGTTCATTCCACAACTTCTAAAATAATAATAAAACATGGCTACAAATGTTAAAGTCGATCTGGGCTGACTATATTATATCCTACACTAAGAGTTTGGGAATTTCGTTCTAAATTGGTCAGATGCGAACAAGTCTGGCAGTAAGATTGCTTAAGGACTTGGACTACAAACATAAACCATATTTGTAACATGTTTTTGACAGTTCGCTTTGAAAGTGATTATTATATGGGGGACTAGGTCCAATAAAACTATAATTAGATTCATATCCAGTGACCACTCATAATTTTAGTATTGTTAGTCGTATGATTCACCACTTTTCACGAATTTTAAATGCGATTTGGCTTAAGCCGATAAAAATTCATGCATAACCATTTAGTTGAAGTAAGCTTCTGTAGCATTTACATTGTATTTATAGACTATGATTTCTGGATATTGTATACGCCTTTAGACCAAGATACTATATCTGATTATTGTGGCCTTAACTTGATTTAAGTTAAAGGATATGGTACATTTGTCTGGCGGTTAATAGAGAACATGTATCTATTTTCGCCAATAACGAAATTACTCTACATATATATTCTACGTTTCCATGGATATAAAATCATTAACAAACATCAGCTCAATCTCTCAATACCCTTAAGACAGTAGGGCATTATGACCATTTAGTTGGTACACCCGAAAAAATTAGTTCAAACGAAAATTCATCCTAAAGTAATATGTAAATACATATGTGTTGAATTTTGATAAAATTTTAACAATACATATTTTTCGCTCAGTGATTCAGAGCTCTGTTAAAAAAAATTGTTTGATTAAGAACTTGAACTGTTTTTCGTTGTAATTTAATTGAATATAGAGCAATGCCAGTCATTTAATATAAAGCCGTAGATAGTCAGTCATACCTTTAAGTGTATGATACTCTTTTGTTACGAACTATTGTAGGTTTTGAATACTAATTTCAATTATTCTTTATGAATTCTGTATGTTTTTTTTTGTGTATCTTTTTATCATTCGTAAAGATGAGGCGGTAAATTGTTTTTGAATTTCATAAGAAGAAGTTAAAAAATCCGACGACATTTTGACATTAAGTGTGTTTGTTATTTAGCAAATGAAATGACAATGTCAGTTAGTTTACCACATTTTGAATAATTGTAGGCCTACCCCATGGCTGAATGGTACTTATGAATAAAAATTATTAACGAGGGTTTGTCCTTTTAGATGTTAAAAAATTATAATAAAAACTATCACGATTTAACTATGAGAACTGGTAAACGGCATTGTTAGGCTAAAATTAAAGAAAATACATTTAAATGTACTAGGTGAAATATGGACCTTAAATCCAATTTTTTGAAACTGCAATTTTTGCCTATTTTATTTATTTTATAAGCCCATAGAAGTATTTCTTATAGACAATATTTGAATAATTTTAATTGAAGATCATGTATTTAAAAACAAATGTTTGATATTGATGACATCAGCAGAAAAATCAATCCAATTATAACAAAATTCTTCTAAAAGGCATTGGCATAGTTTTAACGAAAAAATTGCAAGCGGAATGGAATACAATTTCTGTTTGACCGTTGTGGAACATTAAGTGATATGTTGTTTATGGGGAAATCAGGCTAAATTTCACCATTAATCAAATTAATTAAAAACGGCACATTGTGCTTAGTTTTTTGGCCTTCCAGAGTAAGAAGTAGGAAGCAAGCCTACCTATGTGAATAGGATGGTAATTGGACATTGTTTTCGGACTGATTCAATATTATTGCTGTGAAAATTATATTGACGATCGCAAATAATAGAACCATATTCTAAAATCGGCCTTACGAATCACATGTAAAATTGTTTAGTGATGTAATTTTATATATAGTATAAAAGAAAAAGTGTTTCATATATTTTTCGTGTCTCTTGTTTAATTTTTGGATGTATTGCCCTTATTATTCTAGAGCATTCATTTGTAAAATATATAAACACTAATAGTTATAAGGTGTCAGAGGCGCCCGAGCAAATTTGAATAATGTTTTAATAAATTGAAATAATTATTTATGGGTCCCAAATGATATTACTGTAAACTCCTTAAGTTATTTCAAATGTGTGTATATTTTTCGTGGCTTATATATGTATATTAGGGTGGGTGAATTATTTAAACTCCATGGGTTCATCGCGATTCTGGTACTATGGCCCATAACAAGTACATTTGCCCTAGGAACCATACGCCTAAAATCATTTTCGAGCCTGCCAAAATTTCGACGAAGATATTTTCATGATATTTTCCATAATACTCATTCAAATGTAAAAAAAAATTATTGAAAATGTTTATACCGAGAGGTTTTGGGTCAGGAAATCCACTTTTCACATTTATTTTTATTTTTTACCAGCCGGCAGGGACCGTTTTCATGCATTTTTGTGGATTTTTTCACCGTTTTGGGGAAAATTATTTCACAAATCAACGAATCTTCCCATATTTAAAATAGCTCAAAATATGCAGCGCTGAAAATAACTTTTTTGTTTATTTACTCTTTGAATGCACAAATATAAAATACGAGTTTTTTGACTTAATTAATTATATTTTTAAAATTTTTTTTTCCTTGACGAAGAAAAATCAGTTCTGTTCATAAAAAAATTTAAACGTAATAGGTTAATAGAACAACTTTTAGATTTCAATGGTGCGTGCTAGAGAAGAAGAAAGCATATATTTCAAAAATTCATAACTTCACTGTATTCTTAATCGGAACGGTTTCTGTCATTTTACATTTATAAAAATCATTTTGTAAGCCTACAATAATATTAAAGTATTTTCGTTTTTATAGCTAAATTTACTCTTTTTTGGTAGTTGTGCTACCCTTAGGTAATTGACAAATTAAGGTTTTTCTTTTGATCTTTGTTGACAAGTTCTAAATATTTGATATACGAACAGTTTAATAATAACAAATAAGATTTTGAAAATAAAATAAAATGAAAGCTGTACACAATTTTTATATTTTAAATGATATACAATAATTCCACAGTCCAACAGCTGTGGAAATTAGAGCTGATTTCATATGAATTTGTTGTCATGAATTCAAATATAGCATGAGGTTTTGCCCAGGAGCTTAAGATTTTAGTGAAATATACGTTACACTATTCTAAGTTAAACCCGTGGATCAATATTATATACAAAGTCAATGAAAAAAATCATCGACTATATATAAAAGTCAAACCATGTGTAATGATTGCATACTACAAAAGCTTGTTTTTCGTGACTTTCTCGAATGTGAATTGGAACAGTGCCTTTTTAAACTCCATCAGTAATCTGCCCTAATGTGTGTATCCCATCTTCTATTGTAGCGGTCCTGCATAGTTTTAATATCATGGTGAGAACTTCCACTTTATTCCTCACTGGGGTCTTCTACATTTCCATGAAAATTTTATAAGGGCTGTGTAAATAGTGAACCTTAATGTCCATGTTACAACCAAGGGATTTCCAACTTTTAAGCATCTCGTTTATCAGTTCAACATAGTTTTCAGCGTTGTGCTTGCTACGACAATTTTTGAGAACTACATAAAGTGCAGTCTAGGCTTTTCGGTGCATCATTTATCGAATTTACAAAAGGCAGGATCCTTATAGTGCGTTTACATCTAAGTTAAATCTAGTATATACGAGATTTCGAGCACAGTCTAGCTCATTTTTACTAGACTTCCCATACAAAACAAAATCTAGTTCGTTTCTAGATTTTAGAAAAATCTCACAAAATCTTGTTAAACTTGGGCACTACCAAATAATACTACTATGTTTTTTTAATATTGTAGTAGAAAATTAAAACGCAGTGACTCAAAGACATTAAAAAAAACAAAAGCAAACAAGTTGAATAAAAAGGAAATAAAATATTAATTATTTAAAAAAAAAAAATGACGAATCTATAATAAAAAAATATTTAGTAATTGAAAAGTTATAACTTTTTATACTGACATGTGCCCATTCTCATCTGCTATATAATAATTGTGCAAAATGCATTTGTTTTTGTTGTTCAAAATAATACATTTGACAAAGGCTGATGTTTTTATCGCAAAATTTCGATTTCAACTTGTGCCTTTTTCATTCTTGATGCATAATATAATAATCCTTTTTAGAATTTTCCATATTTCCATTTTCCAGTTGTTTTGTTTATTTTTGGTATATCTATGTTTTATTTTATTCAGCTGTTTATTGTTCTGGAATCAAAATCTCATAAAATGTCAAAAAAGTTTGATATAAACGGTATAGATTTTGAAATAGATTTCAACTAAAATGTACTAGATTTTCCTTAGATGTAAACGCACTAATAATGACTTGTCTTATGTGTGAGCCGTAAAAGTAATACTGCTTTAGTTCTTTTTTTACTCAACTGAGGCATTTTCATTTCTATAAGGCACATCTTAATATGCAGTGGAGGAAAGATGATTGTCTCTCGTCGAACTAAGGGGTAGTTAGTGATATTCTTTTTCCCAACGTTCATGTTTTCTTTCATGGGCCACTCCTTTCTAATCCAGTAGTGGGTTTTGACTCTGCCATCTCAGAAATACAAAAAGCAAGGATATTTCGTTCAGTCACTTTGCTGTCGTAGAAGAAAATTTACCATTTTTAAGTCCATACAAATCATCTATTGATGTTCATGATACTTAGCCATCTGCATGACCAAAACTATGGTGTTATATTCTTTCATTTTCGTTCATTTTCCATTATGTAGAAGGACACATTTTAAACTTCGCTTCGCTCTGTCAATGCATAGGTGTCAGTCATATGGGAAATATTCTTATGATTATTTTATAGAAAAAACAAAATATAAAATATTCAAAAAGTTTGGGAAATGTGTGGATTGGATCATCTTTAATGTCTATGAGTTTTTCTTTTCTTTGTGAAATGGTTTTGTGGGAAATCCAAATAACGCAGAAAAAAATATACCCATAACAAAAAAACGCAGATCTAAAACAGTAGAGCTTGTAGAGAAAAATTGGTTTCATAATTAGATTCAGCGCCCCAAATATAATCAAAATCAGTTCTTGGCGCCAAAAAAATTTTTTTTTGGTTGGTCTGTGTTATCAATTAGAAAATAGAACTTTCCTAAACTTACTTTTTTTTTGTCAAATTGTGAAACATTTGAAAATCTTTTATTTATTATTTTTTTTTGGTAGAAAATGGTGCTTTGAAAGAAATTTCTGGCGTTGACTTATTAGAAAAAATAAAAATAGATTGTCATTTTAGGTAAATAACATAAGATAAGATGAGACAAGATTAACGTAGAAAGCCATCAATATGAAATAGAAATTTTTCACATGCATCCATGTACAAAATTTCATTAAAAAATTCCAACTAGAAGACCGAAAAATTCTAAGTGAATATTTTGTGAGGGCTTTTGTTTCATTTCAGTCAAAAATATTTTTGTTTTGTCCAAATAGTTTTATATAAAGTTAAAAAAATATTTTGTTAATAGGTTTACACTTTACTGGTAAATATTTCAGAGTAAAATGAATTTTTTACAAAAGCAATAATAATGTATATAATTTGGGAATATAACTAACTATATTCTATAAATTTTAATATATATTGCAAAGGAATCTTTCAACATTCTATAAAAAGAACATTTATGGTTAATTTGGTGATAGAAAATGGAAAAATATTTTTCATGATTAAAGATAAGTGATTTTCTAGGGTAATTTTTTCTCCTGTTGAAGCAAAACTCCATGTTGTATAGATTACAAATAAAAATTCAATGTAAATGAAGTTCTGGAATACTAAGAGAATTGTTATTAAATATTTGTTAAAACCACAACATACTTAAAATTTACTGGACCATTTTCACTGTGACAATGTTTGCTATAAATTAATTTTATTTTAAGTTAATAAGTAAATAAACTATATTAATATTTTAAAATTCTTTATTTTTCTCTTTATTAAAAAAGAAAAAAAGCTATTTCAAATTACATAAAATTTCCTAAATTTTTCTTATTTGTTTTGCCAAGTTTTCACAGCCATTTGTAAAAAGTATCTAAAGAAAATAAGCAATATTTAAGAAGACGGAAAATTGAAAATAACAACAGCATTAAATTGCCATTTTCTGTTTAGCAATTTTGTGCATATTTAAAAAAAAATATATAGAAAAAATATGACAAAATTTTGATCAAAATAAAATTGCGAAAAAGAATACAAAGTCTGTTAGTTAAAGTAGTTTTTTACAGTACATACATAGTGGAAAAACAAAAGTTTTGTAATGTTTTGTCTGATTATGACATTACAGTGTAGAAAACAAAGAAACAAATTTGTAAATGTTGAAGACAATCCCTAACTGCAATGAAATTTCAATGCTACTATTCGTTTGAAGCTTAAGTTATTTTTTAACTGATCAGTTAACTGAAAAATTCGAATAAAGACAGCTTAAATAGGGATGTGGATGTGAAGGGATTCAAAAATAATAATATTAATGCCCATGATTTGGACTATCTGACTATTATTCTAATAACTTTGAACTTTTATTAATCTGATAAAAGGGTTTCAAAAAATTTAGAAATTATTTCATATTTGCCATGCTTTTTTTTTTTGTAATATCTAGCTAAAAATTACCTCATTTCCAAATCACAGCATAAAGAGTGAGATTGAAAAATCTTAACACACGTTATTCCTCTTAACTTTTTTCGCAATCATTATTTAAACTTTTTTTTGATCAAGTTTTCTTTGAAAAATGAGACAGTTATAAAGTTTTAGGGATGAGCCTGTTCATTTGTTGTTAGTTTGATTTAAATAAGTAATGAAGTAGAAGTACGTGTTAAAATCATTCAACATTTTCAACCAAGTCAAACTTGGACCTACAAGAATCGAATGTCGGCCGTCAAACTGTTTTCTATGTTATTAGAAAGAATCGGGAGAATTTGATCGTTGATAGGAGACATGCTTCGAGAAGAAGGAAGAACAAGTGATAATTGTACGACCAAGAAAATAGAAAGCAAATTAAAAAGAGCACGGAAATTCAAATCATATTTCATAAAAAATTTCTCAGAAAATGTCGAAGGACCCAAAAGCAGGCGAAGTTTAAAAAAAAAAAAAACGTTTCTGTTATATCGTTGCGGGGAAAACATCAAGTCATTTGTTAAAATTTACCGAAATTTATATTAAGGAATGTTATGTGTGTCCACATAATTTTGGCCTGATTTGACATCCGGTCACTACGGTTAGAATGTTCTTGGTTCTTGTACCAAGGGAGGCCAATCCTTCAAACTGGCCAGAGCAAAGGCCAGCGAAGAGAACAAAAAAGGTGTCCCACTATAAAAATCTCCAATGGAAACATTTCCGGAAGAGGTAGTGATAGTACGAAAAATATTTTTTTGTAAGCTTTAATATAATTTATTTTAAATAAAATATTATTTCATTTTACATACGAGTATGTTAAGATATTTTCGAGTTTCCTCCGTTGCCTAAAGAATTCGTTATTAGCAATTGTGAAATTTTTGTGTTTTTCATTTTGGTATTGGATATATAACCTATAATTTATTGGGGAAACGCGCAGTTTTTTTTACGATATTTTATATGTAACCAAAACTTTGTAACTGGAGTTGTTTAAAAGTTTTCAATATAATAATCATAAAATCAAACCTTAACCGTTCTTTTGAAATAAACTGATGCAAAAATGTTTACATATGAAAATAATAAGGCATCAATTTATTTTTAATGACATCTATATTCCTTTTTCATTTTTTTAAATTTGTCTATTTAAGTTACCGTTTATATTTATTTAGGATATGTACAAAACAATGCTTGTTTAAGCTACGCTTCTGCTTAAATGCTTTTACTACAGAAGTATGTTTCTAAGACAACTTGAAACTTTTTTGTTTTAAAGAAATACAGCAAAAACTTTAGAAAAGACGAAATACATCTTAATTTTTTCTTAATATACAGAAAACCAAAGTAAACAAGAACAAATTTGGTTGTGAATTAAACATTTTATGCCATTTTATTGGTAACGCACTGATTCTAAAAACGAAAACAATATTAAATTCAGTTTTAAAATACTGAAATATGCTTTTAAACTTTTTATTTTGTTATACTCTTAGCACCATCTTCTTTTGTTTGTTTAGCTGTAAAAAATTTTCTATTACATGCTTTCGCATATCCTAGACACAAACCGTAATGTAAAGTTTTAAAGGAATTTAAAAATTATATTTACGATTTTGCATCCCTTACACTATTTACTAAACTCCTAACGAACATTCGTGGTGTGCATATGTGAACATATCACACTCATACTCAGGAAACCACGTTACAAAATGCATTTACAGTTAGGTCAATTTCCTATTTCCTGTATTAATATTATATCATACAGATACAGACTTGTCTACATACACATTCACATATACAGACACTCAAATGGGTATATGCTTGTTTGTGTATTACCAAACAAATGTGCCTAAATGAAAGCTTTCATGTGAAAAAGCTTACTCTACATTTTAGGTGTGATGTGAAAATAAAAAGCTATTATTGTTTGCGATTTCGACTATAGTTATGATATAATGCACTGTTATAAAGGCGAAAGTATATAAAAGCTTATATTTCAAAATTTAACGGTTATTTTAAATAATAAGAAATTGAAATATACACACACACACTCATTCATATATATGTATATACGTATTTGTAAGGATATTTTAATATAAACATTTTAATATGTCCCGTTGTAAATTTTAATACAACATTCTGTAACAAATAAACAGTATAATAATAAATAAATCTAATGGAAAATTTCACAATCTGAGTATCTCTTGATGGGTTTCTATTAAAGAGAAATTAACATTTTTATTCTAAGGACTATTATTGATTTAAAAACTTGTCAGATTGAGAATATTAACGAAAAAAGTTTTACAGATGCCAAAAAATTTTGTAAAGCTTTTTGTTTAATTTTATTTAATTAATTCACACATTCCTCAATATATTACCTAAAGACTTTTAATATGTTCTTCAGATTCTATACAAAGTCGAGGCTCGCTTTGTGAAATTTCAAAGTTAGATATTTTTAATTCTAGGAACTTACATCCGAAAAATTAATTACTTACAAACAATTTTTAAAGAACATAAACTTATAAATCTCAAGCACCTTTTATTTATTCTGAGTATAATTTTTAGTTTAAGAAAGTTATCCTATAGCAAGTTATTTATGTTATATATTTATAGTGCTGCTATAGTAAAAATGAAGAATAAAATGGTCTGTTATTTTATAATTAATTCATGATATATAATTCATGAATCCTCATTAAAATTCCATAATATAGGTGTAACAAAACAATTGAGATTTATTGTCTGTTGAGTGATAACAATTGTATGAATTCTTTTTAATGGTTATAATTTATAATAACAATTAATTATTACCATATTGAGTTTCATTTATAGTGTTTATAAAGTTCAAAATTTATGCACAAATAACAAACAAACATCATATTCATAACGAAAACTAACGACAATAAACCATAACAAAACTGTGCCATGAATTAATGATTAAAATCAATAATATTAAAATGTGTAAAAATGCGCAGAGGCATATACATATATATATGTAATCGAATAAAGACGAATTTTGGAATAAAATTTAAAAATTGAATTGATTTTAAACAATAATTATAAATATTTACTTTTTGTAAGGTAATATGTATATAATCGTAATGAATGTGAATACTACGTGATATTCATAAACAATGAACAATGATTCAGTGAATTAAATATAAATCTGCCATACAGTTTGGCTGAGTATTATTGGTTTACGATGAAATATGTGATTTGGAAATAATTTTTATTCATAGAGCTGTAATTTGGTTGTTGGTTTCGGAAATATTAATCCATTATAACCCAGGTTTTCATCTTATTCTTATCTTTAAGCAATTTTTTTATGATATATCTCAGATATTTGCTTGCTATTCAGTATTTCAGACTCAAGATAAATAATTTTCTAATTTGCTTAGCAAAACGGTTTGTCTGTGTTGAACTGCGTAGTCGTTATTGATGAGTATTGTTCAATTTTAAATCTGATTTAAATTCCAACACCCTTTTTTATTGTAAATTTTTTCCATCGCGACTTGTGTGAGTTTTCAAGAGACTCATTAAAAAAACTCTGAACGATAAACTTGGGATTATAATTGATTTGCGATTTTAAATCATATCAGACATATTTAAAAGCAATGAAAGCTTTAGGTGTTAATCTTTACAATATTTTTGTATTGTTGTAATGTTATGTTTGTAATATAATTTATGGTTTACTATTATTACATGTGTATTACTGTTTTGGTAGCACATCGAAGCGAAAAGACAAACTATAGACATTCTGAGAATTTTAAGAAAAATTTATTGTATGAAGTTCTCTATTGCAGGGATTCCCCAATGATGGTCATCAGGGATGTTTCGAAAAAAGTAGTCGTAGTAATTTTCAACAAAGAGCTTTAACACCGAAGTCGAAATAAGTTTCAGAAAAATCTCAAAAATTTTTAGAAATTTTTAATTATGAGGTTTCAGTATCCCTGGCATCTATCAAACTAACAACTACATGTTATTGTATTTACAACATAAAACATTGATTTATGAATTTTGTCAAATTGAAATTGAACAAAGTTGTCATTATAAGATTTCAACCTTAAAAACAGACACAATTTATACAAATGTTTTCTTTAGTTGTTGTTCATATTTTTTCTTTCTCTTGCTTGGTACGAGTATTGAAAGAAATGACGCAATGAAAAAAAGAACAATTCGCTTCTGACTGACGACATTTCACGTTGACAAGTGACAAACACGCAATATTAACTAGTATGTTCATTTCGGGTTTTTTCGCGTAATATTTTATTTATTTAGTAAAGGACAAGTAAATAAAATAAGAAATCCAACAATAATGTAGACAAGTACTGACTTTTTTTTTTGGTATCTTTGAAATGACATGGAATTTCTTCTGTGAAAATGTTTAGATAAGAAATAAGCACAAAATTTAATACTAAAACTAAAAAAATTCTCAAGAATAAACTTACAATACCCATTGTACGTGTTGTTAAAACTTTTTTGTTATTTTATTTTATTATATTAAAATCACTTTTGATTGTAGAACATTAGAAATTGCAAGTGAAATATTTTACTAATTCAATTATAGTAAAAACAAGTAAGAGTGTTAAATTCAACTATATCTAATCTTTGATATCTTCCATGTGAGTTTTACATTCACAATAATATCTGGAATATAACAAATGTTAACAAAATATTTGAAGACACTAAATTTTTAGCATTTTTTGGAGGTGTCTCGTTATTTTAGGACATATTGTGACACAATGCTGCCCAATCTACCCCATTCTAAACACCAAGCTGCTCAAGATAATGACAAACAATATTATCCTAAGTTTACCCAGGTACATAGTTTATTTTGTGGTTGAACGTAAGATCAAACGACGGACATCGCTATATTGGCTCGAGTTGTTATAAAGATCAAGAATATATACACTGTACAGGGACACAAATTAATTTTACAATGTGTTATAAATGGAATATTAAACTGATATACACAGGGTGGGTCACAAGTCACTGAAAAGTTTATTTTTGATGTACATTTTTTATTTTATATTTTTTTCCTCTTTCTACTTTTCAATATTAGAAACAACGTTTAGGAGATTCATTATAAGGGCGGGTCGATTTAAAAATCGCCCAAGTGAAAGGAAAATCTTATTCTAGCGATCAAAATAAGAAACTTTGCCCGAAGAACCATACCTCTAACACGAATTCTGATGTCCCGACTTTTGACCTGTCTGTCTCACTTTGACCCATATAGAGTGCCCCAATCAAGTCCAAATGTATTATCGACCCCCACTAACTTTTTTAGGGCCGACCCACCCATGCCAGCGGCACACCCCCATACAAACATTACAAAAAATCACCATATTTTGTTTAGAATTGGGCTGACTGTGTTTGTTTTAATATTAAAATTAACACTCATACGTATACGTATCTTCTACTCTGCTAATAAATCATACGCCTTGACTATGTTACGTTATTCAAAAAGATCGATCGGATAAGGTAAATAACTTTTAGATCACTCCGTGACTATGCGTGACTCTGCGGGACTACCCAAAAATTTATCTGTAGTCACAACAAGACTATGCGCCAAGTTTCAGATCAATTGCATGAGGGGGAATGGGGTTGCCCAATGGCAGACAGACAGACAGGTCAAAAGTCGGGACATCAGAATTCGTTCTAGAGGTATGGTTCCTTGGCAAAGTTTCCTATTTTGATCCTGGAATATGATTTTCTTTATCACTTGAGCGATTTTTTTGCCTCTCTACAAATCGACCCGCCCTATTCATTAGCCATGTAGACAATGGAGGAACGAGCAAAATTTGTTGAGTCATATTTTGCTAATCAAAATTCACTAATTCAAACCCAAAGAAAGTTTCGAAATTTTTTTAACACAAGAAATGCACCATCACGAAATCAAGTACGCAAGCTAGTCACTCGCTTTCAGTAATCGGGATCTGTTAGTGACTTATCTCGGAGTGAAAGACCGCCTGAAGCACGAAGCCAAGACATTATCGAATGAGTTCGGGAGAGCGTAAAGGGGAACCCTGAAACATCGACTCGTAAACGTGCCACTCAACTTCAAATGTCCAGAACTACACTGCGGAGAATAATGAAAACAAATTTATTGCTGTTTCCGTAGAAGGTACAGATGGTAAATGAAATTTGGCGCAAGGCTATACAGCCTGCTTAAGAGTTTGTGCAAAATTGACCAATGGATTATTTGGAGATGTTGTTGGTCATCACGATCAGCCGAACTAACACCACCAGATTTCATTTTGTGAGGATATTTGAAGAACAGTGTATACGCAATTAAACTGCAAGGACCGCAACAACTAAAAGACAACATAATATATGAAATGAATGCAATTCGTCAACCGGATTTTACTTTAGTTATGAACCAGGTTCAGCAACGAGCAGCAGTTTGCGAAAAGACCGATGGCAGGCATCTAAAAGATATTTATTTTTTAAATTTGATTTTTTTCAAAACTTTTGTTCAAAAATATAATGCTCATTGACTTATGGCCCACCCTGTACCATCTACACAGTTATGTGCAGAGTATAAAAAGGCACTTAATTTGGAGCTCTTGAATGAAATTGTTTAACTTATTTTTGTGTTTCTGATATTTCTTTAACAAATTAAAATATTTAAAGCATTTATATGGAATCTGGGAATCTTCAAATGAGAATTTCTCCAGTATCATAAACATATCAAAATAAATGTTTAAAATAATAATTTATTTTCGGTTATATCCATTTTAATAAACCTTTAATTTAATATAGCTTTTGGTTTTGATTCACCATTTTACAATTATTTTGTTGTATATTTAATTTTTTTTTTTAAATTAATGATTTTTTCTATAACGTTATTTACATATAAAACTCAGCACAATTTTAATTATTTTCTAATTAAATATAAAAAATTTTAACTTCTTGTGTTAACCGCTTTTAATATCCTGTTGTTCTAAGAACACAAATTTCTGCCATTATATCACAGTTTATTTTGTTTGTTTGTTATAACATTCACCGGCGACAAAAAAAAAAACAACAACATTTTACTTGCATGACAAACAACAAGCAGCAACAGAAGGGCAGTGCAACATTAAACAACAGCAATAACTAAAAAACAACTAACATATGCATGTACAAATGTTGCATGCCTGTAAAATAAAAAGGACGTTTATCACTTTCTGATAATCTCTCGAATATAAAAACCAAACCATATTATGTCAAACAAGGCACAAGTTAGCGTGTGTATTATATCATTAAACAAAAATACTGGGGAAGGAAAAATAACGAGCATAAAGAAATCCGACAACAATTATTCTATACTTATTTCACCGGTGGTCAAGTTAACATAAACTAAAAAATGAACAAAGTGTGCAAAAAAAAATTAGCCGGTAAAGGCCGACCGACCACATTATACGCTTCAAGATTTTAATGAATACACAATAATAATGTTTTTAATGCAAATATAATTTTATTTACTATACTGTACTATACTAAGGTAAAGACCTCAGCAAATCATGATTCCTGCAACCAATAGAAACTTAATGTATTATACGACTCTTTACTTTTTCCGGGAAAGAATAAAAAAATGGTCTAATACAAATAATTTGGTAATATATATGAATTATACTTTTATGTGTGAAAATTTGCCAATGTTAACGATAAAGTAAATACATATTTAAAAATAGTAATGTAGGGTATATTAATAAAACACGAAATCGAACACATGATTCTAAAACGAAATAAAACGCATACAAACAATAACAGCAACTGGGGGGGAAAATGACATTTAAGATGTTTTGCTTTGATTGCAGTTTTTAAAATTATTTTCATAAAAAAAAAAACACATTTAAAATTTTTAAACAGAGACAACGATAATGTTGGCGAAACAACGACACATTTGGTCCTATTTAATGATGATGAAATGACGACAAGAATGTCGACTGCGAAGACAATGATGGTGATGACGATGATGATAATGATGATGACCAAAGACATTGAATAACTTAAGTTAATACGAACTTACGCAAGCGTTTTATTGACAAATGAAGAAGAAATTATTGGAAAGACGTACACACGATCAGTGACGATCGGAAGTAAGCCCAGCAAACAAAACATTTGTAGATGATGTACTTCATATAAATAACAATATCAGAATTGCAAAAGTTGTAGTCAGATATTTTAAAAATGTTCAAGCAATGTAAAAAATTGTTTAAATTTCCAAAGGATTATTAAGTAAACATTTTTTGAAGTGTTTTTATACATTAGAAGATTTTGCATTTTTAAAATCGAAATCAATCTGAAGTTATCTCTGTGTTACTTTTAAAGTTCGAATATGGTTTGAACTGTTTACTGGGTTACGTGAAGTATAAGGGGTCTGTTAAATGTCATCGTGATACGATATACGAGTAACTCTTCTTCGTTTTATTTTGTATTTAAAATGTTCATTTGTTAAATGTACTTACAAAATCAGACAAAATGATCGATTGCGCGCAAACGCATTGACATATCAACATGAATCTTGCATTACATTTGTCTAAAAAGTTACAACAAATACAACAATAACAGCCAATAGCAACTGCAGCCAACCGCATTTCAAGTCAGAAGGAAATGTTGCGATTTTTATCATGTTAAGTTTTTTACCCTCTGAAGATTCTCTATATTTTAGAATTCAGCAGCTACTGTTTAAGTTTGCAACCTTTTGGATGAAATTATTGTATGCTATTGAAATCATACTCAGATACGAGCTATACGTGCACCTGCATGAATATTTTTTTGTGTGTAGGTTCCATCAATGTTGCAACTACATCCTCCACTTTATCTTCAGCATCTATCCTCTGATTCATTTTCTTGTGTAAAATTTTTATATTTTGTTGTCATTTAATGCATTTTTATTGCAAATTTAGTGAAAATTAATAATTTTTTTTTGCCATTTGCTGTTTTTTTTTTCGTTTTGCCAATTCATTCCTTAACTAATGACAATGAATTATTGTTTGCAATCGATTTTCATGTTTTTTTTTATAATTTTATTTTCTTTCGTTAAAGACGAGTATAAAATGACAATTGTCTCTTACACTTTTTGGTCTAAAAGTAATGAAGAATCATTTGCCATGCGTAAATGGCTACAATTCTTATTTTGTCTGATGTGTTCAAACTGTAAAGAGTGTGAAACGTGCCACGGCTTGCATTTTTAAATTACAGATTATTAGACAGTTTTCTTATTCGTATTTTTTTGTGTGTTCTACAATCAATGATTTATATCGTATTTATGATGAGCTCTTTAGACAGCACATACCACAAAAGGGTTGTTGTCTTTGATGTTAGCAAAAAAGAAATATCTCAGAATTCCATGAAAATGTAATGAATCGTGTTGTGAATTCTCTTATTAAGGAAAGTTTAAAACTTTTTATTAATATTTTTAGTATATGAAATTAATTGAGTTAGCCAAATTCAATATTTGATAAATGATTATTATTGATAACGAAAAACTCAGAAAGGAATGTTTTGATTTGTATAAATTCCCAATTTAAGATCAATATCTTATTTAATACTACAAATAATATTTTACAGCACTGTTCAGTAACTTAAAATTTTAGAATGTTTCAGTTTTCATTCAAAAGCTGGATAAATTTTGTGCTAGCATTTTTACTTCGAGCTCCATTTGTACTACAAATGCAAATTATGATATTAAAAGTGACATATCATTTAGCGGCATATTGTTTGATAATCCTTTTAGCGGTTTTAATCGAAAACATTACAACCACATCAAAGTCAAACTCAGAAAAGAAAAAAATCGAAAAATTAGATATGAATGGCAGTATGTAAATAAGTAAACATACGTAAAACTCATCTTATATAAGTGAAAATGACATAAATAAAACATAAAAACCAGAGAGAAGGATCTGAAATATTAACCTTAAGGGGTATCTAAATACAACACATCAACATCGCCACACTAATGGCAATAATAACAACAGCCACGAAAGCAACAGTATTTTACTATTTAGAAGAAGAAGAAAAAAAATTTTATGAGTGGCTTAAAAGCAACCTTGGCCGGCTGTTGAAAATAAATGGCCAAGAAAAGTTAAAAAAACATAAAATAAATTACATTGCACTTTGCACCATACCGTGTGCAGTAAGCGAGAATCCGTTTTTTAATATGTAACAACAACGCCATCATTATGTTCAACAAGTAGAAGAAAAGCAGCGATGTGCAATAAGTATTCGAATCTTAATATTAAAAGTACCTATGTGTTGGGTTTATTTTTTCCAGGGATCGAAAATAATTGTTATTTTTTCTTTCAGAAGGAAAGGTTCTGCTAAAATTTGCTTTATCTGTTTTATGGAATTTTTAATCATCTTAGTAAGATGTACAGTATTTTAGTCATCGTAACAAATATAAATGAAAAATATTTATTTATTACTTTGTTAGATTTATAGTCATTTTTCAGACATATTGCAATTAATACTGTAAATAATATGCAAATTTTAATTTTGTTTCAGCGGTGCGTGGTAAAGAAGATAGCATATATTTCAAAAATTCATAACTACACTGTATTCTTAATCGGGCCGGTTTCTGACATTTCAGCCTTCATCAGCGATTTAGTGAACATTGTAATAATTGTTATGTTATAATTGAATAGATTCTTTCTATATGAAATTTTTCTACTTAGGGTGGCCGTGAACCTTCACATACACTCGTACTTGCACTTTTTGGTCAGCGCTTTAACACACTCGCCTAAAGTCAGGCCTACGAGCAGTGTAGTTAGAATCAGTTTTCGTACCATACAGCTTTTACTTCGTATTAATTTCAGAAGATATAACTCTGTCCAACAATCGTTATTTTTGAATTTTTAATGTTTTTGAATTTATACTTCTAATTTCCACTATTCTCAGTTTTCATAAGAGTTGTCATATGTGACGTACGGTTTTGTTTATTTATTACTTTTAGTTACTACTTTCAATAATGGTTATTGGTAACCAAACAAAAAAATTTTTTTTTGGTTGCTACAAAAACAGAAAATATCTCACCTATATTGTAACTGTTAAAGTATGGTTCACATAAAATCTGGCCACATTGCAGAACGTTTTTTTAAAAGGCATGGTGGCAACACTTGCATTTCTTTTCAATTTTGTTTTCTAAACATAAGCAAAGTTTTTGCAAAGTCTCTAAAAAGTTGGGATATATTTATACGCGTAGTATAGAATGGAAAATCAAAAGAGAAGAAAAAATTGTGCACAAATTTCTGGATAATCCGACATGGTCAGGTTAAATGATTGCCAAAATGGAACTAAAACAGCTACCAGGGTAAGAACTTTATGTTACAACGAAACGAAGAGATACCCATCCAATATGCAAATATACAAAAATGGCTAATTTTGGTAAAAGAAAGACTACGGTTTGGCAAGCTAATTGCAGTTGTGGTCTGAAGAGCAGTGCCTTTGTCATCTCTTTAACGACGACTTCAGATATTTATATCAAAGAATGCCTGCAGAAACGCTTGCTGCCTTTTATTAAGCGTCACATATCTTCCGTAAAGTTTTTTTTCCCGATTTAGCTGCCTGTCATTATTCAAAATCTGCTATGGATTGGTATGATCAAAAGGTTGTGCAATAGTTAATGGGTCCGTCAAGGCAAAAACACGGACTATTATTAGAGGACATGAGTTTTAGAGTCTTTTTTTTAATTTTTCTTATATACTAATAGATAATAATCAATTCACAGCTTAAAATATTTCGCTTTTTTCACAAAAAAAAAAATATTAAGAACTTTATGCGGCCGGATTTCAAGTAAACAATGCTTTACGTCCCGAATTTTTTCCAATGACATTAAATGGATGAACGATTATAAGAACAAAATTCTTGTAGAAAAATGAATATATAACAATAAGATTTGCTAAAGCAAATGGATGGTAAACCTCCAGATGGAGGTTATTTACACTGTGTGTAATTTTTTAAGTCATGGAAATTTAACCATATACGGACACCACTACGTGATAAAACACCAAACAAAAGTCCCGTGTCTCCCAGTTTTGCCCCAAGTCATGTAGTTTGTTTTATGGGCCCCCAAAGATTTGGGGCTCGGTGTAATTTTTGCAAAAAAGTGAACATTTTCTCTGGCTCATATCTTGCAAACCCTTCGGAACTTTGATTTACTCTCTGAGGCACAGTTGTAGCTCTTGTCATAAAGAACCAAAAGTTGTGAACATATAAAATGAAAAAAAAAATCATCTTGAAGATCAAAAGCGCAAAAAACTTTTAAAACTTTGGTTTTTTTCCCCTGTTCAGGTCCATAGGTAGCAAACCGTTCAAAATACAGGAAAGCAATCAACAACAATAACGTAGCTAAGATCACAGTAAACAAATTTTTAGAACTTATAAACTTCCAAGGAATGATTTTTAACATCGTTTAGGTAGCGCTTAGGTAGCCACAAAAGTGAAAAATTTCCCGAAAATTTTTTAATTTAATTTGATTTTTCTTCACTTTAACATTGAGATGCATGCTATCTATTACAAAAATAATAAAAAAAAAATATTCGTATTAAAACTCAATCATATTCGTATTATGTTTATAATGTTGATGGCCCTGGACTTGCAAACCGCACTCTTTTAAGTTGTGGATCCAAATCGTCGTCCGAATCTGACTCTGATTCAGAAGTTATGGTGTCCACAGGCACGTTGCTTCCAGACTGCTCTTATTTCAAGTTTGATGTAACTTTAAAAAAAATTTTCCATCACGACTTCCTAAAATTTTTTACTGCTTGTAGTTGCAAATATATCAAGATAATCTTCTTCAAATTTCAAAGTATTGCGACAATAATTGTGCTGTTGGCGAACTACTACTCGAAAAAGCTCGACCACTTTCCATACAAATATATGAAAAAATTCACTTCATGCAAGTTTGACATCGATTTTTACAAAATATTTAAAACACACATGGTACAAATTTATGCTTTTAAAAGTTGGAAATATGATAACATTTCGTACACGAAATTTCAAAGTAATCTGACCAAAATTGTAGCTCGGACATACTACTACTCGAAAAAGATCAGACTCTTCCCATACAAAAGTGCGAAAATTTGCTCTTATTTCATGTTTGAGATAATTTTACAGAAAATTTTTTATAATGACATAGCCAAAAGTTATATTTTTTAGATTTAGAAATGTAAGGAGAGTATTTCTTTTAAATTTCAAACGTTTCCAACAATAATGGTGGTGTGGACAAACTACTGAATATAGTCAATTACAGACAGAAGTCTCTTGAGTTTTACGTGCGTTCCTGTCATGTTGACTTAACCACACGGTGTGCTTAGCACTGGGTGAGATACAAGGCATCCACCGGCGCCCCTTCCTTAGATGGTAGCAAACTAGGAGAATTGATTTGGAATAAACTCCTCCCTTTGCTATTGGGTTGGCCCGATCTAAAAGCCTATGGGTCGTAGACCCGGTTGGTTGAAATGCAACTCCACATCGAACTGTGTTCTTCCCGCGATTTTGGGCTACCACAGCCACCACGAAACTCCCCGAAGGGCCGTTCCCAAAAAAGCTATTTAAGGGTACAACACATTGTCCTCGGTTATCGGCAGCACTTGCAAAAACACATACTTCCAATAACCGTCCATTTGTCTACTACGTTCGTTCTTACTAGCTGTTATTATCAGGTGGCCCTGATATGTACAACGTTCGTACCAACATTTCAACCGATTTCCGTTTCGTCCGCGAAACACTGTATTGTCAAATGACGCAAGCGTTCTTGGACTCATCTTCCATCCGAACCTCTTGCCAACTTATTCTACTGCAATGGCCATCTTTGCTAGGACTGGTACTAGCTCATCCATTGATAGCTTCGAACTTTTCGACTCATGCCTACCTCCGTCTACTACGCTCCGTACTTACTAATCGGCGCCATCATGCTAGATGATGCTTACGTCAACTTTCGGTAATTCGCTTTTCAACTGGTCTCCGACTTGTCTTGGACGCTTTATTGACATGCGCGCCTGTCTCAAACGCCCTCGACTTGACTTCGACCCACACTCTTGCTCAATTCCTCTGTCATGGTATCTTGTCAGGACAACTGACGCACCCACACCCGGTCTCCTTTCGCTCATGTACCGTCTTATCATCTTACCTACATTACTTCATTACACCTTGGGACACCAACACAATTTTGGGATGTGACAATCATTTCATCTGGTAGGTTTTGACACCTCCAGTTTTGTGTTTTTGCTTATGCTGTCTTCGACTATGAAGATTCCGTGAGGTAACCTTGGGCTTAATAGCTTACCCGTGGTACCTATTTATAGCCTCAGGTAAGGCTTCGTAGCCAGCCTGGCCACATACTAGCCACTACCAAGTTATTCCCCAAAATAGAATAGTACTTGGTGGACCTGACCTTAACATTTAGGAATATTCACCAGAATTAACTGGCTTTGCCTAGCGTTGCCCTGATTTTGATCTTGAAGATGAAGTTTCTTTGATTTTATATGTTCACAATTTTTTTGATTATGACAAGAGCTGCAACTTTGCCTCAGAGAGTAAATCAAAATTCCGAACGGAACTTGGGGCAAAACTGGGAGACAAGGGTTTTTTTTATCTTTTATCACGTAGTGGTATCCGTATATGGTTATATTTTTTCTTGTTGCACTGTGTTATCTATCAATCATTTGTTAATATCATCTAATGGCGACCGTCGCTGCAAATTTTTAGATCTCTTTACTTCCTCTAGTATTTTGCGGTTTGTAGTTTAAGACACAACCCGAATTTGTATTTGGTTATTTCGCAATTTATATCGCTTATATCCTTCAGGTGCTTGCAAGGTTTAATTCTTTTTTTCAGTATCTCAAATAACAGTTAATTTTGACACTTGTTGATTATTAACGAAGTAAAACTTTAAGATACAAACAACCAGAGCCGTCAAATGTTGTGAAACGTATAATTCAAAGGCTCTTTTATATATTAATACTGCCCCACTCATGTTAAGAACCACTGTTTACTATGAGTATTATGATCATGCTGTTTTATTGTAAATACAGCATATTTTCACTTTAAATATTAATATTAAAGAAAATGCAAAAGATGTCGTCGTTTACAGCATGTAGAGCTTGTTGCTTCTTATACAAGCTGCATATATTTAGTTGTTTGTGTAGTTGTTGTTATTGTTATGTTAACATATACCGCGGGTGATGATGTCTATGCTTTAATAGCATTCATTATGTCCACAACAATTGCAACACGCATATGACTTTAGTTTCGTTGCTCACCAGCTTGATAGGCGAAATAATAAAAATAAAAAGGAATTCTCTTCCAGGGCATAATGAAATAAGAATTTTTATGAAAAAACACATGACGTAGCGTAGAGAATTATGAGTTGATATCTTGTAAAAATACCTCATATTATTCATATGTGTATCTAACCGAGGAATAGTGTTAAGAGATGTGTTTTAAGATGTTTCTTTAGCTTCAGTTTGGCTGTAAGCAAATTGTTCTATTTTGCTGTCCTCTGTCTTTAATAAGTACATTTATAAAACATAGCATAACATTCACTGAGGGAGCAAGATTATCTTAAAAAAATAGAAAAAGCGGCATCTTCTGTTTTCTACTTGTTCAACAGGAACTTATTTAAGTATCTTGTCTACACGACGGAGATTTTAGTGAAAGAAATACACAAGACATTTAGTTTTTTTTCTTAGCTCACATGTGGTGTTGAATTCTTTTTTATGGTTTTCGGGAGTGAGCCTTGAAACATCGTAGTAAGTCATGTGTCATAATCAGCTTCATTTACTACCCAGCAACAAAAGAATGACGGGTTTCATTGCTTCCAAAGGAATAATTTGGCCGGATGTAGTTTTAAGCAACTTCTAAGGATACCAATATAAAGTTGTTGCTATGAAACAAAAAATTTCAATAAAAAAATGATATAAAGAAATAAAATGATAAGATTGAAAATATTAAATTAATAAAACGTGGCAAGAAGTATTTTTATTAATAAAATTCTTTGCAGTTTGCATTAATAGAAACAATTTTTCTTAAGAGCCATGACCAAACATATTCAGATTCAATGAATAAATATCATAAAATAGAACAAGTCTATATAAAAATCTTTGACAATGATCAGGCTTTGTACTATTTACGGATTACAAGCTTTGGATCTTGTTGACCTCTCTGGATGTTCTTTTTTTTGCTGGGCAGTATTAAAAACATCGTACACTGTAAGACAATTTTAACTATTTCAGCTTTTTAGGAACAATACAACCGATACATATTAATGTAGCTGACAAAGGTTTATGTTGGTTGCTGTGTTTGTGTCGTTTTTTCGCTGTGTGAATCCTATTCTAAACTAGTTAAATCGCGATTTAGCAAAATTTTATTTTTACCACTTCAACTAAAAACTTTCAAATTTATTTTTCTAAAATGTTTATGCTGGCTTAGAACAATAGAGTACTTTGAAGTTGAAGGCGATGTTTTTTTATTTTTTTTTTTGTTGGCTTGTGCCTTTTTAACCTTGTGCGTTGTTACTTGGAGATCATGAGGTT
The DNA here is from genome assembly GCA_963682025.1 of Cordilura impudica. Taxonomy (NCBI): domain Eukaryota; kingdom Metazoa; phylum Arthropoda; class Insecta; order Diptera; family Scathophagidae; genus Cordilura; species Cordilura impudica. The sequence goes on from OY821521.1 coordinate 208,195,274, forward strand.
CAGTTGAAGTGCCAAATGTCAGATGTAAATATTGTTTTGTTTTAACAAAATAGTTAAAAGCTGATTGTAAATGAATTATTTTAAAAGTTTAAAAGGATGAGTGAAACACACATATAAATAGATTTAACATTCTTTTCGATTTAGGAGAATTGGAAATAAACAAATTAAAATTTGTTATGAAGAAAGGATATTTGAAAAATGCGACACCATCTTCTACGAAATACTCATGATGCCATTAACAACGAACTTACTGATATCAAACCCCAAATTGTAAAACTACAGCCATTTACAGTTAGATGGGCAACAAATTGAAGTAAGCTACCAATTAATGCTGACAATGATAGATGGAAAAGATGGCCAGGCTTTGACTAACACGAAGGCTGCATATGCCAAGCAACAAAAAGCAATTAAACCAAGTCCCGACAAAATCATTAGATAATACCGATGCATATGAATTTGGACTATCACCACTACATGCAAGAATACGACTTATGGAACACACACTAAAATTCAGTCATGATTTCGGGTGTTCAAGATCAATAGGAAACAATGAAACCAGCAAAGAGTCAATTTTAAATAAAGAAACATGTTCAAAATGAATATCGTAAATTTGGATTTATTATGGATCAAACAAAGCAAGGGGCGGGCAATACAAATGATGGCAATACCAAAAGAAGATTCCTTTCAGATCCAGAAACAGCATCTGAGATAACAGGAGTGGATTTAAGCCTTATTTTCAGCCTTTAAATAATCCTAGAAGTACTTCCGTGCAATTAAAAAATTGAAGATTATGTTAAGAAAACTGCAAAAATATATACAACCAAGTACCCATGGAGAAATATGTCTGCAACAGTTCACGAAATCCTTTATCATGGAGAATATGTCATTGAATATCATTTGGTACCACTTGGAGATCTTTAAGAGGAGGCTCAGGAATATAGGAATAGGGATTACAGATCTTATAGAGAGCACAATACTAGAAAAATTTCACGAAATTCCACAAACGAAGATCCACTTAATATATTTTTGGCATCGTCAGATCCGTTCATCTCCAAATTAACAAATTAACAAATCCAAAATTGAAAAATTTGACAACAAAAATTAAAACATATTTCTGTAGTAATAGCAAGATTTTTAGATGATATTACAAACGTTTTTTTAAGTGTAAATATTCGTTAAGTGTAAATTTGCAAAATTTGAAAGAAAAAAATTTAAGTTTTTTAGTAATAATAGAAATAATTTCTAGTGGATTCTTTTTTGAGTGTAAACAATTAAAAAAATCCCAAATATGATATTTTTTAATAAATAAAAAAAAAAAAATAAAAATAAAAAAAACATATTTCATGCTAAAATTTAAAATTCCTTAAAAAGTACTCAATCAATTTTACTGAAAAAATATTTTGACTGGTTCAAAAGTCACAGAAATTTGGCCAATAAAAAACGATTTTTGCCACTGTGCGGTGGACTACTATCAATGGGTTTTCTTCTTGATCAAATTTTAGAAAATTAAAATAGTTAATTATTTGTTTCTATTGAATATCTTAAATGACTTTAGAAGTTTAATTACCTCTATGTGTTGCGAGCACTTAAGTTTATTTGATTTTATTAAAAACCAAAAAAAATTGTGTACTAATAAATGTCTACAGAAGCCATAAAATCGTTTAATGTCTGACACTTGATTGATTGTTTGTTATAACTTAAACGTAGACATTCATGTGGCCATGCTTAAAAGCGAAAAATTGCGGTGGTGCAGTGGAGCATATGGTGGCAGTCGTTATATGTTACAATCTGGTTATAATAAATTTTCTTTAAGATAATCATTGGTTTTTGTTTTTATGGATCACTTTTTGGTTTAAAATGAAACACAAACAACATAAATAAGTTGACTGGGCCTTTCAATTTTAATATACTTGTAATATATCTTCTGGCTACAGAAAAAAGCACACCCAATCGTCCACACAAAATATAAATTTGTACCAAATGTACTAGATTTAGTGTTATTGCTCCGTTATTGTAAACTGAGGAAGGAAAGATAAAGAAATAAGTTTTAGGAAAACAGAAAAACATTTGAAAAGGACATGTTTCTATAAAATAATTGGTCTGAATCACTTAACTTAGAAATAAACTCATATAAAAGAAAAATAAAATGCAACTTAGTTCAATTGTTTGTGTTTTTATTCAAGACTTAATGTCAGGGAGCTCCAAAATATTATGCACTATATCAATAACTTAAAATCACTGCAAAAATATATATTACAATACAGTTGAAAAACTTTGGAGAAGGTCGCGAATTTTATCTCCGACAGTATGGAATACTTCCGCACTATCAACATTTTGTTGGTAATATTCAAATTATGCTACTGACGAGGAGGTCCCACAGGATGCCTTGCTACCATACCCGACCTAACTCCACTTATTCTTATGATGATACCTTAAAAATAATTTCACTCCAGAAGGAGTTGAAGTTTTTGTATCAAAAGTCCATTGTTGTCAGCACTGCTTTCAGAGATGTTAGAATAATTAAAAAAAAATGTTTTTTTTTAATTTTTTTAAATTTACCCAAAGTATACTCGTCTTGTCCCTGGTCAATTTAAGTTATATAATAGTGTAAGTATTTTCAAAAAATTTTCTTTACATTATAAAGCACAATAGCACGATTATCCGGCAACCAATAAACCAGAACACTCAGTTTACCGGAATTTTAATTTCTTAGGAATTTTTTTTTGCTTGTTTCTCTTTCGTAAGAGAAAGTTTTTTTTACTAATATTGTATAAGAAAATTGTTTTCTTGCATAAAGTTTAAAAAGAAAATAAACCCGAATCCTAAAAAATAATGAATTAAAGCGAAATTCTAGTAAAGTTTCTAGTTTTCAGGAAACATTATCCGCAATATTCGATTATCCGGAATGCTAGCATCCCCCAACGCATTACAGATAACAGTGCTTTCAGGGGGATGCCCTGCTACCATACCCGACCTAACTCCACTTATTCTTATGATGATACCTTAAAAATAATTTCACTCCAGATGGAGTTGAAGTTTTTGTATCAAAAGTCCATTGTTGTCAGCACTGCTTTCAGAGATGTTAGAATAATTAAAAAAAAAATGTTTTTTTTTTAATTTTTTTAAATTTACCCAAAGTATACTCGTCTTGTCCCTGGTCAATTTAAGTTATATAATAGTGTAAGTATTTTCAAAAAATTTTCTTTACATTATAAAGCACAATAGCACGATTATCCGGCAACCAATAAACCAGAACACTCAGTTTACCGGAATTAAAATTTCTTAGGAATTTTTTTTTGCTTGTTTCTCTTTCGTAAGAGAAAGTTTTTTTTATTAATATTGTATAAGAAAATTGTTTTCTTGCATATAGTTTAAAAATAAAATAAACCCGAATCCTAAAAAATAATGAATTAAAGCGAAATTCTAGTGAAGTTTCTAGTTTTCAGGAAACATTATCCGCAATATTCGATTATCCGGAATGCTAGCATCCCCCAACGCATTACAGATAACAGTGCTTTCACTGTACAAATACAAACTACGTTCGTTATGAATAAAGAAATAATTTTATTTTTAATTATAAAAGAAAAGAAAAATAATATTGCAAAAAATAGTATTAATTAGCCCAATTATTGGCAGGAAAACGATGAAATTCTTTTTGAAAATTTTAAAAAACTTTGGTGATGTTCAGTTTTTAAAGTATTCAAAGAAAAAGTAAATCAAGTTTCTAAAAAACTTTGTCTTAAATATTTTCTTCTGGCTATAGCTTATTTAGTTATCTGGAAACCATATAAATAACGAAGGGAAATGTCGGTGTATACCGCCCTGCGATTTTTAATATTTGGTTGAACTATTTTTATTGCAAGTAAAAAAAGGGACCCAATATCTTTAAAACAAGTAAGAAAATTATAGTCGTTCTAAGCTGAATATCTTTTACACCATACCATGTATGCAGAGAAACGGTCTTGGCCATATTGACACTTATTTTTGGCAAAAACCTGTAACCAAATCTGTGTAATATTTTTGGGTTTTGATAGATTTAAATAAAAATTGGGAAGCAGCATTAAATTGGTGCGATGACTAAGAGTTTTTGTAAAAATTGTTCTACCAAGAATTTCACGAAATTCAATAGCATTCGTTCGACGGCCGATAGAAGCTCATAAACAAAATTTCATTAAAACTTTTAATATTTGCGAACCGCAGTTTGACTAAAAGCTTTACATAGACGCACAGACGGACGGATAGATGGGTCAATGGACCGACATCGCTAAATTGACTCAGAAAGTTATTTGGTCGGTACAATAAATGGGTTGGTCACATATATAGTATAAAAAATCGAAGAATATTTTTTTTTTTTTGAAAAAGTTTCAAAAATAATTTTAGAGTTTTACTTTCAACACATAAGAGAAAACATGGACAAAGTTTGATTTTTAAGTTCTTTGCGATTTGGTGGCTAATGTATTCGATAACCCCACCGATTATCTAGCATCATTTGAATCAAGCATCAAATTTGTTCTATAACCATTATGTGTGTGCATAACTCCTATTTAGAATTATGTCTATTTTATATAATTCAGTTATTAAATAATTTGCAGGTAACCGAAAAAAAGTAGCACTATCATATCACTGAAGTCGTTCTTCCATTCGCAATAAGTTTGAAAAATTGAAAAACGCGAATATATAATTGTAAAAACCGCATAAATTTTAATCCACATAAAAAGAGACCCGAGTGTTATGTGCATAGAAAAATCTTATATATAAATTAGCTTTTTAAAATTTCAGAGCAATTTTCATGCTACATGCAATAAATTTAGTGCATGTAAATAAGTAAAAGGTTTTTTTTTTCTATAGAAGGTACTGAACAACAAGATACGGCAGGGAAAATGAAACTGAACACAAAGCAAGTTACACTCAACTAGGAATATGCAAGATCAAAAACGATTTTTACATTTACTTAAGTAATCTTTTCTATTTTTTTATATTTCCTACTAGTATTTATGGAAAAAATATTTTTCCCCCCGATCTAATTTGTTTTTTAATATATTTTTAACTTTAAAACTTCATGACATAAGTTAAAGTATAACCTCACGTTTTGTTTTGTCAGTCAATTTTTGTGTATTTGTATTTGTATTAATATTTTTTTTTTTTGATTTTGTTAAAAATTAATTGATTTTTGTAGGCTCAATCATCAGACACATGCAGTTCAACCGTAAACAGAGTGTTAACATACTAACGGCAGGTGGTTGCAAATAAACCACTAAAGTAAAAGAACAAATTAAAAAAAAAACAATTCAAAAAATGCAACAATAAATAATTTAAAGTAGTTATCACCTTGCTTTTAGCTCAATGTGGTGATTAACAGATTTTAAACGTGAGATAAATATTTATAATCATATTAAAATGTTCATACCTTAAAAAAAAATAATACCACCAAAATCATGTTTTTTTTTTCTTAACATCCTTCTGTATAAATTTATGCAACAAAGATTTTTATCTTAAAACTGTTTTCAACCAACTAAAGTTATAGAATATAAATAAAACTACAATATCTTAAAAACATACACACGTATATATTTTCAATATAAGTGACTAAAGTAACACCTCCTCCTTTTTTTTTAATTTGTATAGGTTTCCATAAAGTTTATATTTATTTATTAATTTTTTGGCTGTTTTTTTTTTTTTTTTGGTAATTAATCAAACTAGTCATTTAGTATTTTAATCACAAACAATGCATTTTGTTGGCTAGAGTACTTAGAGCTTAACCTCAATTTAATACGTGAGTAGTTACTGCCTTTTCCAAGTTGATTATCTTGATTTTTAACCAATTGTAGGGACCCACTGTACACGAATATGATAATTGAATGAAGGAAGTGGCAATGACTTATTACATAAACTGGCAAAATTATTTATCAAACTGCTTCAAAGTTAATAAATTCGTTTTTAAATAAGAAATAAAAATTAAAAAAAATAAAGGGTGGTGTCTGTAGTGTGGTTATTTTGAGCATGATAACAAAAATGTCAGTTACTTTATGACAAGAAGTTAGTATAACATATACGGTTTACGAATGGGTCAACTTGAACAACGTTCGGAATTATTAAAACTTATTTCCAAAATAAAGAATCTTCTACTCAAAATTAAAAAATTTACGTTCAAAATTCAGTATAATTTTATCAAACGTGTGCTTGAAACTGGATCGTTATTGCACAAACGAGAACATTTCAGCCAGCGTTGGCAAGAACAACAAAGCACCCCATCCTGCTATCGCTTTTAGGAACAGTTAACGGTAAGCACTAATGATAACTGATTATTTGTAGCCCATTTTCGAAAATTGATTTCAATAAGACGGCACACTGTGTCACACAAGCCGTGAAAAAATCAGTTTTTTTTTTGCGTGATAAGCTTGTGAATTGGTCACCGCGCAGCTGAGATTTGATCCCTTTGGACTATTATTTGTCGGAACCTATTAAAGATGAGTGTTACGCTAATCACCAAATGGCAGTTAAGGCACTGGAAATATAAATTTGTCATCGAAAAAAACTGCTCCATAGTGTCGAAAATATATTAAAAATAAGGTTGATCGTATGGGCTACTGCAAGGCCAGTATATGAAGTCATTTGAATACATTAGTGTTCCATAATTAACTGCGAGGATAGCACTTTCTAAGACAAAACCCCTATAGATAATCAGTACTTCCCAGTATTACACTATTGCAGAATATACAAATATTTTAATGTTCTTTCCAAAATCTTTGACTCTAAAAATTAACTGCAAACAAGATATTTTCTTTATATTTTTTTTTATTATTTCAATTTACATAAAAATATTTTTTATGGGTTAATTGTAGATCAAAGTGTCATTTTTTGCTTATGTTCGATTATTATAAAGTTGCTTACAATTACTGAGTATAATTTTTTATCTTGTTGCTATAATGTTGCATATAAAGACTAAATCCATTGCAACTAAATCATAATTATGTTATTTGATCCATTCAACTAATACATTTTCCAGTAAATCATTATGAAAATAACTATTTGCAAGAGAATTGGAAACGTAATAGAGGGGCATTAAAATAAGTAAAAGTAGCATTATAGGTACACAACAATTATTTGAAATTGCTAACAAAATGTTACTAAAAACAGACATGTTGCTTTGTGCTTGTCTTCATTAAAAGTAAAATGGTGGTTAAATTAAGTAACTAAAATTCTGGAAAGCAAATTATTTTTGATATCTGCTAGTTACTAGCAATTATTAAATTCCTTTAAGGGACTTTTCTGAAAAATCAGAGTACGTGTTTCCGTAACCGTATCGAGTCTTTCTGTTTTTCATAATAAAATTTTTTATAAAATTAACGCTTTCATTTCGACTTACTTTTTATTCATTAATTGTTTTAGCTTATCAATACGTTAAATGTCTTTAATGTCAAATTTATATGTAACTGACAGCAGGCATTAGGTGTGTACAGTTGTTACTACTTTTGTTGATTGCAACAATACGTAATACGTTGTAAATGCAAATGTTAAACAATACTAACAACAAACAGCAAAACATTTGTGACAAATTTGCAAAATGATAGTGAATTGGCTGCCATATACGAATATGAAACTGTTTTCTAGAAGTAAATATATTTTACACACTTACTGTAAATGCAACAAAAACAAACATATTGATATTGAACATGGGGTTTCTGCAGCGTTCATCTGATAAATTGTTGTTTTTTTTTATTACTAAAAACTAAATTATTTACTATGCTCAAAAACTATGCGAAATTAAAAAGGTTTACCTTTGATCTCTGGGCACTCTATATCACAAAATTTCTCTATTCTAGTGTAGAAAAACCTCCAGTTTCCCTACTAGGGTAGTACCAGGATATCAGTTCCAAAAGATAATCATTGAAATTAAATAATGAATATATTATTATTAAACAACAATGTTTGGACTTTTCAATTACTTTTTGGGCATATTGTATATTTGCAAAAATCCATTTACAGATTAAGCGAACACAGCAGGCTGTAGTATAGAAAAACACAGTTGAAAATGGTAAAGTTAGGAAACCTTATTTAAGGCAAAATATGATAAATCAATAAAGGTAACAACTGCAAACTTCCAACACTACAATCGTTCGTATAACAAGAGCAAAGGTGCTGATTGTCACACTAGCACTTGAAGAAATAAAAAAAGGTTAAACAAAAAAGTAATTCAAAACCACAAGAACCTAAATGTTACACCCACTAAGAAGTCAGTCAGTCATTCTGTTATATGATATACACTTTTATTTATTCTCATACTTGGCTTGTTCGGTTGTTGGGCCCGATGTAGTGCTAACAGAAGGTGGGGATCTTAAAAATATTTAAGCTGAAAATTTATGTGATTTGTATATTTGTTTTATATATTGAGTGAAAAATACACCAGTTTTGATTGATTTTTATGATTTTTGTCCAACAACCATCTAATTTTTTTGTCGTTATTTGAACACGAAATATTTCCTTCAACTCTAGTTTGTTGGGCAAAATTTCAAATACCCTACCCTACAATAGTGATTTAATGTAAATATTCTGAAATGTTTTTTAGTTTATTTTAAAACGAATTTTAAGAAAAATTATGAGTTTGGATGAGGAAGCTAGCGTCCTCAATTTTTGAAGAATGCCATTGTTTCATGACGTATTCAATCTTAGAAAATGTTTATTTAAGTAAATTTTAAAATTTATTCTCGCAATTTATTGTTAGTCAGTAGTTTAGTAGATTACTTATAGGGTTACACGTTATCCTTATTTACCTACTTAAGTTTTCCAAACAACGTATTTTATGAAAAGTTTTAAACATACAAACATACGTACATATTTTTCAAACAACACAAAAATGACAGAGATTAATGTATGGTTTTAAAATTTATTGACAATCTAAATGAGTTTAAATATATGTGCATACATTTTGTAACATTTGTACCTTTTCTGCATAGTTTTGCATTGTTGTTGGTTAGATTTGCTGGTTGTTGGTTTCTTCGGTTTTGTTGTTTAAGATTTTTGAATAATTCCGGGTGTATATCAAAGTTTCCAACTAAAGTATTATGTCATTTAGACTTATGCAAATTAATGAAATCCTTTTTGGATTTTCTGCTATTGATATGCAAACACAATTTTATAGTACATTGATACATATACAATGGAATACAAAAGAAAAATTTAATTAGATGCACATACTATGACTATACTAAGGTATATATAGTAAAATGTCAGGGAAATGTTACAATGTAATGTAAGTACCATAGCTGTGAATATTTCATTGGCAATAACATTTCAGTGAATAGATTGCAAATGCCAACAAAAATTTATTTAAAAATAATAAATCATGATTTGAACACATTAATAAACTGACTGACCTTTTCTAAAGCCTTATTTTTTTTTTTTTTTGTAAATATTCATGTGGCGAACTTTCCAATTGCATCATTTTAAAATATTATCAACAGATTATTAAAAATGTGCTAAAAATACTGCTGTACTCTTTTTTTACAAATTCGATTATTCACACCCTTTCAGATATCATTTTAAAACAACAAATAAATAACTGTCTGTTTTGAGCAGCAAAATATATTTTATATTATTGTACATTTACTCAAAAACTAATGCATAATCACAATGCTGAAGAGAAATGTTTGAAACATTTAAAATGATTGTTTAAAATTTTGATGTCTTAGCACCGAACTTTAACAATGAGTACTTTTGGACTGTCTATTTAACAAAGTAACAGAACACAAATGTCGAAAACGCTGTCTTTTTAAATATTTCTTTAAAAAAAAATTGTATACGGAATTATTTTAGCCAAGACTCTGTTTAAATGCAATGCAGTGTTTTTGCAACAAAATGACATTTCAGCTACAAACAACAGAAAATATTTATTACCAAATCATTAACTTACAGAAAATAATACACAAAATAGTAATAATACGAGTAGTTCAGCGAGTGCAGAGGTTCAATAGAATAGAATACTTAAATTGCATAATCTTAGTTTATTTCATCATAGAAAAGTAAAAATAGATTAACGAAAAATTGATAATCGATTTGTCTTATAATTTAAAATAATATTGAAGAAATTCTTTAATTTTTCGATAAAGTGAAAGGCTGAGCGGCGTATGAGTAATATTCTTTTTCTTGGCAAAAATCGAATATTAATCATACGCATATGTTTTCTCTCAATTGTCTTTGCTTTCTTTTGCTTTAATTTTCACATAAATTTATATCAAAAATCAATTAACTCTTTTACAGCTCTCTACACTACAACCAATGAACTATTAAGTTTCCCTTGATGTTTTTCTTACAACCGGAATAATGTTAAAGTTTGTTATTATATATTAAAAGAGAAAAACAAAAACAAACAGTTGAGATCAGTCAGTTTTCATTGCAGTTCATAATTTTTACAATATTTTCCCTAAATCGTCCAGATAAATATGTTTAATAAAATGAAAAATATTTTTAAATACAAAAAGCACTATTGAGCAGGGTTACCATGTTAGAATTTTAGTTGCTAAGTTTAGCAACTTTTTTTGTCGTTTAGCTTCAGAAATTTATAAAAAGATGCTAGATGCTAACTTAGCATTTTCTATTAATAAAAGTAGCTTTTAACATCTTTTTTTGATATTTTTCATTACTGTTTAATATACAATTTTAAATATTGAGTTTTTTTAATTTCGCAAAGTGTAATATGAGAAATTTGTGTACTATTTTTACCACTCTGCTCGTTTCTTTCAACATATATAACAAACATTTTGAAATAGAAGTATATTTGCTGTTTATTTAACTAAAAAGTTGTTAATTAACTAAAAAGTCGATTGTCAAAAAATGTAATTGTATTAGAAAAATGGCAAAGTTTTCATTACAAAACACATTAAATTGGATAAAAGAACCGATAGCCAATATATCAGAAGAGTTTAAATTTAGATCATCTGAAACAGAAAAAATTCAATTCCAATGGAGTTATATCACAGAACAGTATTGGGATACAACACAGAATACAACCTGTTTATGGATTAAGTTAATAATTTCAAAAACTCTATTGGGTAAAATCTATTTAAAGAGTTATCCACATTTGTTTTGTCTTTATTAGTTTAGTCAACCTCAAAAGCCGAAGCTCAACGTTTGTTTAGCTTAAGGGCTTTGGTTAAATGCAGGCTTTGCAACAGAATAAAGCACGAGACGTTATGTTATATAATACGGCTAAAAGAAGGCTTGAAATTTAAATCACAAGAAAAATCACTCTAATATTAAAAATATTTAATTTAAAATTAAAAAAACTCAATCTGATGTTAAACAATATTACAGATGAAATACAAAATAATTTTAATTAAAATTTAAAAAATATAAATCGAAACTTATGTTTTATATTAATTTTTCGATTTACTAATATAATCAATTAAAACAAAGTTTTTATTAAACCTCTTCCTTTCCTTATGCATATGAGCTTTGAATCTCTCCGTATCTATGCGTGACTATTTTAAAATAAATCGTTGGTCAGAATAAGTCTATGGACAAAGTTTGACATTGGTCGGATGAGAGGAAATGGGGTTTAAAGCACTCCCTGACTGTACATGACTATGCGTTACTATGTCAAACTTAATCTTTTTTCACTCCAAGTCTATCTACCAAGTTTCAGATCGATCGGATAAGTGGAAATCCGTTCTAAATTTCTACGTGACTGTGCCTGACCATGCCTGATAGTGCGTGACTAAGTCAAAGTTAATCTTTTTTCGCAGCAAGTGTATGAACCAAGTTTCAGATCGATCGGATGAGGGGAAATGAGATTTAGATCACTCCGTGACTGTGCGTGACTATGCATGACTGTGCGTGACTACCCCAAAATTAATCTGTAGCCACAACAAGACTATGGGCCAAGTTTCATATCAATTTGATAAGGGGGAAGGGGTTGATCCATGACAGACAGACAGAGAGTATGAATTAAAAGAAAGAGATTTTAAAAACCAAAGAATTTATTAATAAGTATTTAATTTTACAATAGAAAGTAGTGAAATTTAAAAAAAATTTCATTGTTTTAACGTTGTAGATTCTCTTTTTACAATTTAGTATCTCTACAATTTCAAATTATATCAATACTGAGTTCCAGACTCTGCGAAATATATTTCGAATAAGGAATTTTTGCTAATGTTACATTTTATAAGTTTTGACAAGAGACATTAATATTTTAAAATTTAACCTCCAAAAATTTTATAATAAAATTCAGCTAAAAAAATAATGAAATAAAAATTTTACAACATAAATTATTTTAAAAATTTAAGAAATTCATAGTCGGTCTACATCCGAATTTATGTCAATTACTCGTAGTTGGGAAAAGGGTATGAGATCGAACAACCTCGCTGGAGAGACCACTACTGGACATTAAAATTAAATCAAATTTATGTGACATTGTGTTATACTTTTTACTAGCAAATGTGTTAAGGTTCATATCGGTTCGTGTGGTTCTTATTAGTCCACGAATTAATGCGATCAAGATCATTTTTATGTGTTCCAAAAATATATACAAACCAAATCTAAGAAAAATATGTCATACCTAAAATTGGATCTGCGTTTGCGTTCTTGTTTAATAAACACACAGACAGCCGGCCGAACATGGGTATTTTAAATTCTGAGTGGAGCGCTATAATAGAATATATCAATCGCATTATATACAGAATAAAGGTTCATACGGGGTATAAAATATTACCGGCAAATAATGCTTAATATAATACTTCGCTTTTCTGAAAATATAAAACTCTCGAGTTGATGATCTCATACCCTCCACTATATGTATTTGGTGGTATCTTCACCTGTGTTACCCGTTTTCAAGGCATCCAAATAGGGATCTCGGAGATGAAAGCTATGCATATATTAGATAACTGTGAATTATGTTCCTATGTAGTTTCCACCGGACAGTCAGAAACATATTATTTGAAACTTGCAATGCATTTTCATTGAATGGAAAAGAATCGAAAAGAAAAATTTATTTATAGCATTCATGCTATGGCCAATAGAATTCTATATACCAAATTTCGTATTTCGTCAAAATATATGCATATTAGCGATCTGTACTTTGGTTACAAGAATCAGAATCACTTTCTGAGTCGATTTAGCGATGTCCGTCCGTCCGTCCGTCCGTCCGTCCGTCTGTGTGTCCATGTAAGTGTGTCAGAAAGTGATTCTGAGTCGATCGGTATAACAAAAGATGGGTCTAGGCCAAATATTTTTGGTAAATACAAACATCAGCACAAAGTTATTATACCCAGACCACATAGTGGTATAGGGTATAAAAATGGAGTTTTGTCTGTCTGTTTGTGGTTTGTAGGTAACTGCTTATCCGGAAGGAACAATAAGCTATTTTTTTTATTTTTTAATTCTAGAATATAAAGTATTTATTGTCATATATTTATAGAACTGTAATAGAGAAAGCTTTAGTACTTTGTCTGAGTTCATAAGGTATTAATGTGAGTAGTAGTGGAAAATATGGGTGGAATCGCCAAAATAAAAAATCGCCAAAATTATAAAGAGCAAAAAAAATAACAGTCGCCAAAGTCAAAAAACGCAAAAGCCAAAAATTGGCAAAATCAAAAATCACAAAAAACAAAAATATTCAAAATCAAAGATCGCCAAAATAAATAAAATAGTTTCCTACAAAATGAATTCCCAGTTTTTTATTTTGTTACGATGGGTGTAGCGAAGCGCATCGGGTTACGACTAATCTACAAATAAGAGATGTTTGATATAAGAACATATTCTTAGCCACACTGCTTCTAGGTACACTTCTCTACCACAGACTATTGCATGACTTTTACTTAAGAACAGTTTTAAATATAAGTTGTAAAAATGTGTTATCAATCTACACCTTTTCGAATGTTATTTCAAAAATTGATTTTCAGAAGTCATCAATTGCATTTCAGAAAATATGAATTGATTTTCGCAAAGTATCGAATTTATTTCAGAAAACGTGAAATGAATTTCAGAAATTATCAATTGCATATCTGAATATATAAATTGAATTTCAGAATCAAAAAGCTGTAGCGAAAAAATTTATTGTTTCGACTAGTGAGTTGCAGTCAAAGAAAATATTTACCAATATTTGGATTTAATTTTTATGTACTGGAAAAAAGAATAACAAGGGCGGACAGTTCATGGGAAGAAGAAGAAGAGAACTTCATTTTTAATCAGCTACAAAAAATTTTGCACTTTTTTTTAATACATACAAAACTATATATCAAATTGTTTAAACATGTTTTTTAAATTAATGTATTTACTAACTTAAAAAAAAATCCTGCTAAATCAGCAATTAACCCTCGTGCTGTTGTATGAGTATGTTGTTTGTTTCAATCAACAGTGTTATTCTCCACACAAGCACGTGACTAAAATATTGAATAAATAATTGGAAATTGTTCAGCTGCATATGATAGATCAACATGGAAAATATTATGAAAATTTTATGAAGAAGCGCTAAGTAGCATAAACTCTAAATACCAAAAAATTAAATCCAAAGAAAGGTTGTGCAAAAAATATTGCATTACGAATTAATTAAATTATATATATCTGTGGTCACGAGCGATAACCACATAAGTCGACTTAAGATCGATTTGACTTACGTATGCTACCATATTCTAATAAAAACGCTTTATATTTACGTGAAATCCCCATTTCTCTAACACTGTTTGTTTTAAAAAGTTATTAACATTCTGACCTAAGTCGTAATGAAGCCCCATTACATTTATGTAAAAAGTAATTTTTCTCAAAAGTGTGATTTTCGACCTATGCGGTTAATACTTGTGACCACATACATGTTAATATTATCGATTTTTGATATCTACACTTAAGAAGAGCAAGCCATTTGATAGTATTATTTAAAGTGATTTTGAATTAGCATTGACTTTAAAACTTCAGTCTGAATATCATTAATAGGCAAGTTAATGTCTCATTATGACAGGAAGTTCAATATCATCGAAAAACTTAAAAATATAATCTTTGTTTTAATAGATATACTTAGTTATTCAATATACGTGTAAGGTATTTCAAAATACATTTCTAATCCAAAGAGATTGCTGAATTCAGCATTGAATAGAGTAATACGTACAAGTTTCTCAGTTAAAAAGTCAACTAGTTTATGCACATCTATATTGTTCTTGCTACATACATGTTCATATAAATAAAAACGCCCATTAAATTATACTAAAGACCACAATTGCAATTGACCTAAATTATTTCAAATTATTACGTTGACTGTTGCTAGTTATATGAAAAAAAACAAGTAAGTTTTTCAAATCAATCTGTTTAAAACAATTATCGATATTGTTTCTTGTTTTTTTGTTGTCGCTTATAAATCACTGCATTTTTTTTTTTTTTTTTATAACGTATTTTTGAGCATATTCAAATATTTGTTAGTCTTTCTTAAGACAATTGCCTTTTGAAAAGTATTACTTTTCAGTAATATATGACTGAACAACAAAACTGAAAAATTATTGTATTATTACAAAACTAAACAAATATTACTTTCAGTTGGATATTTAAAATTGCTCAGATTGTTGGCGAAGTATTAATTTTGATTTTGTTTTTGGATTTTCTGTTCAAAAAAATTAAATTTATGTGGTCAACTTCAAGCAACTAACGCAGAAAATAAACAATTATATAATTGAATTCGAGCATATACCAAAATTTAAATTTTATGAGTCAAAAATTGTTATCGTTGGAAGGATTTATGGATTTAAAATAATTACAAAATTAAACAATAAATTTGCGGCAACATATTTGAAGATTGTGAGATTGATCGGCAGTTGCTCGTTGAGCTACCACTGTCATTAACAGAATTATATGAAATGTCCAACGAAAGATTAAACATTCAGGACAGTTTGATGAATGTTTCGAATTTAAAAATGTTATGAATTTTTTTTATAAAACCAAACATATATGAAAACAAATTTAATTTAAGTATACCAGGTCTTTATTATTTACATATTTTATTATGCTTTTTTATTTATCTATACAAGTATATGCTCAGGGTATAATGAATTTGTAGTGATGTTTGTAACTACCAAAAATATTTTAGCGAAATATTTATACCGATCGACTCAGAATTACTTTCTGAATCGATTTCCATCCATTCGTCCGTCTGTATGTGTGTCAATGTAAACCTTGTAATCAAAACACAGGTCGGAAATATTAATGTAGTTTGATGAAAAATGGCATATAGGCTATAGGATAAACGCTATTGAAACTGGAGCAAACCGGTTTATATTCAGACCTAGCTCCTATAAAAATGTCGCCTACGAAATGGACTCAAATTGCCATAATATCCAAATTATCATCCAGATCCTGCTCAAATTTGATTTGTCTATATATATTTATTTTTATCATGTTGGTATTTCATAATAAAAATATTTCATAATAAAAAGTTGAATTGATTTTTAATAAAAATATATATCAACTTCACACATTATTCAGAAGTCCAAAAATAAACCCTGTGGAATAAGTCTAAGTTATAGCCCCCATATAAAGCTGCTTATCAACCTTCATTTAAATCCATCAAAAACAAAAATATTGCATGGATTTTTTTTAAATTTGTTTTGTCCATGTTTTTGTAAATACGAAATATTCGTTTGGGCAGGAGCAGTTCATTTTTCGATCTAGGCTTCAGGAAAAAAAATTAATAACAATGCCACTAAAATTTGGTTTACTCTTATTTTCTTTATCCCTTTCTCTAAACCAGTGGAGGCCGTGCCAAACACATTGGTGTTCGGCTTCTTATATGTATACAGCCGAACGAAAACAAAAATACTCACCAAAGAGTAAAAGTAAACAACAATTTTATTCAGTCTTATGAAAGCTTTTGAACAAAGCAGGTCTACGTCGCATTGCGTTTTGAAATTCATATATACTTTTTTTTTATAGGTACACAGAGAATATTTACAGAGACACACAATTTTTTTGTTTTATTAAAGCTTTTATTTTATAATTACATTTTTAATAAGAAGAAAGCTATAATGTGGGATGAAAAATGGGAAAGTAGTTTCTTCTTTTGTTTAAACGCGCTAAATGAAGCGGAGTGCCTGGTGTGTAACAATGTATTAAAAATAAAAAAGGCATTTAACCTTAAGTGTCATTATATAATCTGTCAAACTGAACTTCTTTAATTTGTCGAAAACGAAAGAAGAAAATTACTATTAAAACTAAAAGAAAATTTTAAATTAAAATATAATTACATTTTAAACGGTAATACCTCTGAATGCGGAAAAATAAAGGCAACGTACACCATTGCTTTGGCCTTGGAAAAAAAAGGGCGACCTTTAGAAACCTAATACTTCATTTATTTTCAATGTGTTCCACGACTTATATTTGTGAGTCAACATTTTCAGTAATGTCTCAAATCAAAAGCAAAAGCCGAAATAAATTAACTGCCAGTCATTTAGAAACGTTATTGAAAATTAAATCTTATGATAAAGAAATTGACATTGAAAAATTGATCGAATTTCACAATTCAAATACGAATGTCAACTAAATTGTGTCGATATTTATTTTGTTTACATTCTCACTAAATAGTTTTAATTAAAAGAAACCAAAAATGTTGGGAAAATTTCGAAGACTTGATAAACTAAATTACGCAAAGCAGTTGAATCTGCTATAAATTAAACATTTTATATAAATTACATACGTTGCCTCCATTTGACAACAATATAGGTGTCTTTTATGATTTTTTTTTTTAATTTTAAAAAATTTCCAGTTACTGCAGGCTCGTAAGTTTTTTAGTTTTTGGTAATATACCACTTAATAACCTTTGAAATCTCTTATCTTTTTAACTTTTGAAATTTTTTTTTTTGGTTTTTAAAAAAATTAATTATTTTTTTAATTTTAAAAAAATTTCCAGGTACTGCAGGCTGGTAAGTTTTTCAGTTTTTGGTAACATACCACTTAATAACCTTTGCAATTTCTTATCTTTTTAAGTTTTGCTAATTTTTTTTTTGTTTTTTAAAGAAATGGATTACTTATTTGATTTAATAAACTTCAAACTTATGAATAGAAAAGATTAAATGTTCTTCACATTTTGGTTTACATTTTCAGAATGTAAGATTTGAAATTTTAAAACAACAAAATATATTTGAAATTTTACCATATTCTTCGTGAAATCAACTATTTTCCCTTTTAGTTATTCATATAAACATTCATACAAAATCTACACAAACCAATTTAATATCGGCATTGTGTTACGTCCATAGATTTCGATCAGTGTAGTACAACTAACACGTGCTCATAAACACTATTACTAATTCAATTCTCTCGATGGCCACCACTGCTCTAAACTCATGGTCTAGACTGACTATAATTTCCCAACTTGTTCATTCATCTATTTTTATTCTTCAAAATTTTAGATATTAGTTCATTGGTACAGTCACAGTAGCGAAGATATTTTATCGCAATTGTATTTATATTTTTATCTATAAATAAATTTCCTTGCAATATATTTATCTCTAATACAAAACTTATAACATTTAACCACAACTTATAGAAAACTACATTAAACCTGATAAAATAGTTGTACAATAATTATACTATATTGTACAGAAAGCAAGAAAAAATTGTTAAAGTAACAATAGTTTGACAATTTTCAATTCACCAAACAACATCAAATTGAAATAAAGTATAAAGTACTCGTATCAAAACTAAAGCAGTCATATCAATATAAACCTCAATGTTGACCCCTTTTTACACAAAACACTAAATGACATATACAAACAACCAAATGTTCAATTGTTTTTTTTTCTTAATCAAATATTTGGACAAAAAAAAGAATAATGTTACAATTTTTATTTAGCGACGAAAATGTTTAGCTCCGTAGATTGCATTTTTAGCAAAGTCAAGCTCTCGAGTTAATATAAGTGCTAGAAAATGCCGAAAAGCGGGCGTTGTCAATGTGTGTTTTACAGTTGATATAAGTAAGTAGTTTTTTTTTTTTGTTCAAGGAATATAATAAGAGTGTTGTTCAATGTCCATTTCGATTTTAATCTTTTGAGTTAAATGCGATCAACCAACATAGAATTCGGCTACAGCAAACTTAAGCATTTATACAATCAATATGCATACTGAAGTTTTTTTTTTTTTGTAAGGCAGCTGGCATATTTTGTAGATTGAATATTTGTAAAGTTGACTGTTTGTATGAAGGAATGGCAGTTGTGTTTGATTTTTAGCATAAGCTTATACATACAATCAATTCCAAATCTACATAGACCTTTTCCAGATTCTCCAAAGCAAAACAAAAATTTTGCTTCCAGCAGAATTTTTTTATACGATACTACATAATGAGACAAGCAATTTTAGCGCCAAAAAAAACTATTACGGATTTTATTTTATTTAATTCTTTTTACATATGTGGAAACGTAAGAGATATTCCAGCTGTACCTGTTGCTTTGGGACATATTCTGTATTTGCTCCCTGTTGATTTGACGGAGTATGAGTGTTAACGGCAAAATGCCATAAAACTTCTTGACACAATTTTTGCCATAACTTTTAAAACAGTAGAAATCTATGACTATGACTCGATTCACACAATCATCAAACAAAAGGCATAGACTGCAAAATATTGCATGTAAATCTAGGAAAAACTCTACAACTTCAGTTTGGATATTCGAAAAACACCGCCTGCATATTGTCTGTGTTTATATGCTGATAGTCAAGGCACAGGCACACTTCAAGTGGCTGTTTATTATTGCTGCGAATGTGGCTGATAGTCGTTGACTGAATTGTCTCACTTTTTACATCTATCTATCCATACCAATTTATTTTTTTTGTTTTTGTGTATATTTTTGCATTTCTGCATAACTGTCTGCCTATCTGTAGGTGCAATGGTCTTAAAAACAAAATCAACAAAATGGTTGCCATATTTTCTGTTTTCAAAAATTTTCATTTAAAACTGTTTGCTACTAGACAACAATAAAACAGTTCCACCAACCAAGCAAGTCGCGCCATGCCAGCCGTAAAACCAATTTCAAATTGCAACATTTTGTATTTACGTTTAACATACACTCTGATTGTTAAACACTTGTGTGTGTGTATGTTATGATGTTGACGTTTTTCTAGTTTCAACTCGATTGTATCAAAGACTACGCATAATTTTCGTCCTTTTGCACTATTTTCAGTAGAAGTTTTTTAAGTTAGTTATTGCACCAGTAACAGTTAGGGACGGTTCGTACAATACGCCTGTTGAAGTCATATATAACCTCTATACAGAAAGCTATTTCATTTGAAACTCAAATTTAAATTTTTTTTTGAAAATTCTAAAGAAACTAAAAATTTTGAACAACATATCTGTTCATCATATCTTGAAAGTGTAATTTCTTCGTTGAAAATTTTTAAGTGTAGCGTTTATAAAATTCGTTCACAGCCGATAAACCTCTTTTTGCAATATGTATTCCATTCCTCCATGGGTTGTGTTACAATATGAAGTGATAAAAAATTTGGGTGTTGATTGAATGTATAAATGTGTATATGTCGCACAAAAAAAAAAAAAAAAAATTAACAACTTTTATGAGCTCATAACACTAAATGTTTCAAGTCAGGCAAGGTTAAAATTTATGGTTTGGTGCAAATACATACATTTTTTTTTTGTATCTAGAAATATTTTCAACTGAAAGTGAAAATATTTATTGGCCATTTTATGTGGGAAAATTAAAACAATAATTTTGTCTGTGGAAGGTAAAAAGGTAAAAAAAGCAAAGTAAAACTTGCAAGCTACGTAATTTATTGGGTTAAAAATTTGTAGATTTATTTTATTAAATATTTGTTTTTTTTTTTTGGAATACACTAAAACGTCTAAGCTAAAGCTATCACATATACATATTGTGCACTGAAAAAAATCTGTAAATATCTAAGGAAACTGTAATAGATTAAACTGTAAAACATTTTCGGGAACATGGTCTGGAGGGTGAGAAATTTCAAGTCAATTTCATGCAAAAACTAGTAAAACCTTCATAAGATTTGGCATCCTCAGGTCAAACCATTTTTTATAACCTTTTATAATTTTTCCTTATCTTGATATTTCAGGTAAAAACATGAAATTTAAAACGAAAAATGGAAGTATGCAGCTTGAAAGCGGTTTTACTGCATAAGACCAATGAAAAACTTTCGGTTCAAATTGCGTATAGTACAGAAAGGAAAGAAACATATAAAATACCAGGAATATTTTGAAAATGGTTCACTACAATTAGCATATGTGACCTATAATTTTTTAAAGTTACAATTCGTATAACTCGAGTAAAGAGAATTTTTTTTTTTTAATGAAAATTACGTATTTCTTGGCTACGTGCTCAAAGCTATTTTGATTTAGGTTTGGCTTTATTTTTTAGTTTTTTATGGCCAGAAAGTTGGGGATATTGATTAATAAATTATATATATTTTTTTTTGAAGATTTCATTCGATAAAGTTAATATAATTAAATTATTTTCATGACTAATAAATAAAAATTATTTATTGAAGCCTTAGCTACAATTTGGTTGAAGAATAAAATGAGAAATCATCAAGGGTTCTTCAGTTATAACTGAAGAACTAAATAAATAATAAAAGGTCATAAAGAAAAAGTTTGGCCTTAGAACACAAAACCCTTTGGAGGTTTTACTATACCGGCCTAGTGCTTCCAACCTAAATCGATCCTCCAAAATGGCTATTACACTATGTTATACCTCATAAAGAAATAACATTAAATATGTAAACCGTATATAATTTATTTTTTTTTATATTTTCTACAAAAATAACACTATGTGACAGAAAAAATACCTGGAAAAAAAATCTGGTAAAAATTAACTGGGTTAATAAACTTTTAATAAAAAAAAAATGTAATAAAAAATTTTCTACAAATATAACACTGTGTGACAGAAAAAAAATACCTGGGATGCTATGCCTTTTTTCAGATAGGTCTTTTCGAGTACAACAACCCCTGTCCTTGAAATTTGCGAAACACCTCCAAGATCTTCAGTTACGGGTAAAAAAAAACGTTTTTTTTTTTGCCCTTTTATGCATATAAACCATTAACTCTGTTGAATATCAACAGATTTTGATTTTCTCAGCGGATATAGGAACAAGAAACTGAGGGCTTTCGAAGATATGAACACGGTATTTAAGTAATATTGAGACATCTGTGCGTATTTCTCCAGAAAACTCATTTTGTTTAAAAATATTCTCTATTTTGCAACCTTGGAGATGTGTTTATACATTTTTTTTTATTTAGGAACCGTATATTTTATGAACTTATTTTAAAATGTGTTTATTTATGAGTAAAATGCAGATCTGCTTAAAAAATCTGGTAAAAATTAACTGGGTTAATAAACTTTTAATAAAAAAAAAAATGGAATAAGTCCTGCAAATAAAGTTGAAAAATAGAGAACATTTAAAAAAATTATTTTGCTGGAGGAATACGCACAGATGTCTCAATACTTCTTAAATATTATGTTCATAGCTTTGAAAGGCCTTAGTTTCCTTTTTCTAAATCGGCTGAGAAATTCAGGATCGGTTGGCGCAACAAAGTTACTGTTCTATATGTGAAAAATCGGTTTTTTACAAGATTTTGGATGTGTTTCGCAAAGTTTCAAGGGCAGGGTCTTGTTATATTCGAAAAGACCTACCTAAAAAAATGTATCGCATCCCAGGTATTTCTGTTTCATTCTTTTTTGTATCAATGTGTAATTATCAACATTTTATAGAAACAGTTATCGAAAAAAAATCGTAATTTTAAAGAACAATTAAGCAAAATATTAATCAATAAAAAAAATTGTTATACACGAAAAGACCTATCTAAAAAAAGGTGTCGCATCCTAGGTATTTCTGTTTCATTCTTTTTTGTATCAACATGTTATAGAAACAGTTTTCGAAAAATAAATCTTAATTTTAAAGAACAATAAAGCAAAATATTAATCAATAAATTAAAATTGCAGGAATTATTCATGGTGGGACATTTTTGATTGATAAGGTTTTGGGATGTGTGCAAATAAGTGCAAACCCCAAAATCGCTGAACCTGCATTTTTTTTAACCATTTGAAATTTTTTTCACATTTTAAGCATTCCTACATTCAAATCTGTTTTCTCTTGTTGAGTTCATTTAAAAAACTAATTTGAGTTTTGAAAAATAGATGATGCAATTACGTTAAAAAATAATTGAGCAATAAAAAAGATACACTCGCTATATACATACCTTATCACCAAGCCGTAATGGTAAATGCCACCAATATGAAGAATTTTATGCAAATATTGGGTTTTGCTATTTTTAATGGTATTCCGTGGGATATTTCTGATAATGACGATTTAAGCTCTGACCACAGGCCACTAATTTTAACCTATAACAGTATGTTGCAAACTGTCACCAAAAATTTGTTAATAAAAACACTGACATACATTCGTTTCAAAATCGGATTGAAAGCAATTTTAAGTTAAATATATCTTTAAAAACTGGAAGTGAATGATGCTTTTGAATCTTTTACAAACCTAATACATGAGGAAGCATATTTATCTACACCACAGCAAAAACAACAAATTACTGGAAACTACGTAAGTGTATCTTTTGAAATAAGACAACTAATTCGAAATAAGAGAGCGTTGTGAAAATGTTACAAAAACACTAAAAGTCCTTCAGATATATCTAACTTGAATGGAGCAACAAATCATCTAAAGAAAATTTTAAAAGAATTTAAGAATGAAAATACAAAAGACCATTTAATAAGTCTAGATGTTACAAGAAATGATGATTACAGCCTTTGAAAAGCTACAAAAATCTAAAGCGTCCAATTGAGAGAAACGTGCCAATTAAAAGTACAAAAGTACAGTGAGTTTCGAAATCATTTAGAGAATACGTTTAATCGAATCTTTGTCTAGTCAAAATCAAATTGATGACATTTTACACTTTCTTGATGTACACTGTCAAATGGATTTATCAATAAAAGTGACTCCGTCCGAAATAAAAAGGTCTATAAATACACAAAATGTAGCAAAGCCTCTAGGATATCAAGGCATTAATGCTAAAGTGTTATGATTGTCGCCCAAAAAGGGTATTCCTTTTCTTACAACAATATCTAATTAAATTTTAGGGCGCAGCTATTTCCGAGCGCAATGTAAATATGCCAATATCGTACTTATCCCAAAACTTAATAAATGTGAAAATGAAGTAAGATCATATAGGCCAATAAGTTTGCTGCCATTATTTGCTAAAATTTTTGAAAAATTTTTACTAATAATTCCTGATTATCAGTTTGGTTTCAGACATCAATAAACTCATAACTATTTACACGGCAAGCCGAACATATTGACTTAGTTACTCTAACGTCTCTATCATTATAATTCGAAACTAGTTTTATATTTCGTTTCATTTTTCGCCGATATTTTTCTTTGCATTTCTTTTTTTTCTTTGCAACACAAAGCTGCATGATTAAGTTTTGACATTATACCAAAATTTTTCATATTTTAAGTGATATAAATTAATTACAAACGTAGACTAAATAAAAATAAAAAATAAATAAAAAAATATAGCGTGTGTGTCACAATTAACGGTACTTAAAACGAAGTTATATTGTATCTATAGTTCAAATATTTTTTAACATTATTGCATAATTTTTTCTTTTTCAAAACTCAATTTAGTTTCTGAAATGAGCTCAACAAGAGAATGCAGATTTGAATGTAGGAATGCTTAAAATACACAAAAAAAAAATTTCAAATGGTCAAAAAAAAGTGCAGGTTAAGCGATTTTGGCGTATCCATTTTTTTAATCTAGACACATCCCAAAACTTTATCCATCAAAAATGTCCTGGTTGGTCTTCCAAAAAATTTATATTTTTTAAAACCCACCATGTATTAGTTTTTGTAAATTTCGTTTAATTTTGCAATTCTGATCTTTTTTTTTTATTTCGTAAAATTGAAGGACTTCGTTAGTTTCGTAAAATTTTGAAATCTGATATATTTTTATTTTTAAAACAAGATTAATTTAAAGTCTTACATGGCTTATTTTCAGTGTATATATGTTTATATTCCGCAATCAAGATTGTGTTTGATACACATTTAAGTACGACCGAAAAATAGATATACATATGCTATGTACATACATATGTATGCATATATGTGTTCCATACAAAATTTGAAATTGTTATATCTGATTATGAAGGATTATAGATGACGTTATTTAAGCCTTAAATAATTCACATTTTATTATTCCTAAAAAGAATCAAAGTAAAAGTTAAAGTTTTTGGAATTGTTAACTTGAAGTGTATGTCTGTCTATACCATACGTCATGTTCACCACGTAAACATAATTTCCCAGCAAAATTTAATTATATTTATGAATAAATAAATAGCTAAGTCCATTATATAAAAAGAGTCCACATTAAAAAATTGTGAAGTTCGTATATATTTTTATTGTAAAGTGTGATTTTTTAGCTATTATCTTTTTGGCAACACTGGTTTAAACAGCTGACGCACGTTTCGTGTTTTGTTTCATTGTCAAACATCTTCAGTTTGGTCTATAATTTAACCATGAATCGTCTTACAAACGAACAACGCTTGCAAGTTATTGAATTTTATTATCCAAATGCGTGCTCTGTTAAGAAAGTTCATCGCGCTTCTTCCATTTTATGGTCAGTTTAATCGACCCACTGAAGCGGCTATTCGGAAGTCCAGAAAAAGTCACAGTTTGGTGCGGTTTATGGGCTGGTGGCGTCATTGGACCGTACTTCTTCAAAGATGATGCGAATCGTAACGTAACTGTGAATGGTGGGCGCTACCGAGAGATGATACCCAACTTTTTTTGCCCAAAATGCAAGAGCCTGACTTGCATGACATGTGGATTCAACAAGACGGTGCCACATGCCACACAGCACGCGCAACAATAGACTTATTGAGAGGCGAGTTCGGTGAACATTTTATTTCACGTTCGGTACCGGTCAATTGGCCGCCTAGATCGTGCGATTTAACACCTTTAGACTATTTTTTTGTGGGGCTATGTTAAAGCTCATGTCTATACAGATAATCCTGCTTCAATTGACGCATTAGAAGACAACATTGAAGCATTTATTCGTGAGATACCGGCCGAAATGTTGGAAAGAGTATGCCAAAATTGGACTAAGCGGATGGAGCATTTGAGGCGCAGTCACGGTCAAAATTTGCATGAAATAATCTTCAAACATTAAATTATATGGACCGTACTATCGATTCAAATAAAGACTTCATGCATTTTTCTGAATTTTATGTGTTTTTTTTTTTGAAAAACTTTCCTATAGCTCTTAAAAAATCACCCTTTATAAGGACATTTTGGGAACACGCTTCAAAAAGTGATTTGCTAGTGTTTTATTCATTAGTGATTACGATAAATTAGAACAAGTTTTAATGCAGAAATTTTAGTTACATCTGATCACCTTTTGGAAATGTTTCTTTTTGTTGGGTTGTGTAGATGTATGTATGTACATATGTCATTTGATTAATGAGGGCACGTTTATCCATCGATCTCCATTTACCATTTACAAACTGACATGCGGTCTGCCAAAAACAAAAAAAAAATAATGCCACAGTTACAACAATAAAAAAATTGCCAACAAATTATATAAACAGGGAAACAGAACTTGCAATATTCAATCGCATACATATGAATATAATACAATAAAAAAAGCGGCAAAAGTATTAAGAGAATAATAATCAAAAAAAAAAAAAAAAAAATGCTATACTGATGACCAAAATGCAATATTCATACATATGAATCTTGTGATGGAGTTGTTGGAATATCAGTATTTTCTGGTCAAGAGAGGAAGTTAAAAATCTGTAAAATTTTATGGCATATAAAAACAATATTAAATTAATATTAACAGACATTACAGAATTTGTTTATTAAGGAATATAACGAAAAATTTTTAGAAAAAAGATAAACAAAAATCCAACGAACACAAATTGAACGAACAGAAATTATTTTATGTAGAACGTCTACTTTAAGCGATAATTCTTAATAAAAATATTTAACAGTTGTAGTTATATTTATTTTCTCTAGCTTGGTGTCAATTGGTGCTCATCATACACTTCTTACAATTAGTGTCACGTGTTCACTATTCAGAAAAATGCGCTGATTTCCGACATATTACAATATTATGTTCTTTGAGTCAGCCGTAGTTTGTGAAAAAGTAGTACAAATTTTGAAATAAACACGCCCATCACTCAGATCAACACAGTGCGTTTTTATACCCTATACTACTATGTGGTCTGAGTATAATGACTTTCTGCTGATATTTGTAACTACCAAAAATATTTGACCTTGACCAATATTTTTTTAAAGCGAACGACTCAAAATCACTTTCTGAGTCGATTAAACGATGTCCGTCCATCTGTAAAACTTGCAATCAAACTACATGTCGCAAATGTGAATATATTTTGACGAAATTTAGTATGTAAGCTTCTGTCAAGTGACTCCTATGAGATCGACTTAAATTGCCATAATATCCAAATTTTCATATAGATCTCGGTCAAATTATGTTTGTATATGTTTATTACATTCTTTTATCAGTAGTCCAAAAATAGACCCTATAGTACATTTCTTAGTCATAGCCCACATATGAAGCTGATTCTCGATTATCACTTAAATTTATCAAACAACTAAAATGTTGCATACATTTTCCTTAAATTTGGTTTGTAGGTTTTTTTTACAAAAAAAAAATAAGTGACCTTCTCAAATATAGTCCATTTTTCGACCTAGTTCCCATATAAATATAGCATCCGATATGAACTTTTTCATATCCGAAGGCAAAAATTAATAACAATGCCACTCAAATTTGGTTTATGGTTATTATCTATATCTAGTTATTTGGACCTAAGAGATAGAGTCTCTAAACTCATGGTATATGGTATCGTATAGTCGGTTTAGACCGACTATTATTTTCTTACTTGTTTTTTTTTTTTTTTTTTGGCTTATATTCCACAACAATATTTTTACACGAATAGCTATTATCAGTTCTTAATAATCATGTTTTTAACAATGCTGGTGATAATGACAATAATGAAGAATATTTTAGCCACTCCCTGGTAAAAACCACTTCAGAAAAAAATAATTACGAAAATTTTTACGTTCCTTTCATTGTCACATGTGTGTAAGTGTGATTGCTAAAGACAAAATATAAACTGACATACATAGATATATATGTATGTATATGTGTATGTACTCAATCATAAGGTATGACGAAGAAAAATTCGGAAAGAAAATTAAAAACAAATGTCTTAAACAAACCACTGAGTGTACCAGTAAAGAGTCGAAGAGCAAAAAAAAACTTTAAGCCGTGAACCTTTTTTTATGTATATTTGAGTCAGAGTTAGAGAAAGAATTGTCCATTGTAATAAGTAAAGTTACCTCTGCTAAAGATGGGCTATATTAACGGCCTCGTTCACTTAATGTTTGTAGTGGAGAATAATATAAATATGTCTGTAGTGTAAATAGTAGGGTAGTAATATGCACCCATGGAATACATAAGTGGATAATGTAAACGTGTTTTATCGCTGTCACTGAGATATGTAATCCAGAGCCAAAAAGCCAGGCCGGTTGGACTTGAAGGATCAATAACGGCCTGGAAACAGTTCTGAGCTTTATTAGTTTTTAGGCCAACCGGCCTGGCCTTTCAGTAACAATGTCTAGTTTTTTAATAGAGTTAATTTTTTGCTTTCAATATACCAGTTTTTGTTTTACAGGTCTCATGTTTTTGCCTTTAGTGTATCCGAATATGATAAGGTATAATTTTTGTTTTTATGTTGGAAAGCTTACTATGAAATTTTTTGAATCTTTGTTCAAAGCTTGGCATGACATTATTATTCATGTACATTCAAAATAAAATTATAAATAATAAATAAGAAAGTTCTAACCGATACCATATACCATGCGTATAGAGATCCTATCTCTGAGGTCAAACTAATTGGATATAGAAAATAAGCATAAACCAAATTTGAGTGGCATTGTTATAGATTTTTCATATCAGATGCTATACTTACATAGGGATGAGGTCAGACTTGACCGATACTGACCAAGTTTGGCAAGGTCTCTTATTTTTTGCAAAAACATATGAAAACCAAATTATATAAAAATCTGTGCAATATCTTTGTTTTTTGATAGATCTAAGTGAAGATCGGGAATCAGCTTCATGTGGGGGTGGGGGCTATCACTAAGAATTGTCCTATAGGGTATATTTTTGGACTACTTATAAATGGATGTAATAATCATACGCAAACCTTATTCGACTGAGATCTATATGATAATTTGAATGTTAATGCAATTTAAGTCGATCTGATAGGGGTCATTTGTATGGGGACTAGGTCTGAACATGCTATAGCCGATAGAAGCTTATATACCCAACTTCATCAAAATATATTCATATTTGCGACCTATAGTTTGATTACAAGGTTTACATGGACACACAGACAGACGGACGGACGGATATCGCTAAATCGACTTAGAAAGTTAAAAATTATTAAATACCCGACCATATAGTAGTATAGGGTATAGTATCCTTTTCAATAAGTGGCACCTATTTGAAAGCATATTACTTCACTGCATTCACGGGTGTGCTAAGGGTGCGTGTGTTATATTCCACACAAAAGATTTAACAGTCAAATACATGAAAATTTAAAAAAAATAACGCCCAGCCAACTAAGACTAAATAATTGAATAACGGTTAATTCATGATACGATGGTTACGAGAGGTTTATGCAATAAAATAGTTATTAAATAAACAATTGATACTTTAATGAAAAAATATAACAATGTATGTATATTAACGCTGTACTCACGATTAGATTATACTCGTATATATAAATATAATTAAAACAAAATTCTAATATCCTTTTAGAATATTTTTCTGAAATGCATAAAACATAACTGCGAAAATTTTATTAGATTTTCAGCAGTTTTAGCTTAAGTGCAATTTTGGCACTATTATGCTATTTTCGCCGTCATGTCCAATTTGAAAAGATCTTTATATTCGCAATAGTGATTCGTGATGGTCTGAAAAGATTATTTTCACAAGTTAAATATTATGAAACCTACCAAAAGGTAGGTTTAAACTCTCAGATCCCTGGAATGCAATATGAACACATTGAGTGCGCAACGATCATTAAGGTTAGCGGGAACTAATATAATTAAATACCGATAGCTAATCAAATTAATAAAATGATATTGCATGTGTATAGTGCTACCGAAATGGGTAGATTTTCCGATAAATATAATATTTTGGAAATTTAAAAACAATATATAATTAGATGATAAAACAGGTCATCCTTTATGTCACCAATTAGCCTCGCATTTTCATTTTAGTAGGGTTAAACATTATGTGCAATGAAAATTCAGAGTTCTATTTTCTTCAAAATAACTTTCAAACTTTCCAGTGCATAACTTATTCTCTTACAATGATTTCAATCATTTTTATTACTACCGATAATACATACGGTTAATTGAATTCTTCCATCCACCAAAATCAGTTAACAATGATTAAGTTTTTATAGGCCAATTTCGATGCAATAATAGTACAACATAAAATGTTTAACAAAACATCATCTACTTGTTCAAAAAATACTTTCTACATACACTGTTGGTGCTAGAAAATAAACCGCACCATCAACAAAACTTAAAAAAGAAACAAATAAAAAGCAAAAACATTTTAAATAACACTTTATATAGTCTGATATCAACAAATCAATTAAAGTATGTATGTACTACAAAAACAAAAAAGGAGAAAAAAACATTTGGAAAAAGTAGGTTGCAAGTTAATAGATCTTAAACCGTAGACAAAACGCCATCAAGTTTTCTTACAGTGAAGACGGAGTGGAGAAACGCAAAATTCTTTAACAAAAACCAAGTGTTTAGCTTGAACTAGTCAGTCACTTATTGTAAGTATGGTGTCTGGATTTTTTTTCAACCAAAAACCCCATTAACATTTTACAAACCACCCACTAGAAAAACTGATAAATTTCAAACAACTTGTTAAAAACGTTAGCTGAAATTAAGAAAAAGTCATCAACACCAGCAAACATAATCCATTCTATGGTTGGCAGGAAGAAGAAACTGCAAAAGCAAACAATAAAAAAATATGTCAATGTAACGCCTACTTAAGACATGTGATAAAACGTTTAAACCATGTTTACAAGTGAAATTCCATTTTAAGTGGATTGTCTACATAATTTGGCAGCGCAGTAATGCCATTTTCTTGTGGTGAATCTGTGACAACGAAAACTAAAATGGTGCAAAAAGTCAAATGACAATTAACTGCTAATGATGGGAAATTCATTTAAATATTTTTAGTTGTTTTTTGTAGATAGACATTTTTCGATTAGGATAAACTTAAATTGATCAGTAAAGGAAAATTTTATTTCTTATATGAAATTTCCTAATTTTGTTTCTTAACTTTATTCACTGGGACCTACATAAAATTTTGTAGGCCTGCTGTTTCTAATGAAACAATGAGACTGTTTGCAAATTTTCGCTTTTTTAAATAATACTTAGACTTGACCGAATTGGACTATTATTTTTTACTTTTATTCTAAAATTAATTATTTCAATATATTTTAAATTCAATTAAAATACCTTATCTGCAAAAGTCATCTGTATTCATATTTGTGGGTATTTTTTTTTTTTTTTTTTTTGTTTGCACAGTAATCACTATTAAAAGTTATTAAGAAATTTCCATAAAATCCTATTTTCTGAAGCAATTTTTAATTTTTAATGCTCCACCATTAAAAGTAACATTTTTGCTGGTGCTGTTGTTATTCTTTGAAGCCTACACCAGACATTACCAAAGACTTGATTATAACTTTCAACTACTGCTACCTTTTTCCCGTTTTTTCTCCTCTAAAGAAAACACTTGTTTACTTTCATTTACCATTCATTCTTTTTAAAGCTGTATTATTTCTCTATGCATAAATAACTTTAAAAAAAATAAAAAATACTGCATTCAATGTCGGAACATGGCAGAACAATAAAAGAATTCATTAATAATTCATTTCCAGAAATGAAATTTGTTCAATATTGGTTGTCATATCTGAATGTGCATGGAATTCTAAGTGAATATACTCGAAAAAAAACTTGAAATATTTCAAAATCAACAG
The DNA here is from genome assembly GCA_963682025.1 of Cordilura impudica. Lineage (NCBI taxonomy): Eukaryota > Metazoa > Arthropoda > Insecta > Diptera > Scathophagidae > Cordilura > Cordilura impudica. The sequence continues at coordinate 208,227,370 of OY821521.1, forward strand.
GTTTTTGCATTACATACAAAATCATGAAATTCAAAAATTTTATAGATTTTGGTTGCTAATGTTTTTCTTTGTATGGAGATTTTATATACAAAATGCTTCCTTCCTATGACAACCTAGTGTTAGATTTACAACGAACTCAAAGTTGTGGTTATTTTACTGAATTTTTATAACGATATAATGAGCATGTAAAGTTTTTTTATTGCCATTGAACGACTCACAATTTTTTAAATCAGAAATAATTATTCGCTATATATGAACATGGAAGCTGAGTTTAAATTTTTCATTACAAAAAGAATCAATTATTTTAAAGTATGCAACTTACTACACTTTTAAAGACAACTAATATTTAATACCAACAACTACTACGACTACTGCTGCTGCTGCTGTTGTTGCAATTTGATGTTGTTTAGTGTTGGTTGCTCTAGTGAAAAATTAATAATTTTATGCGCAATTTTGTAGCTTGTATACGTGATTTAATTCTCGCCTTTACTTCGAAGTTAAAGTTACCTATGCATATTTAGGCACATAAACTAAGAGCCCAACATAAACAAAACCCAGTAAAATTTGTTGCCTTTAACTAAAAAAATTCATAAAATTCAAATAATATTGTGTATAAATTCTTGTGTTTGGCGTACACTCAGAAAAAAAAAAAAACATTTGCCTTAGCAGAGGTTAAATATATTTTAAATCCTTTGGATTTAAATTCTAAGCGTAGGGAACTCTATGAGCACAATATAACGGGTGATTTTTTTGAGGTTAGGATTTTCATGCATTAGTATTTGACAGATCACGTGGGATTTCAGACATGGTGTCAAAGAGAAAGATGCTCAGTATGCTTTGACATTTCATCATGAATAGACTTACTAACGAGCAACGCTTGCAAATCATTGAATTTTATTACCAAAATCAGTGTTCGGTTCGAAATGTGTTTCGCGCTTTACGTCCGATTTATGGTCTACATAATCGACCAAGTGAGCAAACAATTAATGCGATTGTGACCAAGTTTCGCACTCATTTTACTTTATTGGACATTAAACCAACCACACGAATGCGTACAGTGCGTACAGAAGAGAATATTGCGTCTGTTTCTGAGAGTGTTACTGAAGACCGTGAAATGTCGATTCGTCGCCGTTCGCAGCAATTGGGTTTGTGTTATTCGACCACATGGAAGATTTTACGCAAAGATCTTGGTGTAAAACCGTATAAAATACAGCTCGTGCAAGAACTGAAGCCGAACGATCTGCCACAACGTCTAATTTTCAGTGAATGGGCCCTAGAAAAGTTGGCAGAAAATCCGCTTTTTTATCGACAAATTTTGTTCAGCGATGAGGCTCATTTCTGGTTGAATGGCTTCGTAAATAAGCAAAATTGCCGTATTTGGAGTGAAGAGCAACCAGAAGCCGTTCAAGAACTGCCCATGCATCCCGAAAAATGCACTGTTTGGTGTGGTTTGTACGCTGGTGGAATCATTGGACCGTATTTTTTCAAAGATGCTGTTGGACGCAACGTTACGGTGAATGGCGATCGCTATCGTTCGATGCTAACAAACTTTTTGTTGCCAAAAATGGAAGAACTGAACTTGGTTGACATGTGGTTTCAACAAGATGGCGCTACATGCCACACAGCTCGCGATTCTATGGCCATTTTGAGGGAAAACTTCGGAGAACAATTCATCTCAAGAAATGGACCGGTAAGTTGGCCACCAAGATCATGCGATTTGACGCCTTTAGACTATTTTTTGTGGGGCTACGTCAAGTCTAAAGTCTACAGAAATAAGCCAGCAACTATTCCAGCTTTGGAAGACAACATTTCCGAAGAAATTCGGGCTATTCCGGCCGAAATGCTCGAAAAAGTTGCCCAAAATTGGACTTTCCGAATGGACCACCTAAGACGCAGCCGCGGTCAACATTTAAATGAAATTATCTTCAAAAAGTAAATGTCATGGACCAATCTAACGTTTCAAATAAAGAACCGATGAGATTTTGCAAATTTTATGCGTTTTTTTTTAAAAAAAAGTTATCAAGCTCTTAAAAAATCACCCGTTATAACTACATCAGTCAAAAATTAGCTTTTTCAAAAATAGTGAATTCTAAAACCTAACTATGACCACAAATGATATCTGAATGAAGTATATGAATATCGATAGTGACTTGCATCTCAAATGAAGAAAAATATTCTACTGAGCCTTGGATTTAAGAATTTTAACGTTAATCTTTGGAATAAATATTTTATAAATTACGCTTAGCCTTTAACCGATCTGAACACCATTATTATTATTATTATTTTTTAGTGTATATCTGCCATCCCAAGGGATTTTTTTCACTCTTACTGTATATTATTTTAATATTGGAAAAGAGTACAAGTTGAGTTGATTCTTCTCTTTTCCCTTGTTTGTAAATCATTCAGCAGTAAAATTAGTATGCAAAATTATAATGAAGTATGACGAGTAGTTAGCTAAAAATTATATGATTTGAATTATAGTTTTTGAGTACGCGGTATTAAAATAATGGAGGAGGTAGACCAAACACCTGTAAAAGGTTCCATGTCAATTTCTTACCTGAGCAGCCAATTCATAAAATGAAATATATATTAATATAACGGAGTTCAATACCAATAAATAATTCGTTTTAAACGCAAATATACAGGAATAGAGCTTCCCGAAATAAAAAAAAAATGTTTTTTTTATTAAATTAGAAAATTTTTATTAAAAGGGTGCTTTTATTAAATAATAGACTTTTCTTAAAAAGTATAATTTCTTTCAAAAGTTTCTTTTCTTAACAAAGTTCCATTTTTTAAAAACTTACAAAAAAAGTACTTTTTTTCAAAAGTAACTATTTTATAAAGTACCTTCTTTAACAAAAGCACCTTTTCTTAAAAAAGTAAATTTTCCTAAAAAAAAAATATCTTTTATTAAAAAAGTACCTTTTCTTTTAAAAAGTACATTTTATTAAAAATGTATATTTTCTTAAAGAAGTAGTTCGTCTTCAAAAACAGGTTCGCTTAAAAAAGTAGATTTTTTTAAAAAAGTAGCTTTTCTCAAAAAAGTAGCTTGTTTTAAAAAACTAGCTTATCTTAAAAAGGTAGCTTTTCGTGAAGAAGTTACTTTTTCTAAAAAAGTGTGTACATATTCATAAAAAATTACATCTTTTAAAATAGTACCTTTTTTTTAAAAAAAGTCGATTTCTTAAAAATGTATATTTTTCTTAAAAAGTTAATATGCTTAAAAAATAAGCACCTTTTCTTAAAAATTACTTTTAATGAAAAAGTACCTTGTTCTTTTATTGAAAAGTACATTTTCTTAAAAAATAATCTTTCTTTTAAAAACTAAATTTTCTATAAAAACAAGTTTCTCTAAAAAAAATTTGGGAAATGGGAATTTTCTTTAATAAAAAATGAATTTACTTAAAATATTACCCTATCATAAGAAGTCGAATTTTTTTAAATATTCCCTTTCTCAGAGAAGTACATTATGCTGCCCAAGACGTTTCATATAAAGAAATATGGCGATGATAAAATGTACTTTTTGAGTAAAACTTGTACCTCAAAACCACAATTTATAAATTTCATATTTCTGAATTAAAAATTGATTTTTAAATTTTCTAGGATTATTTTTCAGAACTGCCAATTTTTTTTCACGACCGAACCTCGCCTCACACTTACCCACCACACCCGACTGAGGGGGCACGCCCCCTTAATGTGGGGACCGCGTACATACCAGTCGTATCTCAGCTACCATAATTAGTCCTAAAATAGTCCAAATGAAGCGGATTAAAATGTCTTGTTCATCTACAAGGTATGTTAAAATTTAAATTTGATAAAAGAAACTCCGAGTCAACCTCACTATTCGCAAGGTTGAAAACAAAGGGTACACCCAACATGGTCCTCCTACTCTCAAGAGTTGGTAGTCTGATAAGCTTTAGTCTATTAGTATATGATGGTAAGTCATCATAACTCCAACATAAACCACGTAGACAGAATAGCAAAAATATTGGCATTGACCTGATAACACTGTGGTTTTCTGGAATAACCGCGTATGTCCATTTTTGTCAGTTTTGAGTAAACGATGCCAAATATATTAATTTTTAACGCTTTTTATATGTGTTCAATTTAAAAAAAAAAAATATTGACCATTTCTGAGTTTTTTCTTTAAATAACGACGTAACTAAAATGTTTATGAAATTAATTTGCGGCACTAACGACGGGTGTCAACCTATGTTTGATCGCTGACAAATTATTTTCTCAGAAAACGACACATAGCAACATACGTTGTTATTAATGAAAAAAAATGCATAATAATTGTGGATTTGTTTTCAGTTTATAACCACTTATAAAAATTTTTGTGTTTATTTCTGTTATTTTTTGTCACTAATATTCTTGATACGTTGTTATATTCTCATCCTAAGTCCCTTTGACTTTTTGTTGCGAACAAAAAAAACCCTTTTTCAAGCAACAACAACTTATGTCTACATGGGTGGTTGCATTGGTAGTTTTCTTTTTCAAAGAAAACGACGTTTGTCGACATAAGTTGTTTTATCTGCACACCTTTAAGTGTAATTTACATATAGTTTTTTTTTCGTCCTTCTCTATTCCTCTGAAGATTTTTGACTCAAAATTTTATATAAAGTATTTATTGCCCATATCTACAGGACTTTTAAATAAAAAGCTCTAAAATCTTTATATGGAGCCCATAATTTCATATATAACGTTTTTTGGCTCCCCTGAACATTTTGATTTTATGACATATGCGGTTATTCTAAAAACCACAGAATATGGATTCCATATTATTGATGCATATTCCAAAATTGGTCTTACAAGTTCTGTATAAAGCTGTTCGAAATTACAGTTGGAAGATAATTTACGAATAGTAAAAACAATAACGGGCCCAAAGGACTGCCTTGGGGAACGCCAGAAGTAACTCTTATAATTTTAGATTCAATATTGCGAAACCCGACCCTTTGAGATCTAAACGTGAGATACGATTCAATCTACAAAATAATAGATTCATGTATGCCAATGAGTCTTAGTTTGAGAAGTAAAATATTATGATTCATCCTATCAAAAGCTTTACTAAAATCATTGTATATCACATTCCGTCTCCTCACCACGGACGATACCTTTGAAAACATGAGTCGAAAATTCCAGAAGATTAGTAACTGTTGATCTTGATTTTAAAAAGCCATGTTGAAATGGAGACATAGTCGACTTTAGTTGATAAGAGAGATGATCAGTAACAAGTTTTTCCATTAACTTAGGAATAACACTTAGCTTAGCTACTCCCCTAAAGTTAAGTACATTCGCCTTGCCTTACTGACTTATACAATAGGGATAGTTAGCGACAGTTAAAAAATTTGAAATATAATTGCTATACGTGGACTGGGAAAAATCACCAAACATATTCGCAATATCAAGATGATCAGAGGATGAATTATCATTGCAAAACGTTGTATGCGGGAACGACGAAGATTTGCGCAGGTACAAAGTCAAAGGTGGACTTTGGGTTATTAGCAAAGTTTGATTTTAAATTTTTATTTTTTTTTTATTAATAATCAACACTCAGGGGATGCCCCCTACAGATGCAGTGCATTGTGTTGATTTCAGGAAAGACATAGATATAGGAAGGAGGAAAGAGGGAGTAGTGTGTTCATTTTTTTTTTGCCGCGAGAGACCAAAGCCTCTGGTGGGAATCGAACCCACGGCCCCCGCATGATAGGCGAGCACGCTACCTACTCACCTACCGGGGCGCTTAAATGAAATTATCCAAATACCTCGTATAGCAATTATTATTCAGTAAATTATAATCAGCGCGAGCGTTAGAATATTTAGCATAATCTAAAGTTGAACAGGATTTAGCGTATCTTTTAAAAATGGCGAGATTTTCTGTTTTTTAGCCTCGAGAATTCCTTTGAATTCCACGGAGTACCCGTATGCTCAAAGTTCTGGTGGGAAAGAGGAATGCATTTAGAAAACAATCATTCAAAATATCATAAAATTTTACCAAAAAAAAGTCCATGGTGCAAGTATTAAGAAGCCGATTATCAACCAAAAATGGCCAGACAATATGATAAAGCAGTTCATACAATTTATTATAATCAGTACTTTTTAAGCAAAATGATTTACTCATCGCACTATATAGCCCCGTTATAGGCTCTTCTTGGTCAACATCAAGCATTATACCAAGAATAGGGTGATATCGATCTTCAGGTAAGGATATTGGGTCAATGCAATTCACTACTAAACTTATTATATTATCCACAAAAACTAGATCCAACATTTTTTTGTTCGAGTTAAAAACACAATTTATCTGAAATACCCCCAGATCAGATATACTATCAAGAAGTGTATCATAAAGGGGAAGTGTCGTAGATGGAATAAACGATAAGGAATCAGACGGATAATGTCATAATACGTTAGGTTAACTGAAATCACCAAGAATTAGAAGTGAGTCACCATGTTTCAGCCAATTACTTACAGAGAAAATCGCATTAATACGAGCATCATATACATACTGTATTGACAGAGCATGGTGGAATATAGGAACGTGTGACACAAATCTTATAAGTAGTTTTACTCGGGAAAATAGCTTTCACACAGATGAACACAATACTAGCATCAAATTCAACCAAACTTGAGGTAAATTTACTAACATTGGATGTAGTAATCGGTTTATGATACGGAAAGCATATGTAGAAGAAAGACAATCGAATTCAACAATATCACTTGTCAGATATTAAACTATTAAATATTTAGGCCGCTAAGGACGCATATTTTAAAAGTTTTTATACCCTCCACACATCAGTGGCAGAGGGTATATATAGGTTTGTCATTCCGTTCGTCACGCATCGAAATAAAATCCTGAGACCCCAAAAAAATATATTTTCTTGATCCTTATAACAAGGGAAGTTGATTTACCGATGACCGTCTGTCCGTCTGTCCATCTGTCTGTGAAAATCACGATCACGCCGTCAATATCTAAGCCAGACCATTCGTTTTTATATAAAATCGTTTATTAACATCCCAAAGGAGCTGCTATTTAAAATCGTCAAAATCGGTCGAAGGGTTCACGAGCTATGAATGAAACTTTCAAAAAAATCTTGAAAAAATTAAAATATGTTGTAATTCTTCGTATTGTTGAAGTCATTACAGTTGTGTGTATATTAATACTGCACGTGTCACATTGGCCGAAGCAAGTTTTACCACATATTTTTTTATCATTAAAATTAAATAATAAAAATGAAAAATTAATAAAAAATAAAAAATGGAAAATGAAAAATGAAAAATGAAAAATGAAAAATGAAAAATGAAAAATGAAAAATGAAAAATGGAAAATGGAAAATAAAAAATGAAAAATGAAAAATGAAAATTGAAAATTGAAAATTGAAAAATGAAAATGAAAAATGAAAAAAGGAAAATAGAAAGTGAAAAATGGAAAATGGAAAATGAAATTGAAAATGAGGAATGGAAAATGGAACATGGAAAAAGAAAAAAAGAAAAATAAAAATGAAAAATGAAAAATGCAAAATGGAAAATGAAAAATTAAAAATTAAAATTGAAAAATGGAAAATGGAAAATGAAAAATGGAAAACGGAAAACGAAAAATTAAAAATGGAAAATGGAAAATTAACAACGAAAATGAAAAATGGAAAGTGAAAAATGGAAAATGAAAAATGGAAAATGAAAAATGGAACATGAAAAATGAAAATGAAAAATTAAAAATGGAAAATGAAAAATTAACAAGTAAGAAAATTATAGTCGGTCTAGACCGACTATACGATATCCTATACCATGCGTTTAGAGACCCTATCTCTTAGGCCAAACTAACTGGACATAGAAAGTAAGATAAACCAAATTTGAGTGGGATTTTTATTAATTTTTTTGGCTGCAGATATGAAAAAGTTCATATCGGATGCTATATCTATATGGGGACTAGGCCCAAAAATGGACCGATCCTGACCATGTTTGGTAAAGTCTCTTGTATTTCGCAAAAATATATACAAACAAAATTTGAGAAGAATCAGTGCAATATTTTTGTTTTTTGATAGATTTAAGTGAAGATCGGGAAGCAGCTCTATATGGGGCCTATGACTAAGAGTTGTCCAATAAGGATCATTTTTGGATTACTGATTAATGGATGTAATATATACATACAAACCCAATTTGACTAAGAGTTCTATGATAATTTGGATCTTATGGCAATATATGTTGATTTCATAAGGGTCATTTGTATGGGGGCTAGGTCTGAACATGGACCGATTCTCACCAATTTCAATAGCGTTCATCCCATGACCTATAGAAGATCAAACACCAAATTTCGTCAAAATATATTCATATTTGCGACCTGCAGTTTGATTACAAGCTTTACATGGACACACAGACGGACGTACGGACGGAAGGACGGACGTACGGACGGACGGACGGACATTGTTAAATCGAATCAGATAGTGATTCTGATTTGATCGGTATAATTAAAGATGGGTGTAGGTCAAATATTTTTGGTTGTTACAAACAGCAGCACAAAGCCATTATACCCAAACCACATAGTGGTATAGGGTATAAAAATGGAAAATAAACAAGTAAGAAAATTATAGTCGGTCTAGACCGACTATACGATACCCTATACCATACCTTTAGAGACTATATCTCTTAGGCCCAACTAATTGGATATAGAAAATAGGCATAAACCAAATTTGAGTGGGATTTTTATTAATTTTTTCAGCTGCAGATATGAAAAAGTTCATATCGGATGCTATATCTATATGGGGACTAGGCCGAAAAATGGACCAATCCTGGCAATGGTTGGTAAAGTCTCTTGTATTTTGCAAAAATATATACAAACAAAATTTTAGATGAATCAGTGCAATATTTTTGTTTTTTTTTTTATAGATTTAAGTTAAGATCGGGAAGCAGCTCTATATGGGGCCTATGACTAAGAGTTGCCCGATAGGGACCGTTTTTGGACTACTCATTAATGGATATAATAAACACAGACAAACCCAATTTGACTGAGATCTATATGACAATTTGGATCTTACGCCAATTTATGTCGATTTCATAGGGGTCATTTGTATGGGGGCTAGGTCTGAACATGGACCGATTCTCACCAATTTCAATAGCGTTCATCCCATGGCAGATAAAAGATCAAATACCAAATTTCATCAAAATATATTAATATTTGCTACCTGCAGTTTGATTACAAGCTTTACATGGACACACAGACGGACGGACGGACGGACGGACGGACGGACGGACGGACATCGTTTAATCGAATCAGATAGTGATTCTGATTCGATCGGTATAATTAAAGATGGGTGTTGGTCAAATATTATTGGTTGTTACAAACAGCAGCACGAAGTCATTATACCCAAACCACATAGTGGTATAGGGTATAAAAATGGAAAATGGAACATGAAAAATGAAAAATGAAAATTGAAAAATGGAAAATGGAAAATGAAAAATGAAAAAATAAAATTGAAAAATGGAAAATGAAAAATGGAAAACGGAAAACGAAAAATAAAAAGGAAAATGGAAAAATAAAAATGAAAATTGGAAAAATAAAAATGAAAATTGGAAAATGAAAAATGATAAATGGAAAATGGAAAATGGAAAATGGAAAATGAAAAATGGAAAATGGAAAGTGAAAAATGGAAAATGAAAAATAAAAAATGAAAAACGAAAAATAAAAAATGAAAAATGGAAAATGAAAAATGGAAAATGAAACACTTAAAATTAAAAATGGCAAATGGAAAATGAAAAATTTAAAATTAAAAATGGGAAGCGGAATATTGAAAATGAAAAATGGAAAATGAAAAATGAAAATATAAAAATGAAAAGTTGAAAATGAAATATGAAAGAAAAATGGAAAACGGAAAATGAAAAATTAAAAAAGGAAAATGGAAAATGGAAAATGAAAATTGAAAAATGAAAATTGAAAAATGAAAAATGGAAAATGGAAAATGAAAAATGAAAAATCGAAAATGGAAAATGAAAAATTAAAAATTAAAAGTGGAAAATGGAAAATGGAAAATGTGAAATTAAAAATGAAAAACTAAAAATGAAGAACTAAAGATGAAAATTGAAAAGTGAAAAATGGAGAATGATAAAAAAAAAATGAAAATGAAAAAGGTGGAGGGTATTAAAGATTCGGCCCAGCCGAATTTAACACTCTTACTTGTTTTTTGTTTAAATATGAAAGTTAAATTCTAGAAATTCAACTAGTTCTAATAAAAATTTCAAAAGCTTTGTCGGGGTTTTTTTTTAATTAGTAACATTTGATTGCTTAAGCATTGTGAGGTTTTAGAACAAAATACATTTTTATTTATTTACAAGTAAAAAGTATTTGAATAATGAGTTGAAAGTTGCAAAACATTATGTTGAACAATTAGCATCATTTGGTTTATTGCTGTGCATACATCATATTGCCGGTCATGAAACATTAATAGCCTCCGATTGATATCTAAGCAATCAGTGAAGTAGATTAAATTTCCAATAAATATTGAGTGAAAATCGCTGGCTTCCATTTACTGCTTCCCTTTTATAATATGTACAATGTTTTTTTTATAGACTTTAGTAAATTACCATTTGGAAAATTTATCTGACTTTTAAACCTCAACTACCCCGACCGTTGTGTATTATACATGCGTGCAATTTTACAAAACATTGGTTCCCCCATAAACTCGTCCCTTAATTTTTTGAATATAGCTTTTCAAAATTCAAATCTACATATAACTTTACATGTTATCATCTGCAGCAACAAATCGATTATACTCTATATACTCCCTACCAGTGCTTCCCAGCGCGCTTATCGACATCGACCGCATGGTCCATACTCCCTGCCATATTTAATCATATTTTTCAACTCAGCATGAAAAAATTTCATATACCTTTTTCCTGGCATTTTCCTTGCCATTTTCTTTGACTTGTATAATGCTTTTTATTATCAGTGGCAAAACATATTTTAAATAGAAACGAACCGTTCTTTTGCTTCAAAACTTATAAGTAAAAATTTTTCGACTAAGGTTGGTGAATATGATTTTTGTACTTATACAATTTTTTTCAAAAAAGTTAAATATACATATACTAAGAACTAATAAGAGACTAAGAAGATTATCTTACTTCAGTTATTATTATAATCATAAATAGTTTTAAAAATATATTCAAATATATTTTTTATATAATTTTCGTAAAAAATTGTTTGATGTGCAATAAGACCTCATATTTTAAAATTTTACAGTTATTTTCAAAGAAATTAAGTCAAATATTTGTTTTTTTTTGAGAATTTTTAGCATTATTTTCAACAAAAAAAATTAGTAAGTTTTGGCAACTCTGCCCTGAACCATCACTACGAATCATAACTACAGCCCCAATAACAACAAAGAAGAAAATAACAACAAATTTTGAAAATGTATACAAATTTGTAACATAGTTCATCATAAAAAAAAAACATTATTGCAATAGGGTGACTCTTTCTTTAAAATTCGTTGTAACTTTAAGACAGCTTCTTTAATTTATGATGTGCTAAAAAGATCTAATAAGGATTTGTGCGTCAAAAAAGTATTAATAGATAATTTTCATTGCTGTATATTAGATGGAATATTCGGTTTTTCATTTCATTCAGTGGAGTAGAATATCTAACTGAAATCACTTTAAGTAGTATAGATTGAGTTTTAATTGGAATTTATATCCTGAAATTGGAATATATAAACCTAACAAGTTCTGCGACAACTGTCCCAGGATCCACCATATTATTATATTCTACATATAAAAGGTAACCTAATATTTAACACAAAATTGTTTTGTATAGATGATCACTCTGTATGTTGTTATCATTACTTTTAACAAGTGATGAAATAAATCATTTTCATGAGCAGCATCATCGTCATAATTTCTGTGTTACATCGCTCGTACGTATACGGGAAAGTTATGACACTCATAACGAACACAACATGTTAAACTACAAAACTGATAAAGATGAGATTAATTTTAGTGATGAAGTAACCACATATGTAGTAGAATAATCTTCATATTTGTACAACAAGTGCGAGTGTCAATTACATATTGTGTCAAAAGTGTCAAAAAATTTCTGACAGAAGATCTAAAACAAATGGTGTGTACAAAACCCAGAAGAATTTTTCTATGGAAGTATTAAAAAAAATTAAACTTAGTTTTTATGGTAAATAATATGACCATCAGGTTTAAAATTATCATTTAAAATCAAAGGTTGGCATTTTGTATTAAAGGGGGTATGCTTTTCCAAAAATAGGAATCCTCATCCTCCATTAGATTTTCACAACAGAGAGTCGTGTGCATTGCCTTTACTCTCCTTGCGACTATTCATTGTCATTGGCATCCACGTCATGATGGCCTAACAATAAACTTCACGTAATAGTTCATCCCTTTTGATCTAACAGAAACTTGAACCAAACAGAATTTGAAGTTATGGTTCACATTGTGTCGAAATAAGAAGATACCACAACTAAGCCTGCTAAATATGTGTTTGTAAGCCCTTTTTTGTGTTTCTTTTTATAACACCGCCGTATATCCTTTTCCATCATCATGCTCATTTAGATTGTCAAACTTATAACACCAACGCAGAGGAGAATTTACTTGCACGTTACCATATTGAGTTCAACGTACAACATTCGTACATCCATATTTATTTTCTCTTACATATCACAAAATGTGTGTGAGTCAATAAAACTGAAATTACGCTGGAAAGTTTTTTTTTTTATGATTTGACATGTTAGGAATTTGTTCAATAAAAAGAAAAAAGTCATTAATTTGATTGTCATTCTTTGGTAATAATATGTTATGTTCGTATATGCGTGCGTGTGTGAGTGCGTTAAAAGAGTTACTATATATTCCCCAAATGAATTGATAAATTAAATTAATTATGATTAACTCACAGGAGGTTACTACATGATCATATTTCGACAACTTTTGAGAAATGATGTAAAGAATTGACTCTAGCTGTGTAATGTTTTTTGTTCAGATCTTAAGAAAGCAATTAGTTTAAGTCGTGAGCATTACAAATGTTCTTTTCCATATTGATATAAATCTATTATGTATCTATAACTACTAAAAATGTATTTGGTATTATTTACAAGAGTTTGTGTAATGTGTCCTTATCTTTGTACATTTATTTAAAATTGGTATATAATCATCAGATAGGGCCAGGAAGACATATATCCATGTGAACCAAGAATGTGTATAATCATGTCAATGATTCCTTTTTCTAATCCGCATAAGTGGCATATTGTACAGTACAAATATAATTTGACACGACCCAATCCTTGCGAATGCAGTCCTAAATACCCAAGCTTCGCTACAGTCATCTTCACAATACCACTTATAATTTACAGATTTTATAAAATGGCACTATTTTAAAACTTGAGGCAAAATTTCCACTTGAATAATTGTTGTTTCCGGATAATAATTTTGATCTACATTTCGTTGTCTAACTTAAAATGGTGAGAAATGCAACACCCTTTTTTAAATATATTAAATACAAAGGCGTATATTGGATTTATGAATAAAATTATATTAACAATTTTCTGCATGCATTCAGCCAAATAATACATAAATACAGACACATTAAAACTTTAATTACCTTAATTATAATCGATGTTTTAGTTACGCTAACACCACATTATCTTTGTTGAAAAAAAAAACAAAAAAGAAAACAGAGGAATATTATTGTTGGCGGCCAAATGTGTTTGATGTTTTCATTCATAACCGTTAAAGAGCAAGACACACCTTTAGTAAACACTCCATATTTAAAATCTGTAGCTTAAAAATAAGTTTAAAGGTTGAATTTATTGTTTTGTATTATGAAATTAACAAAACTTAAACAAAAACTTTCAGTTATTATAAACAGGAAATGAATAAACAGTTATTATAAAGAAATTTCAGTCAGACATGTGTAATTTATAACATAAATATATTTTTAAAATATTCATAAATTAGAGTATGACAACAAGCACTATATCAGTATAACTTTTGTAATGGCCTGGAAGGAAAATCGCAATTTTGAGTTATTGAAGTTTAGGTTTTCTTAAGATGTCTCCCTAATAAATTTATTCTCCATTAACTGAACTTTACACTGTTTAAGTCTATTTCTACTCTCCTTATTGTTCATATTTGAAAAAAGTCATTTGTTTTTTTTGGCTTTTAAGATATTTTTAGATTAATTAGTATTTTTATGTTTACATTTTCACAACATGTTGTAAATTGTTTTTGCAATTGTTTTAAGTATTAATTAGTGCAACTCTTGCATATACATGGACTTTAATACACTTTACTCCATCCCGGCAGTCATTTGTTAAAGTGAAATCCCCCACCTAAACATACAGAAAGAACATTACATAGCCGTGCAACAGATTGTAGTTTGAATAAGTAGTTTGTTATATTTGAATTTATGTATGTACGAGTGTATGTATTTATATACGAACTCGTATGTGCAAATTATACGTCAAATTATATGGTCTGACTAAAGTGATAAAATGTAGCGCATCTTAAAAATAAAATATAAAGAATTTTTTGTCTAGGAAAATGCTAAACAAGTAAGAAAATTATAGTCGGTCTAGATCGACTATACAATACCCTATACTATGCGTATAGAGACCCTATCTCTAATGTCCAACTAATTAGATATAGAAAATAACAGTAATCAAATTTGTGATATGAAAAAATTTATATCGGACTAGGTCGCAAAATGGAACGATCCTGACTATATCTTATAGGGCCACTTATACCTAAAAATCAAATTTTAAATAAATCTGTACAATATTTTTGTTTTTTTTTTGTAGGTTTAAGTGAAGATCACAAATAAACTTCGTATGTGGGCTATGATTAAGAATTGTCCTATAGGGTGTGTTTTTGGACTACTGATAAATGGATGTAGTAAACATAAACAAACACAATTTCACCGAGATCTATATTATAATTTTGATATTATGGCTATTTAATTCGATCTCTAGGGTTCATTTGTATGGGGACTAGGTGCGAATATGAACCGATTTTCACTAATTTCAATAACGTTAAGCCTCTGGTCGATAGAAGCTTACATGCTAAATTTCATCAACACATAAACTTATTTGCCACCTGTAGTTTGATTACAAGGTTTACATGGACACACAGATATATGATTCTGAGTCGATAGAAGCTGGGTCTAGGTCAAATACTTTTGGTAGTTAGAAAATTCAGCACAAGGTCATCAAACCCTGACCACACAGTGGTGTAGGGTATAAAATTCGATTTCTATTTGCTATACATACATCACTATAACGAGATATAATAAATAGCGAATATAATAATTCTACATTATTCCGAATATTTTGATATAATATGTATTTGTCGGATTTTATTTTACTTTTAAGACGTCTTAAAATAAATCAGCCATTCCATGACAGATCAACCGGTGTTATTTTAAATTTCGTAATATTTTATACACATACGAGTATATCTTATGGGGCCACTCGAATATTTCATTATCAGACCAAACAAAACTTAAGAAACTCACGATTTTATATATAAATTTAACGAGCCATATTTTTGTCAATACACAATCAATGTCGATGGTTCAAAGCATAAATTAATAGTATTGCCTTCATCTTTAAAAAAAAAAAAATCATGTGAGTCCGACCACAGGGGATAGTGTAAACATCTACATAAAGATTTCAGAAAGCATCTTCTATGTATCGCTTATAGCAATCAAGTGCAGGGGACCTGCTAATATAAAAATATTTATTATTTCAACAGGTTAATTTTTAATTTTTCTTTTTTTATTTTTCAATTTTCATTTTTCGTTTTTCATTTCTCATTTTTATACCCTATACCACTATGTGGTTTGGGTATAATGACTTTGTGCTGCTGTTTGTAACAACCAAAAATATTTGACCTACACCCATCTTTAATTATACCGATCGAATCAGAATCACTATCTGATTCGATTTAACGATGTCCGTCCGTCCGTCCGTCTGTGTGTCCATGTAAAGCTTGTAATCAAACTGCAGGTCGCAAATATGAATATCTTTTGATGAAATTTGGTATTTGATCTTCTATCGGCCATGGGATGAACGCTATTGAAATTGGTGAGTATCGGTCCATGTTTAGACCCCATACAAATGACCCCTATGAAATCGACATATATTGCCATAAGATCCAAATTATCATACAAATCTTAGTCAAATTGGGTTTGTAGGTATATATTACATCCATTAATCAGTAGTCCAAAAATGATCCCTATTGGACAACTCTTAGTCATAGGCCCAATATAGAGCTGCTTCCCGATCTTCACTTAAATCTATCAAAAAAGAAAAATATTGCACTGATTCTTCTCAAATTTTGTTTGTATATATTTTTGCAAAATACAGGAGACTTTACCAAACATGGTCAGGATCGGTCCATTTTTGGGCCTAGTCCCCATATAGAGATAGCATCCGATATGGACTTTTTCATATCTGCAGCCGAAAAAATTAATAAAAATCCCACTCAAATTTGGTTTATGCTTATTTTTTATATTCAGTTAGTTGGGCCTGAGAGATAGGGTCTCTAAACGCATGGTATAGGGTATCGTATAGTCGGTCTAGACCGACTATAATTTTCTTACTTGTTTATTTTTAATTTTTTATTTTAAATTTTTTCATATTTAATTTTTCAGTTTTCATTTTTTATTTTAAATTTTTTGATTTTTCATTTTTCGTTTTTCATTTTTCATTCTCCATTTTTTATTTTTCATTTTTTATTTTTAATTTTTAATGTTTAGTTTTCATTTTTTATTTTTAATTTTTTCTTTTAATATTTTATTTTCCAATTTTCTTTAATAATATTTCATTTTTATTTAATTTTTTATTTTTCATTTTTTATTTTTCATTTTCGTTTTTATTTTTTATTTTTTTATTATTAATTTTTTATTTTTCATATTTCATTTTACATTTTTTATTTTTCCTTTTTTATTTTTCATTTTTCGATTTTCATTTTTCATTTTTTATTTTTCGTTTTTTATTTTTCATTTTTATTTTTCATTTTTTATTTTTCCTTTTTCATTCTCAAATAATTACATATCATAATTTTTTCACCAATACAATAGTAAGTCACACCGATTTTGTCTTATGGCTCACGTGTTACGCTGTTTTTTGAAATTTATCCCCCTGCGCGTAAAGATGTTTACACATCAAAAATATATTTTAAAAATATTTTGAAAACAAATCAACTTTTCTGCAATTGCGTTTTTTAATCTATAAATTCGTTCAGTAATTGCCCTTCAATTTTTTTTCTCAGCGATTTTAGAAAATGTAGAATTCTTATATAAAACTAGCATGCCTAACTTCTTGGACCACCCCATTAAATATTTAAGAATCCTTCTTTCATTTCTACATCTAAGCTACAAACTAAAGGGTTTTTTGCTTAGGTAAAACTTACGAAAGGGTAAGTAGCCAAACGAACTGTCATACAGCACTCTCCTTTTGACGTTTATGATCAGTATACTCTGGCAAATCATAATGAATATTTTCACGCTTAAACAACGCTATCAAAATATCAAATTTACTTTGAAATTCCGTCATCGATTCGCGCAACTTATAGGCGGCTTCCTGATCTTTATGGTGCACATAATCGTCCATCCGAGCCACCCATCCGTCTCTAAATTATGCAATAATACGAACACGTTGAAGAATATGCGTACTTAAGAGAACATCGCCGCTGTAAACCGAAATGTGCGAGATGTGGTTTCAGCAGGATAGTGCTACGTGCCATATGGCGACCGCAACCATCGACTTAATAAAATCGCATTTTGGCGCTAAGCTGATAGCTAGAAATGAACCTGTCAGTTGGCCTCCAATGTCCAATGCACCTCTCGAGTATTTCCTGTCGGGCTGAGTGAAGTCACTGGGTTGGCCTTGGAGGCCAACATTGTTCGTGTTATCCGTAACATACGGCCAGCAATGCTCAAATGAGTGCCCCAAAATTGTACGTCCAGAATCGTTTTCAGGCGTTAATGATCTTCCGAATAAAAAAAATTTTGAGAAAAATATATATATTTTTTTTTGGTATTTTCTACAATTTCAGATTCTATCGAGCTTAAACAAACACCCTTTATTTCAAACAATTATTTTTATGCGGTTCGAGTTCATGTAATATAGTAATACTTCTATATTCGCGTTCATCACTGGCTTATTCACTGATTCTGTAACGCTACATATGCGTCTTCAATGATTGATACCTGTTGACGAATACCGTTGGTGTCTCTTATAACTCGATAAAATTAAATAAATTGTTTATCAGCACAATAAAACAAAATACACATACTATTGACCTGGGCAACTTGGGCGACTTTATCCATCTTACTACTATATAATTGTAATTGTACAATTTTGCTTGCTGAACATTAGCCATGGTTGCTCTCACTCTTAGTAAATAATTCTCCTAGAGATAGGACAATATTTTTTTGAAGTTTTCGGGTCTAATAATGAATGGAATTGTCGTTTTTGTATTGACTACATTTTCCTTGATTACAATTACTCGATAAATTATATGATAAATTTTGTTTGATAAAATTTTCAAGTTTGTCAATTTGATCTTTAGATAAAATGAAGAAAGCGACAACGCGTTGATGTTAATTTAATAACGTTTGACTTTTTTACTACAAAATTTTGTTAGAATCTAATTTTTTAATTCTTTAAATTTTTAATAACAATTTGCAATTTGATTTATCAATTTATATCCTTTGATTCCAAAATTACAACGAAACTTATTTTTTCTTCCGAATAACAAAAATTCCTTAAGAAATTCATTAAGAATTTCAAATTCAATAAATCGCCATTTTGCCTATCATTCAATCAACCTTAATTTATATCCTTGATGTGTTCGAAATTTTCCGACTACAAAATAGATATTTTGCTTAATTTTCTTACTGTTCTTAACATAAGATCTGTTACTTTTATGGTGCGATAAAGGTGATATATAGTTAAAAATTGTTGTTGCAACCAAAAAAAAAAAAAACAAGTAAGAAAATTATAGTCGGTCTAGACCGACTATACGATACCCTATACCATGCGTTTAGAAACTCTATCTCTTAGGCCCAACTAACTGGACATAGAAAATAAGCAAAAACCAAATTTGAGTGGGATTTTTATTAATTTTTTTTGGCTGCAGATATGAAAAAGTTCATACCGGATGATATATCTATATGGGGACTAGGTCCAAAAATGGACCGATCCTGATCATGTTTGGTAAAGTCTCTTTTATTTTGCAAAAATATATACAAAAAAAATTTGAGAAGAATCAGTGCAATATTTTTGTTTTTAATAGATTTAAGTGAAGATCTGGAAGCAGCTCTATATGGGGCCAAAGGGATAATTTTTGGACTACTCATTAATGGATGTAATGAATGCATACAAACCCAATTTGAGTAAGATCTATATGATAATTTGGATCTTATGGCAATTTATGTCGATTTCATATGGGTAATTTGTATGGGGGCTAGGTCTGAACATGGACCGATTCTCACCAATTTCAATAGCGTTCATCCCATGGCCCATAAAAGCTTATATACCAAATTTCGTCAAAATATATTCATATTTGAGACCTGCAGTTTGATTACAAGCTTTACATGGACACACAGACGGACGGACGGACGGACGGACATTGTTAAATCAACTCAGAAAGTGATTCTGATTCGATCGGTATAATTAAAGATGGGTCTAGGTCAAATATTTTTGGTTGTTACAAACAGCAGCACAAAGTCATTATACCCAAACCACATAGTGGTATAGGGTATAAAAATCCAACTTAATCTAATAAGATTTTTGTACTAAAAAATTCTTGAGCATTAAAAATTGCACAGCATCCTCTCTAGAGGTCACTTTCGAAATATTAAAAATAACTGATATAACAACTTGTAAATCAATTTGATAAACAAAATTTTATCACATGAAAAAAAATACATATGTTGTAACAAATTAAAATTGATTAAAAATTAGTTACCAAAAATATATATATATATGTATGAAAACGTGTGATGGCCTATGTATATACACATGTCTTTTGTTTGGTTTGGCTGAAAATAACAACAAGAACATATCAAAATCAATTTAAACATTTCACCATTTGACAGATAGATCATCAACAATATCATAGTCATGATGATGTTGATGAATAACAAGAAACAGGCATTCAGCATTCAGATGTACGAGTGGATACGAGACGTGTGTATGAATGGCATGATGATGAAAGTTGTAAATCATTATAGGCTGTGTGTAGTATTTTATTTATGAATTTTGGTGTTAACAAGAGTAGTAACGGTAATTATAACAAAAAATTATGTTTACACAATAAATATTAGGGTACCTTTTTATTACCAAGGTGTTACTTGCTATATAAATGCTTTCGAAATATCTTGCGACATCTACAAAAGCATAACAAAGCTTGTATTAAGAAGAGGGAGAAGACTGACCAGGATGCTTTATGCAGATCCTTGCTGGCGATTGCGATAAACACAAAATAAAAATTAAATAAACACCGACCGCTTTAACGGCACACCACTGCCTGCCCACATCGAGAGTTATCGTAAGTTTGTTATTGTAAAAAACTCAACAACAATGTGTCCCCTTCATGTACGAAGCCCTTATCGCTTGTGGCCATATATCACCAATTGAGATTGTCATAAATAAACATAAGATTAATACTTACATTAAAGGGACTCACGACCTTATCTATTTCGCATCGCATCTACAATTGTACGTTGAAAACGAATACCCTGCAGACAGAAAGCTGTAGTTGTTTCATTCATTATTGGCATATGTATGACATTTTAATGGCTCCTCTGAATTACATATAAATCAATCTATTTTATAAATTTGAGTTTCAATTTTCATTATCCGTTATACTTAAATCTTTATATTAAATGTTTTAATACGCTTTTTTAAGTCTTAGTTTTTCATGAAGGAACAAACATCGCCAAATAAAATGATTCAAATTAGCTAATCGTCCTCCTTGGCATTTAATTAAACTTTTGCTAAGACTCAAATCTGATCCTTCATATTTTCCATAAAAATCCACATATAAATAAATGGCATTCTTATATATGAATCCAATTCGTATTGTTATAAACAAATGCCATAAAAAAAATTTGTAATATATCATGATGCATTGATGTTGAATTTTAAGAATTCATTTGTTATATTTAGATCAAATTTAAAATTGTTTGCCGTATTTGTATGTAAAGATTTTTTTTTTTTTTTTTGAATTTAACAACTAATTGAGATTTATGGTTTATTATGAGTTGTGAGTTGTTCAGTTCATTTTTGTTTAGAAAAACAAAAATCTATTAGTTGTCAAAAAAACATATTTTTATTGTAAACAATAAATAATTGTGCTTCATCAGCTTATCGCCATTGGTAAACACCCACATTTACAAGTATGTCAAACTCTTTCGACTGTGCTATTCAAATAATTCTACTTGTATCTATGAGTTTTTGTTAAATGTGTCACTTAAATTCATATGAATGTTCACATATCCCCACATGAGTTTAAATAAGCTTTTGTTAAAAGGGTTAAATATGCTTGTTTCCTATGGCCCGTTGTGTGTTTCAAACTATAAAACATTAATAGTCATTCATCATATTTTTATATGAATGCTATATGCATGTTTAAAATTCTATTTATTTTTCTTTTAGTTTTTGTTAAAAAGACAAATTAAAGTCATCAATCACAATTAGCTACTCTAGATCGAAAGTTATTTTATAGTTTATAGTTTATAATTATAATGAAATTCTAACTTTAACTTTTTTAAAGTTTTATTACACAAACTATAGGATATGTTTTCTCATTTTTATGGTATATTGTGCTGAACTATTATTAAGAATAAAAAAATATAAGAATTTAATTGAAGTCGGTCACACTGGTTTTTAAACCAACCAATGAATACTTAATTAAAATCTGCAGGATAACTAACTATTATCTTGACCAGTATTAGGTGAGTTTTTAAAAATATCGATTTGTTATTTTTAAGAAAACTGTTATGGTAATCACAGCCGAACTTATGTTGTGTTATTATACCCTCAATTATATTAGTAGGACCGAAATGTTCACTTATTTCCAACAAATTGATTCGATTGCCAATAATTTTGTTTTCTTAGTGTGAAAACTGACTGCGCAGACGCATTGTGGCTGAAATTTTGATTTCTTTGGCCAAAAGTCCAATATTTTTTTGTCACCGATTTTTAAAATTTTAACGCCATTTTGTAGCTAATATATCTAAATTAATGTAGCCAAAAAATTAGGTTAAAATATTGCTAATTATGGGCGTGGCATGCTGTCAAACTCAACTAGTTTTTTAATTTCAGAAAAAGGTGATTTTTTTTTGTTTTTTTTTTTTATCAAAAATAAATGGTTACTTTTCGCAAGTTAACGTCGATAATGACCTGCGGTCTTCTCTACAAGGTTGGAAGGATTGCAGTCTTTAGTTTTTGTAAGTGGTCACAACCCTACCGTCTAATATTAGGGGTGTTCTGCAATATTTATTAAACTACTGTATTTTTGTCAAATTTCAACTTTAGTGGAATAGAACTTCTAGGGAACAAAAGGGAACAAGAAACATATACCACTCGGAGAAAGGTGAAGGTGTCCTCTTTAACCCTATGTATACTTTTGCACCCGTGACGATCCGCGGGTAGAACACTTACAATTACGGTAACAGTGCTATAAGTACACAATGGTGTCTTAAATTTGTGCTTTAGGTATTTTATAGCTTATAATAGTCATTATTTGTTCTATTACCAGTAATGATATCTGCTTACAAAATACACCACCCTTTTGATATATTTGTAAGTAAGAATGTTAATACACAGTGGATATATTCATTTGTAATCTGGGTTTGTTTTATCATACCTTTTTATACCTTTTTATTTTACCTACCGATGCGCTGATGCAAGTAATTCATTTGTATAGTGGGTTTTTTATATATCATTTTAGGTAGTATTGCACTAATGCCATTTTCTGACCTTTTTATTTTACCTAGGGAGAGCTTCAGTTATAAATAACTGGCCGAAGAGTATTTTAGGAACAAAAACCAGGAAGATGCTCTTAGTTACGTTAAAATAAAATTAAACGTAAATTCGTGTAGCATCGAAATGCAAAAGTAATTATCTAATTTCGTCAAAGCACTAAAAAACGCTAGAAAGAAGTTAGCTACAATGAACAAAACTTTTATATAAAATGCGCAAACTGGTTAGAAGGCCAGCTTCCTGTCGCTTCAGAAATAATAAAACAAGATATGGCTGGAAGACCATGCAAATCATTGGACAACTACAGAATAGATCTAAGAGGCGGAAACTTAAAGATGTTACCGATGAAATTGGATATATAAATATAAAACAATCTTTCCTAATCAATAACGATCACAGAAACAATTGACAAAATTGGATATCATTGAAAAAGTTGTTAAAGCTAGTCCAGTGAGAACAAAACCGATTCTAAAAAGTATACCAACACCAACACAAATGAGGAGGCATTAGCGTTATTTTTGAATTTGAAATTTACAAAACAGCAATATATTCAGTTCAGATTGCGTGCGATTGAAAAAGGCTCAAATATATATCCAGCATATCATCACATAATCGCTGCTAAAATGGACTGTTTGCCATCAAAGGACACTATCACAATCACACCAATTTCGGCAGAGGTACAACTACAATCTCTATTTGATCATACAGCCGAACGCTTGCTGCAGTCAATAAAAGGAAATGAGTTAAAGAAATATGGTAACACAAAGTAAATTTAAGTGGTGCGTGGTAAAGAAGAACAAAGCATATATTTCAAAAATTCATAACTGCACTGTATTCTTAATTGGACCGGTTTTTGGCATTTCAGCCTTCATCAGCGATTTATTGAACATTGTGATAATTGTTATGTTTTAATTGAATAGATTGTTTCTATATGAAAATTTGTCTACTTAGGGCGGCCGTGAGGTTTTAACCATGAACCTTCACATACACTCGTACTTGCACTTTTGGGTCAGCGCTTTAACACACTCACCTAAAGTCAGGCCTACGAGCAGTGTATTAATTTGTATTAATTTCAGAACGTACAACTCTGTCCAAACAATCGTTATTTTTGAATTTTGAATATTTTTTGCATCCATACTTCTAATATCCACTATTCTCAGTTTTCGTAAGAGTTGTCATATGTGATGTACGGTTTTGTACATACCTTCATATGCACTTTACATATATTTGAGATGACGCTTTGAAGTAGACAAATTTTCATATAGAAACAATCTATTCAATTAAAGCAGAAAGCAAAACTGTTTGATCTATAATATGCTTCTCAGTTTCTTCAATAAATTTTATTTGAAAATAAAACAATCATAATACAAAACGTGCGTTTTCCAGCTTAATATTAATTTACTTCTCATTTTTTATGTACCAATTTTGTTCTGTGTTGGTTTTGAAGAAACATGAAAAAGAAATTATAAAAATATGGAAAAAAATATATTTTTGAAATGTTAGTTATGAAACGTTTTAAGTAAAAAAATTAAATAAATTAAATTAATGATTTGTCCAGTTGCCGTTTACCAGGTGGCTGTGGATCAACATCACTGCTCTCTCTAATATCATGGTCATCGTCATCATCATCAGAATGGTCGATAATTTCGTCCAACAGATATTCTGGAATTTCATATTTGTCTTCCCCTTCTTCATCGTCTTCCTCTAGTTTACATCAGTGATAAACTCTTGCGAGAAATATTGTTTATAGACTTCCAAAAAAATCACAATTTTCATCGCTTGCTGTGAAACGTCCACAAACATTACAAAAATGGTTCATTTTATATTTTGGTTCCGACATTTTTAATACAATATATATTATACAATGTTTTTTTTGTTATTTTTATGAAACCGATGCACTTAACTTAAATCACTCACAAAATGAGCGATAATTAAAAGACATCAGCTTCGGCTGAATTTCGAGTCTTAACTGAATCTTCATGAAAAAAAATAATTTTTCCAATATTTTGCTTCATAAGCACCACAAAAATTTTCGAAATCAATTTTTTAAAAAATCTTAGTTGTTTAACAGGTCTCTAGCAATAATTTGGCTTTTACAGATTGAAAAAATATCAATTAGTCGACGAGTTATAGCCAAAAAACCTATAAACAATATGCTGAAAATCGGCATTTGACTGCAAAGTTCGAAGGTCGATGTAAAAAAAATTCGAACTAACATAAACAAACGCCGCGATACGGGTCTTCTAGTTTAGCCTCTATTTTCACCCCTCACTCTCAGAATCGACCTAACTTTTGCTAAGCTGAATTTGTTCCACAGTGTAACAGGAGTGGATTTTAACCTTATTTTCAGATTTTAGATTTATTTTATTTTCAGATAGTCCCTCATGTGTATTGGATTCAGTTCCACCTTTATTTTTAAAAAAAATGTTTAAGGTTTTTACTCCGCCCCATAACAATACTTTTTAATGCATGCTTAAAAATGGCAAATTTCCAAATTTCCAGACCGGGTTTTTACCCGGTCGATCCACATGTACAAATTTAGTAGTATTTACTAATCAGATTATAGTTTCTATGGAGAATAGAAAACAAGTTGATGTGATATATACTGACTTTTCGAAGGCTTTTGAATCAGTTAATCATGATATTTTGTTAGGAAAACTTCACCAATTTGGTACTAATGGAAATTTGTTGCAGTTTTTTAAAAGTTTTCTTACGAATAGGAAATTAATAGTTAAAATTAGTTCATTCGGAAAATGTAATTAATGCATATTCTGGTATTCCTCAGGGAACACATTTAGGTCCACTATTATTTTTAATTTTTATAAATGCCCTACCTGACTGTTTGCAATTTTGTAAACCATTATTATTTGCCGATGATTTGAAATTATTTGCTGATATTACAAGTATATCACATTCAGTTATGCTTCAAAAAGATTTTTTATCACTAAAAAAGTGGTGTGATTTAAACAGACTTGTTTTAAATATTGATAAATGTTGCGTTATGTCATATACTCATTGTCATAATCCTGTTTTTTATAATTACAATATAAGTGATGTCACTCTTGAGAGAGTTTGTGAAGTTAAAGATTTAGAAGTTATTTTTGATTACGAGTTGAAATTTCATAATCATATAAACTACATAACATCTAAAGCGTATGCAATGTTGGGATTCATTAAACGAAATACTGCGGACTTTAGTGACCCTGTCGCATTAAAATCATTATATGTTTCTTTCGTTAGAAGTAATTTGGAATATTGCTCTATAATCTGGAGTCCTTATTATGAAAGCCATTCTGCCAGAATTGAAATAATTCAGAAACTATTTACAAAGTTTGCATTTAAGAAAATAAATTGGTCCGGAGATGTTCTTTCTTATGAAAGCAGGCGTAAATTTCTAGGACTACAATCTTTAAGAGATCGTAGATCATCATTTGCTATAATGTTTATATTTAATATTTTAACAAATAATATATGTTGTAATGCTTTGTCTGATTTAGTGAGGGTTCATACTCCTTACGTCACGAGCGTTTATTTTATGAAGATTTTCATCATACGAATTATGGGGTTAATGAACCAATTACAAGATGTTTAAAGCTTTGTAACAGTTTCTCAATCCTTTTAAATTTCAGCATAGATAAAAATAATTTTAAGTTGAACTTATATAAGGTTTTCAATTAATTCATATTGTAAGTTTTTTTTAAACTAAAAAATATTAATTATTGTATAACATTATTATTATATTTTTATAGTCTGTAAGATGTAAATCAGTAGACTAAATAAATAATAATAATAATAAAAAAAAATCCTGGAAGTACTTGCGTGCAATGAAGAAATTGACTCCAAAAAATTTGGAGATTATGCTTAGGAAACTGCAGAAAAATATACAACCAAGTACCCATGGAGAAAGATGTATGCAACAGTTCAAAAAAAATGTTTATCATGCAGAAGATGTTTTAGTTATCATATGGTGTCACTTAGAGATCTATCAGAGGAGGCTCAGGAAAAATGGAAACTCCATAAATGAAGAGCTCCTTAATGTATGATTGGTGGCAACGTCAGATCCGTTCATCTCCAGTATTCGAAATCAATGGAAAGTGGAACACCGGGATTTAGATATGAGGTAAAAAAATTACTAAAAAACAGAAATAACACAGAACAAAATATGGAATATTTGCAGTCAATATTTGAATCAAATGAAAAATAATTATAATTGCATGCATAATAATTATAAGTACGAAAAACATAGTATTAGTAAAAACCAATAATAAACAGAACCTCCCATTCTTAGAAAAGCTATTAAAATCTATTGCAACTTTTTTTAAAGGTTTTTTTTAAACACATATGTATGAAATGGTTAAAAAATAAAAAATAAGAACTCTTATTTTCATATCAAAATCAGAATGACTGTGCTAATGTTCAGCAGATTTATTTTGCAAAAATTAACAAATTTGACAGCAAAAAATGATACATTTTTCTGTAGTAATAGCAAGACTATTAGATAATATTACTAAATCCAAATATGACATTTTTTAGTATATAAAAAAAATGCAAAACCCATATTTCAGCTAAAAATAAAAAAAAATGAAAAGTTAAACTTTAACCTTCGTAAAAAGTACTCAATCAATTTTAATATAATTAAAACAGACTCAAGCCCAACTAAATATCTACCCTCTAGAAAGAGAATTACTAAAATGTTTTGATCGGTTCAAAATTTCACATAATTTTGGCGAATGAAACACAATTTTCAGCCACTGTGAAACGTACTACAAAATAATGTCAATCACTAGATTGAGATATAAATTCTTCTGCAGCTTTAGAAATCGTATAAATGTACTATACTTACAGTCGTTAACTCGATTGCATCTTTAAAAAACAGTCACAATTAATTTTAAAAAAAATCTGTAATATCTATCCATTGATTTCCAAATAATTATTTTTTTTTTAAGTAAAAGAAGCACATCATAAATTTAAAATATTTACTCTTAATTGATCAGAGGAATAAATTAATTTACCATGAAAGTATTCGTGATGAAATTTGATAGAAATTGGTCAGTCAACAAAAAAAAAAAAAATAAATAAATTAAACAAGTAAAAAATGTATAGTCGATATAGACCGATTTTATAATGCCCTATACCATGAGGGAATGATAAGAATATCTACTATATCTATATCCAACAAATTGAATTTAGAAAATAATAGGCGATTTCTTGTGACCGATGTAATTATTTTAATTTATAACCGAATTTGATCAAAAATATCCCATTTGAAAGGTTTTTTTTTTCTAGCTGTCCACCAGATTTACAGATTTGCACCATCTGGAACATTTTTTTTGTTGGAGTTTAGGCTCATTTAAATTTGCTACTAACACATGCATAAAACACATACTATGTGTGTGTTTATTATAATTATCAAAAGCCCTGTGTTGAATTGTCAATTGGCTAAATTCGCTTAGCATACCTTTAAGCTCTTATGAAATTATGTATAAAATGAATAAATAAAATTTTCTAGAATTTGCACTCGAGGGCTGGGTTCTGCTAGTTGTTATAAATTTGTTACCTGCCGATATGAAAAAGATCATATCGGATGCTATTTTTATGTGCAGGCTAGGTCGAAAAATGGACCGATCCTTATCACATGTAGTGAAGTCACTTATTTTTCGAAAAAATCTGTACAAACCAAGTTTGAAAAAAGCTTGTGCAAAACTTTTGTTTTTTGATAGATTTCAGTGAAGTTCGAGAATCAATTTTATGTGGAGTCTATGACTAAAAATAGCCACACAGGGTTTGTTTTTGGGGTGGAACTTAATGGTTATAATAAGCACATACAAACTAAATATGACCGCGATTTATATGATAACTTGGATTTTAAGACAATTTAAGTCGAACTAATAGCGATCGTTTGAGTGGGGATTAGGTCTGAACATGTACCGATTTTCATCAATACCAATATTGATCGTCGTTCAGGTGGTCAGCCATATAGACAGACATATAGACGGACGGACTCGCTAAATCAACCCAGAAATTGATTCTGAGTCGATCATTATAACAAAAGTTGGATCATGGTCAGATATTTTTGGTAATTATAAACATCAGCACATACACAGTATATCCTCACCACATAGTGCTATAGGGTATAAAAACGAAACGAATACCCCACAAAAACAAAAGTTTTTCTTTTGTTGGAGTTTGTTCCTTCATGTAATGTAAATAAACTTTAAAGCATGCAAACATTGTGTTATTTTCAAGTCTACATCATAAGGAAATTTAATACCACCACCTTTTATATTATATACAGTGTGTTTGTTGCACTACAATATACAGTTGTTGTAATGTACATACTCGTATATAGAGTGCCAGAGTACTAAACTTCTTTATAAAAGAATATAATGTTCATATGCCATACCAACTTGTCAGTTGATGTGAATACCAGTAGAATTGAGATTACAAAAATATTTATAAATTGTTTTTTTTTTCCTTTTTTTTCGTTTTGGGCATATCAAACTATGTATATTATGTTTGTAGGTATCAACATCAACCAAGCCAAACCACCAACAACTTATACAATTAAGAATATTTTACTAAGTTGACAACAAAAAGAGTTGCCACATAGTAGTTGCAAATGCTTGTTAGGCTATAAACTATGCAACAACGTATAACATACATATTTTCTTTGGTTTTTATGAGAAACTGTTTTCTTGAAACATTTTTGCATATGACGCATATGCATTTGAAAATTTGATGGTTTATTGGGAACATGTCGATGCCTTATAAAAATTATCACCTGATATAAGAAGTTATTGTTATTTCTTGCCTCAAAGCTTTTTAGAAATCAATTAAAAACTTCTATTATCGTTTGTAATAAACACATTAATGCCTGACCCCATATCCTGTTGTCCCGTTAGACGTTGGAATTTTTTTACCTATTACAAAACAGGCATTTTTCTAGACATTTTTCGAATAACGTTTAATTGTTAGCATAAATATTGGAAATTTTGCTATAAAAAAATATGGGTTTGAAGAGTATATTTTCGCCTCCCATTTTTCCAGATCCATTTCTGAAAAATCTGAACACCAATTGTAAGTAGTCCTATCCTTCCTTTGTATTGCAATGAAATTGCAATGAAAATTAGATGCAGATGTCTCCATCTTGACTCTTATTTATTTATTTATGTGTATTTAAATACCCATTCGAAAATGAGGAGTCAAATAACTTATTTAGAAGAAATTAAGAGAGTTCAAAAGGGTCGTACCGCATAAACTAACTGCATTACTATCGGAAATAAAATAACTCTAAGAGGGAAAAAAGCTTAACTTTTTATTTTTCTCCAAAAACAATTTCGTCATATCTCCAACATATCGATTTATAAACAATCTCAGTTCGCTTATTTTTAGAGACAATTATTTTAAATTAAATTCTTTGTTATCCATAATATTAATAGGCTTGGCGATTTCTTGTGACTGATGTTTTTTTTCACCATTTTATCCCAATTTTGATCAAACATATATTATTTGGAAGGTATTTCTTTTTAGCCGTTTTGCAGAATTACAGATTTTTAAATTTTTTCCTATATTTTGAGTAAATTGCATTTAAAGTTGTTACTAACACATACATAAAATTACACAATGCTATGTGTGTGTTTAGTAAATTTGTTAATGTGTTTGTAATAAAATGAGTTTGTTTTTGTGTTGATTTGTGAATTGGCTATAATTGATTATAATATTTTTAGGGTCTTTATTTAATGAAAAAATAAAATTTCCTAGAATTTGCGCTCGAATTTCGAGGGCTGGAATCTGCTAGTTCAAATAAATGTCTTAAATTATATTGTAGCATATGGTAACCCATACCTTCGCTTTATATTATAGAAAAAAAGATAATCGTTTGCTGTTAAAACAGTAAATATATATTTTTTTTTTGTTAAGTTCTACTTTATAGAATGTGAATAATAAAATAAACAGACCACACTAAGGGGGGTTTCAAATTTTAGCATACAGCACTCTTTTTAGTAAACTTACTTGCATGTAACACGAAATCAAAGCCAGTAGAAGGATATAAAATAGCAGCCATACTATTCAATATAAGGAAAGAAAAGTTTAAATTACCATTTAAAATTTTTTTGGTTGGATTTAGTTTTTTTATTTTCTCAAATCAAAGATAAATCTTTATATAACATCTAAACGAACAAAATGTCTCTTAATATTACAAATATATGATCATATGGTCAATGTGAAATCTTTGAAATAAAACAAGGTCTGCAACTCAAGAATAAGCTCTGGTTCGCATAGAACAGTATTTTAACCGGTACTGTAAAATTTTTTTACGAAAAGTTAAGAATGTAGTTCCAAAAGGGGTAAACGAAACAATTTTTATGTATTATTTTGTTTCTAACTTAAAAACTACTAATAGTTAAAAGTATACTAATATTACAAATTAAGAAGACTATTGTAATGTTTTGTAGAGAAAAATTAAAATCACATATCGTTACAAGATAACGAATCTATAATAGTAACAGATAAGGCGATTTCTTGTGACCGATGATTTGTTAAACAGTCTTCTCCTGATTTTGATCAAACGTATCTTGTTTGAAAGGTTTTTCTTTTTAGCTGTCCACCAGACTTACAGTTTTTAATTTTTTTTTTTTTGGAGTTATGCTTATTTAAAATTGCTACTACACATACCCAAAATTATACAATGCTATGTACGTGTTTATTAAATTTGTTAATGTGTTTGCAAAAAAAAAATAAGTTTGTTTTCTTCATTCACAATAATAATTGTGTTGAATTGAAAATAATCTTGAACATAAAACATTCACAATAATAATTGTATTGACTGAAAAATAACTTTGGACATAAACCAATGACCAATAATATTCAAAAAGTGTTGAATTGTGAATTGTCTTATAAAATAATTTTTTAAATGAAAAAATAAAATTTCTTAGAGTTTGTCAAGCTCTTCTAAGTTTTTCTTCATTTTACAGATTTTTTTAGCTTTCGTTTGCATTTTTTTTAAGTATAGCCCAAAATAGTTTAGACATTTCAAAGCAATTAACTTTATTTGTGTAAATCTGGTCAGAATATGACGAAAAATAGCGTTTCTTATTCGAGTGCAATAAATTTTACTGGAGACAGTTTTTAATGCAGGTATCTTTGTTATTAATGTCTCTAAACAAAAAAATTTTTGGCCGAAATAAATACCTTTGCCAAAATTATCCTCTTTCTCGTACTTGTGTATTTTTGTTACACATCCCTAAAACTAACCCGTTTAATAATGCTTTTCTGAAAGTTGTTGAAAATCTACTTTGATATATGACTCATTGTCCATTAATTTTTTCTATACTGCTTTTAACAATTTTATCGCTTTTTGGCACGTTCAAAACTGTGTGTGTTCTCAGATTATTATTTTCATAACTTTTTTCGTCAGGTTTAGAATTTTAATAAGTTTGTAATACCGTTTGAAATAAATAGAAAAAATTTGGATACCATAATATATACATGTAAATTCTTTATCCTTATAACAAGCGGTATTGATATAGCGCTATCCGTCTGTCCGTCTCTAGAAATCACAATCAAGCTCTCAATACGTTTGCTGGTTTGCTCATCTTTAGTGAATATGATTTACTCACATCCTGAGCGGGTTTCTGTTTAAAATCATCAAAATCCCTTATATACATCCCAAGATTTCAATGAAAGTGTAAAAAACTCTTGAAAATATATGATTTTTCTGCGATGTCTTTGTTAATGTTGTTATTTTGCTTTTTGTGTGTGATAGCTCTAATTGTCCTTGTTATTGTGGTCTGAAACATTTGCTTTATTATTTTGTATATTTGGTTATACTCCACTTGTGAGAAGGAGTCAAGTCGTGTCATTTAAGGCCAGCTTTGTGCCGCTAAGAGAAAGTGTATTTAATAAAAATCTCCAACAATTTTTTCCATTTTTTTTTTTTTTTTACAATGACCATGACCAATCAGTTTGAACTTAAAACCTGCATAGCTTACAATTCTCCAGGGCACATCCTTTGTTTGAATTATTTTGAGTTTGACAAGCCTGCTATTTTAAATGAACATGTGTACTTATAGATATATATTTTTCTGCCACTCGTAATATATTATTACTGTAAAACTTTTTTACATATTGATATCTCGTCGGACCCTAAAAGTAGAACAAGACTTAAAAGTACTCGTGTCATCATTATAGTTCTTGTAACTTCTTAACAAGAATCCGTTAATAAATCATCATTTAATATTGTTCTATTTTATGATGATTATATAGTTTTTTATTTCTTTAGTCCTTTAACCATAATGATGCCCTTATTATTTTCCTTATCATTATATTTATTTGTATTTATTTTATTTTTTTTTTTTTCCAAAAATAGACATGTAGTCATAAAAGATTTTGTTGTTGCTCATTTTTACACACATCTACGAGTATACCATCAAATTACAGATGGTGCCTACTCATTTTCGGACAAAAATATATTATATTTTTAATGATAACCACTACATACAATACTTATTATGATCTTATTATTATAACCGATAAAAATTTGATTTAATTATTTTTTTTTTACAATATGAGCTGCTTTTTTTAACAAATATACATTTTTAGTTCATCATAACGAATCGTTAGATTAAAAAAGTTATGGTTGAAAAATGTATTTATTTTAGCCTTGCTTAACATTTCTGTTATAACTATTATTACCAATGAGAAGCTGTTGTCCATAGAAAAGTCACCAACAACTGTATATAAAATGTTATTATTACATTTTTCTTAGTAAGTCTTATGGATAACTATGGTGTAGAGTATGAATGCTCTACCTGTTCTTCGAAGGATATCCATTTTATTATTATCCTATTGGGTTTCTTATGCAAAGCATGACTTTTATAATTCTGTTTACTCCTTTAACATAGTATATGCCTTCGGACTTCATTAAGTGCTCTTATTGTTTGTTAGGAATTGTGGTAATAATACACTTCATTCAATGATGAGTAGTCATTATTAATTAGAATTGTTATAAAAAGGATTTCTATGTGTTTATTCTAATATCCAGGTGAAATGATAGAAATCGACATAATGCTCGAAAAAACAAAGTCAATATGTTTTTTAACTGTGCTAACGATCCGTACCGAAAAACTACAATTTTCGAAGCTGGTTTGGAACAGAGATTTCTTATAATAGCCCGTTTAAAAAATCAAAGCGATTAATTAAATAATATACCTTATTTTGCTATATTACTTTACGACTTTAAAAAACCAGATATGAAAATAGTTTGGATTCAACTTAAGTCTGGATTTTTTGTTCTTTTAAATCCAGAATGAGAACTACTTTAAATTATATATTTGGCCATTGCTTGCTACTTTCCCAACATAACTGATATTCAATAAATTTTTTTAAGGAAGTATAAAATTACCTTAATGTCAAACCAACAAAAAAATTACCCACAGGTTAATGTTACTGCAACGAGCTCAGATTTTTAATAAACAATTTTACCACATAATTAAATTAATATGAAACCTTCAATTATTAACCCTTAACGACAGACAATAACAGCTGTGATTTTAAATTCTTGAAGATGTGAACATTGTTCTCTTAACAGCTGTAAGCAGTTTAGCAAAAAGTTTTCTCTACTATTTTCTTTAAACCCTGAGAAATTATTTAAAAATGTCATTTTTAAAGCATTTATCGTATAAAAAGCGGTTAAAATTTTTATTTTACAGATCAGTTTACCTTTTTTTAGATCATTAATAGTTTAGAGCATAGTGTACTCGTACATTATCATAATTTGAAAATCTTTTTTGAAATATTTAGCATTCTTTTTTTTTAGTTGTTGAATAGAGTTGGGTAACGTAAAGAATTTTTGCACTGTCAACAGATGTTGACAATATAAATGAAAAGACGCTTAATACTATAATAACTGGCGTACTTTTTGTATTGAAAACTAAAACCTTTAATACACTTCTAGATTTCAAATGTATTTAAATCAACTGATAAGATTTTGTTTAAAAGCCCGCCTTCAAAATGTTTACTATTCTAAATAACAACGACACTGCTACAGCCAGTTGTATCTACAAGTACTTATAGAGCGACAAACCTTTTAAAATGTAGATCATTTGCAAGAGATATAGGATCAAAGTATTAGCATCTTTGTAAAGAAAATTGATATTTTTGCAATTTTTTCCTCTCTCAGCTAATGATAGGTTGCTTGGTTGTTTTTTTATATAACTACCAGAAC
Organism: Cordilura impudica; assembly: GCA_963682025.1. Lineage (NCBI taxonomy): Eukaryota > Metazoa > Arthropoda > Insecta > Diptera > Scathophagidae > Cordilura > Cordilura impudica. The sequence continues at coordinate 208,262,593 of OY821521.1, forward strand.
ATGTTAAATAATCCACCTAGAATTGTTGACAAACCTACCAAAAAATATTGGTTACAACATTTGGCTTTTGTCTTAGAATGCCAAACCGTCTTTTTGTCCGTCCAACTAATTGTAAGTATCTGTCTTTCTGTTCATAAAGTATTTTTTTTTTGTTAATTTCTTCAAAATGTCATGACTTAAGGAATATAGAATTGATTCTAATCAATTTTTTGTTGGTGTATATTTTTGAGGATCACTCCTTTGTGGTTTTGATTTAAGAAAGAACGAAAGAAAATGATGAAAGATATCTACAAATCATTGGTATTCTCATAGGTTCAAATTGTAAGCGAGAATATACATTAGGGTGGTTTATATATGTGGTTAATATAAAATATTTATTAAAAACTCAAAGGGCTAAGCTAATTGTGAGTGTGAGAGCAATGAGTGAGTGTGTTTAGTCAATTAAAAAATTAAATTCAGTTTGCGACAAGACTTTCCGAATAATTTGGATGCCAAGGTATTCAAAATTTGTGGCTAATCAAGTTACAATATTTTAAATTATGTATATGCATACAATTCGTGTTAATAGGCTTATATAAAGATGTTTATCACGCTTACGAAAAAGACGTTTATATAAGATTAATGTCTAGGATTTTGTAATCGGAACAAAAAAATATCGTTGAAATTTGAATTTTCAAATGTATGAAGAATATATAACCAAAGATTCCTTTGGAAGTTCAATTTATATATTTGAATCACTTCTGTTTTCATTTTGTGATATGAATTTAAAACATTTTTATAAGTTTCTTAGTTGGGCAATTCCATATGTGACGGAATGACATTTTGAGTTGTAGAATTGAAGTTAAGTCTATTCTACAAAGATATTTTGAATTGAAAATTCATTCTTCAGTTTGAAAATGTTTGTTAATGATTAAGAGATTTAAAAAAAACTCAGAAACAATTTTTACACTATTTTATTCTTTTATTTTTGAGTAATTTCTCATTGTGTGACGGAATGAGATTTTTGCTACCATGACTTTGTCCAGGTATTAAAACCTGGGAACTTTTGTAAATTAAGAAGGAAGTCAGATTTTAAACTAATGCATATTTTACATTTGATATATAAGCAATATAAAATTATAATTTAGAGCAGCTGGCCTGTAATAGTATCGAATTTATTAACTGTCATTTGACGTGACGGAATGACTGTGCTGGAATGACTAAAGTTTCTTAAACATGTATTAGAAGAAAATTGAGTAAACAAATAAATTTTATATTTATTATCTAGAATGCTTCTAAGGAATTACATTATGTAAATTGGAACATATTTTAATATATTTTTAAACTTACTTCATATAAATGAAAAAATATTTTTTTTCATAAAAGTTTACATTTTTATGGAATTGCCCAGTTAGTAATAAATTAAAATTAAAAAAAAAAAAAAATTAATAAACATTCTTTACGTCTCAAATAAAAAATTTTTTATCTGGTAGTTGATTCTAATGGCGTTTTCGATTCTAACAAAAAATGTCGCACTTTATTTGCACTTTTTTCGAAAAGTGTATTTTTTTATATATTCTAAATTAAGTATAACCTAATTTTATACATCAATCGAAAGGTCTCAAAGTGCTGTATTCATAAAATGCAAAAAAAATTTATTAATTTCCTCTTTGAAGTCATGGGGTGAAAATATTCAAAAAAGGGGAACAATGTGGAAATATTCTCACACTATGACCTGAAAGAAGTCAATGGCTATAATTTTTTGTGATATACGAACGCCCGATTTTGAGACCTTTCGATTGATGTATAAAATAAGATTGCTCTTAATTTAGAATATATAAAAAAATACACTTTTCGAAAAAAGTGCAAATAAAGTGCGACATTTTTTGTTAGAATCGAAAACGGCATAAATTATTTTATGAATGAAATGAAAAAGTTTTGATTTTTAATAACCCACTAATTTTTTTTTTTTTTTTTGAAAATTTATTTAATATTTATAAAACTACGCATATTATATACATATTTTTTTTGAAATATTTTTTGTTAGAAAATATTTTTAATCCGTTTTCTGAATAAGTTCTGTTTTCCTTTTGTGATTTGAATTTAAATATATCTATTGTGGAGGCTCAGTTCATAATAATTTAGTATCCAAAAAGTTTTGCATAGTTTCTTTCTGACAGTTGGTTCTAAATTATCTTTCAATTTTAACTTTTTCTCATTTTATCGTGAAATTCGTTTTTGTGAAATAAACCCTCTGTGAAAGGTAAATTTTCAATGAAACATTACAATGAAAAGGTTTTGGTTTTTAATCACCCACTATTTTTTTAAATTTATTTAATATTTACAAAACTAAGTTTATTATATTTTTTAATATATATATTTTTTTTTATTAGAAAATATTTTTTTTTTATAAATAAATGGTACTTTATTATACCATTTGATGACTATGAGTGCTAGAGCCTTTATTTTTTTGTTTTAATTCTCATCAGCATGCGTCTATTGTCAACTTAAGTAATGTCATGTTCTTTGGTTAGTTTTTGGCATTTTCTGGGATTCCAATTCATGCTTAAATGTTGTTGTATTGTCTTTAAAACAAACAAACAAAAAAAAAATAAGAAAGATATCGATCAATAGATTTCTTTGTTATTCTAACATAAAATATCTTAGATTTTTCTTATTCTATTTTTCAAACAAGATCTTCTTGGTTTTAATCGTTTGTGTGTATAGAACCATTAATAGTTATGTAAGTTTTAATTAGAGTCCTAGAGAAAACATTTTTTTTTCATAAAAATATAAAATTCCATGAAAACATATATTCAGTTTGTGTTTTTTATAAAAAGAAACATGTCATCATTTGAATAGTTTTATTATTTATGTTTAAGGACAATCAAGACATTATTAATTATAAGGTTTGTAAAATGGTATGAATGACCAAAAAATAAACAAGAATCCCAAAATTGATTTAAATGACAGTTGTGTTAGGTTGTTATTTTAAACCATGTGTGGCGCTAAGCATGGTGGCATTTCTTTTTTTTTTTTAGAGAATTGTAAAAGAAATTAACATTTTTTTTTTGCTTTTGAATTATAGGAAAATTATGCAGTATTGAAAATTAACAACTGGTTAAACTTTTATAAAACTCACTCTCTTTTATATTTTTTGATGTATCTATTTTTGTTTAATATTCTTTCAGAATATTTGCTTATCTGTGTTATATCATGAAGAAAAGTCAAAATTTTAATGGCACCTGTTGATGATTGTAACATGCCTCGCGACTTTGACAGTTTAATCGTTTAAAATATTGAATGCATTATATTGTTTTTGCTGAGAACATTAGTGAAATTGAAAGTTTTAATATAGGTATATGTGTAATAAATATATATATGTATATATATATATATATATATATAAAAAAGACAATTCAGTTGATAGCATGCAATTTTTTCAGACATAAATACATTTTATTTATAGCAGAATAATGGTAGAAATGTGTACGCACAACAAACTAGTGAAGTTGAATAAATTCCATTCATGTTACAGTGGCCGTAATAATTATATGTTCACGAAAAAATTTTGCCAAAAATTAAATTGTGTTAACAATTCTATTGTGTTACATCGTTTTCTTTTTCGACAGAAAATATCGCATCTTATTTGCACAAAAAAGGTTATCTGTATTGAATGCAACCAAGTCTTGTGCATCCTTCGAAAGGCCTTAGAATTTTACCCTCGAAAGGTATAAGAAAATTAGACTTATTACCTTCTTTTGAGTCACAGGGTAAGAATATTGCAAAATAGGCTAAATATGTGGTAACATTCTGACAGTATGCTATCTACAAGAAGGCAATATCCTCAACTGTTTGGACTTTACAAGGGTAACACAACATTTCGAGGGATGTGTGAAACATTGTTGGATATTATTTAAAACATCCATATAAAAATATAAGATATGAATTATGATATTTTGTGTCAGAGAAGAGAATGGAAGTAAAAGTTGTTATAAATTTTGGCAAACTAATTTTTTATAACAAGAAAGGAAAATTATTATTTAAGTTCTGCGATCTAAGGTTCATTTAAACTAAAGTTAAAGAATTTATAATTAACAATAATTTATTTAAAAATTAGGAATTAGTGATTCCTTTATTTTTTATTTAATAACAACAAAGGTACACATTTTCCAAATTTGCTTAAAAAATATATGACTATGGAGTTCTTAGATGATTCAATTTACAATATTCGCATACATGTTGCGATTCAGAATGCCCCATAGCTTTTCTATGAGGTGGAGATCTCAACTTTAGATAGGCCAGTCCAAAGAATTAATCTTTGTAGACAAATACCAATCCTGACTAATCCATGAATTGCGAATTGCTGGATTATGATGCTAGAAAGTGAAGTTCCGGACCCATGCTCAACAATAAATATTTCCAACATTGCTACATACGTCTTCGAATTCATTCAAGGTAAAGAAACTTTGCCTCGCATAGAAGAATCTACTCAAATTATATGTTTTAAAATTTGTTTTTATTTTCGAAAATAAGTCAGTTATATTGAAATTCGTTAAGGCCATCTAAATTGTATTTTTCGTCACTATTTCTATCTAATATCAATATGATTTTTAACTCAAGTCGCTCGTTGCTCTTTATGTTACTTAGACAAAGCTCAGTTTGTCCCTTTTTTAAGTCATAAGGGCAATTCCATGTAAAAGTCAACCTTTGATTCAATTTTAAAATTTGAATTTAAATAATTTTTATTGATACCATTTCAAAGAAAAGGGTATGAAAATATGACAACAGCGTGTAAGATGTATTTTTGAATATTTTGATAGCCTCTATTGTTTCAGTAAGAAAGGAAGCGTGTAATTAATTAGTTTTTAAAATAAAAGTGTTGTCATGTCTGTCACATTACAAAATACTTCTTTTTACTATAATTTATTTTAGAATTCATGTTCCTTATATGCTTTATTAGTAAACTAGCTCTCATATTAACTATAAACAACTGTACCTTATTTGTCATACAAATAACTTCACAGATTTTCTGTGTTTTACAAACATCCTCTGAACTTATGTCTGTTTGTTTTCATGTCTGTCAGGACTGCTTTTGGCCCCCAATTATTAATAACAATAATACTTTCTCACTTTTTCTGATGCTAAATATGTTGTTCAGGTCTGCATAATTTGGATATTTTTATGAACAATGGAAAACTTTTACTGAATAATATTGGATTAGAAAGATCACTGATTGTCATGTCTGTCACTATGGAATTAGCGATAAGTGATGTAAAATTTGTTGAACATGTCTGGTGGATACAGGAAGATCTAACGGAAATTTGATTTCTGGTGCTAAAATATTTGCACTGTATACAGTGTGAATTATAAGCAATTTTTGATGTAAAAAAGTGTTCGCGGTCCGCTAGATTTTTAAAAAAATATAATTTGACAGTAATTTCAAAATATTTTAAATAATATTTAAGAAATAACCAATAGTTTTTTTTATTTTACGGATTGAAAATATTTTTTTTTCGTTCTGTTACAGTAATAGTTCTTCCACGAGCCATTCTAAACAAATAAGCTCACATTTTAAGTCCGATTTTCTCTTTTTATTGCAGAAAGATTAACGTCATTGATTTTCTTTAATTGCGAAGTCTGCATTATACTGAGACAAATAATACATTTATTTATAAAAAAAAACCAGAATCACAAACAAAAAGATTGAGATTTTAATGTGATTCTATCATTATTTCGGTCACTGCAGCAGATTATAGCATTTTTTCGTTAAAAAGTATTTAAAAATTTACTCTTGCACAGGCATGTATAAGCATTTTAACTGAAAATTGTGGAATATTAAACTGTCAGTTATGTAAAAACAAGCATTTTAAAAGCATTATGTCAAATTTCAAGCAAATGTTTAATTTTCAACCTCAGAACAAAGCACTTTCTTATTTTGACACCACCACCACTGAAAGACCAATATTTTGGAATATGATTAACCGTCACCAGCAAACCATTGTTTTAAGTTTTCAACACGTTGTATTTTATGGTCCTACGCTGATAATATGTGTAAGAGTTTGTACTTTTTTTTGAAGTGGTTCCTGTTAATTTTTTTTTTTAAACTGGAGGTGGTTCTAACAATTTTTGCTGGGAAGTATTCTGTCCATACAAGGTGTGAATCTTCAACTTAAGTTAACAATTATACATAAATTTGGCAGGTGTCAAAATAACAAGATTGTTGTATTTCAAAATAAAAAAATTCCATCATTAAATGTGGGCAAAAATTGCCACGTCATTTTTAAATCATTAAGCACATAAAATAACAGCAGTTTTCACACATACATATTTATTTATATTTATATATGTATGTATATACAAATCCTGATAAATGAATTTTAACTATAGGACTCCAAGTGTCAAAACCGACACTTTTAAGTAACACCTTGTTTTTTTCTGTAGCCATAATCAAAATTATTGTATATATGAAAGAAAAAAAAACTGGAAATAATTAGGCTTCTCCATTTCATCATCATTATATAGCAAATGATTTTGAAAATCATACTCAAAAGAAAGAAATTTTGAAATTTAATAAGAATGAAAGATGCTTAGAGCTGTTTATTTGTTAAGGTTTGTTCTTGTTCAGCATAGAATGTTGAGTTTTAAACTGGCGCCAATCATAATTATACGGTACAATGACCATACAGAACAATAACAAATTACAGCATACAAACAAAAACAAAAGTGTTAATGAAAACTTCCAAAATTAAAAGCCGACTCAGAGAAACAAATTATTTGTTGACTACAACAAAAGCAAAAAAAAAAAAAAAAAGAAAATGTAGCACCACAGAAATAATCTTCTAAACTATTAGAGAGTTAACCCAGCAAGTGCAACATCCCGCTGTGTTCTTCCTAGAATCTGATGTATTACAACAAAGAAAATGTATAAAACATTGTGTTTCTAAGTTTACGCCCCCAAAAACACATAAACCTTAATAATTATTTTTACAATCACCTACTCCATATTTATGTTTAACTCATGCCGAGTTAAATATGTTCAAAACCAATTACATAAAAAGATAAATTCACCTGTAAAAAAAAATTAACAGAAATTATTATTCAAAAATATAATTAAATCTATTTAATTACATTTGTTGTTAGTTTCAAAAGTTAGTTGTTGGATTCTGATGTGGTGAAAATTTATCTCATAACCAATGAATCTGACATGGGCATGTTACAGAATGGAAAATGGTTCTTTTATCAATTTTTATTTTTAATTTTCAGTACATATTTACCTCTTCTATTCGCAACATTAACTTTTACTAACTTAATTTGAGTTCTTCCTATTTTAATATTAACTAGAAAATCCCAAGCCTCGAAATTCGAATGCAAATTCTAGAAATTTTTTTTTTTTCATTTAATAAAGACCCTAAAGATATGCTAATCAATTCTAGCCAATTCACAATTCAACACTTTTTAAATATCGATTGCGTTATTGGTTTATATCCAAAATTATTTTTCAATTCAACACAATTATTATTGCGAATGAAGAAAACAACTTCAGAAACACATTAACAAATTTAATAAACACACACATAGCATTGTATAATATTATGTATATGGTCGTAGCAACTTTAAATGCAGTTTAATAAAAAAAAATTTAAAAATTTTAAAATCTGGATATCTGGTGGGCAGCTAAAAAGAAATACCTTTCAAATAAGATGCGTTTGGTCACAATCGGGAGAAAACTGTGGAACAATTCACCAGTCACAATAAATCGCCTTACCTACTAATATTATAGTTTATCTTTTTTTAAAATTTTAAATATTTTAAGTTTTGATTAACTCACTTTTTTGTCTGTTGATTTCATGTCGGTTTGTTAAAAATTTTGAAATCGATTTCCATCTATCTGGTAGAATAACTAGAGACTTGAGACTTTGTACATATGTAGTTGGATGACACTTCAAACTAGGAAAATTTGTTATTTGATATGATAAGTAGACGTGACTATTCCCATACTTGGTGACTATTGATTATATCGTACTGTGATAAATAAGTACTATGATAAACAAGTAAGGAAATTATAGTCGGTCTAGACCGACTATACGATACCCTATACCATGCGTTTAGAGACCGTATCTCCTAGACCCAACTACTTGGAAATAGAAAATAATCATAAACCAAATTTGAGTGGGATTTTTATTAATTTTTTTGGCTGCAGATATGAAAAAGTTCATATCGGATGCTATATCTTTATAGGAACTAGGCCCAGAAATGGACTGATCCTGGCCATGTTTGGTAAAGTCTTTTGTATTTCGCAAAAATATATACAAACAAAATTTGAGAAGAATCAGTGCAATATTTTTGTTTTTTGATAGATTTAAGTGAAGATCGGAAAGCAGCTCTATATTGGGCCTATGACTAAGAGTTGTCCCATAGGGATCATTTTTGAACTACTCATTAATGGACGTAATAAACGCATATAAACCCAATTTGACTAAGATCTGTATGACAATTTGGATCTTATGGCAATTTATGTCGATTTCATAGTGGTCATTTGTATGGCGGCTAGGTCTGAACATGGACCGATTCTCACCAATTTTAATAGCGTTCATCCTTTGGCCCATAGAAGCTTATATATCAAATTTCATCAAAATATGTTCATATTTGATTACAAGGTTTAGATGGACATACAGACGGACGGACGGACGGACGGACGGACGGACGGACGGACATCGTGAAATCGAATCAGACAGTAATTCTGATTCGATCGGTATAATGAAAGATGGGTCTAGGTCAAATATTTTTGGTAGTTACAAACAGCACCACAAAGTCATTATACCCAAACCACATAGTGGTATAGGGTATAAAAAGGTACTGAAACATTGTGTGAGTCCATAAGTTTAATAATATAAGCAGCAAAACCAAAAATGGACTAGATGGCACCAAAGGCCCCTTTCACTACCAATTTCACAAATGCAAGACTATAAAGTGTAAAATAATTTCTCCTAACCCCTAATAACAAATCACAACCACTCTTTACTATTCTTTCCATTCAGTTTGAAAACATGGTTTATTAATTTTTGGTCAACCCAACTTGTTATAGGAATCATATACATATATATATATATATAAAATTCTGTGCAATAAAGTACTGGCCAATTTATAATAACCGGTACTTGTAATCTTAAACCGACATTGAAAATTTTAAATGCACATTTCTTTTTTTTTTATCGCAATCTCATCTTTTAGTTCAAATATAGCTCACAATTTTCCTCACAAATACCTCCTTTTAGCTAACCAATAATATATTTTAATACGCACACCTTATCATACGTTCAAAGAATTATAAATAAGATACCATTATCATCACCACCATCCTCATCATCATCTGTACATGCATGTAGGTGACACCTTCTTCAAAACAACTATATTTTATACAACAGACACACCAAATCTGTCTTAGAATGTTGTAGCAACCTGTGGAAAGAAAACGACGGTATTTCCTTACAACACATGACAACATTGTCCTCCCTTAAGAAAACAAATAACAAAGGAAAAAGTGTATAAAGTACCATATGAAAGGATATAACGAAGAATTAGAGAGAAAACCCATGAATATTATCAATACAATACATCATTGATCTTGATGCGAAAAGTACTTTGTGTTGGTTTGAGTGACTGTGAAACCAAAAAAAAAAAATTATGAGGAACTCAAAGGCCATAATATGTGGTTTATTTAAAAAGCGTTAATATGCGTATAAACCTCATGTTACTATTGTTCTGTACGCTTAAGAGGTCTGAGAAATATGTTCATATCTTGATTGAAATATAGAAATAATACACATGTATGGTTATTCATATTCATAGTTTTTTGTTAGTTTAAACTGTATCAAGATCATAATTGCATACATGGAAATGATAAGAAAACAATAAAGTGTATGTATAGACGTATTTAATATATAAGGAACTTCTTTTTTTATAAGGATATATGTTGTTTTACAAGAATTGCGTTTAAAAGCATGGAAAACCAGATGTTGTCATATAATAGTACAGTATATATTTTAATTATAACCGAGTTGTAGCTGAATAAAAAAACTATAAATCTATTTATTTAATTGACATTTATCCAAACATTTGATATAACTTAAGGCTTGGCAATTTAATTGGTTGTCTATATACGCTTTTTTACTTCTCGTGTGGAGCAAATAATGTATTTTCGCCAACCTCAATTATTCTAGTTCATATTTTGCTACTTCACAGAATTATTGTGATATATATTGTATGTTGTCCACTAATTAATCGTACCGCATATCTTTCATACAGAGGAACATCATTATTATTTAACACTCCCACATAGAAGCCTTCAGGAAATAGTTACAAATTGTATTTTAAAGTCCTAACGGAAAAACTTAAATTAGAGACATTCCGCTAATGTACTACAACAAAACCCATTAAGATGTACGGATATTATTACATTAAATGTTTTTTCCTGTACGTTAAAGCACATGATCAAAAAGTGCTAGTACGTGAGATAGACGCTGGTTCAAATCTCGCGGCCACCCCTAAGTGGAAACATTTCATATAAATATTGTAATAACATAAAAATTATTACAATTATTACAGTCACTGATGAAGGCTGAAATGCCAGAAATCGGTGTGATTAATAATACAAAGTAGTAAGAAATAAATGCTTTCTTCTCTCTACCACGCATCATTAAAAACTAAATCCAAATTTGCACATTGATTATTGTAATTATTGCAATATGTCTGAAAAAGTGACATTGAATCTGAAAAGCCGTTGCGTTAACTGCCAACAATTGCCTTTGGAAATGAGATATTGAAGATCGGGCATTATCAATTATTTTTATTAATTAATAAAACTACAACTCAAGACCTATTTTAGCAGCACAATGATTTCTCGATAGTGGCCATTTTTGCAGATATAAAGTCATAAATTCGGAAATATGGAATGATTTATTTTTTATCCTAATAATATTTGTTTTTCTTTTTATAGTTCTTAATTGCGTTTATTATCTTCACTGCTTATTAACGCATTAATATACTTTAACGCTTTCAATTCACTCGCAGCCAATGTTTGTGAGCAATAAACAGCAACAGTATGACTTCTGCTTAAAAACACCATCAACAACAACACCAACAATTATCGTTATAAATCCGCATAACTTATTAAAGGTTCAATCACTAATTTATCCCTGCTTGAATGTACCGCGGCATACAATACGATGATTTATGTTGCTAAAATTACAGACTACACAATATCAAATGCCCATAAATACACACATATACAGTCAAACACATATTTCGTTACGAATATTTTGGGTTATCCATGTGATACCATATGAACATTAGGGATATAACGTCAAACAATTTTTGGAGAAATCAAAATTGACATAGTTTATTAAAAATAGTTTATTTCAAATTAAACGAAAATAGAAAAATATTTTTCGTGCTCATTATTAAAAAGCCCCTGCACTGAATGCAATGAAGTTATTCAATATAGGGTTATTTGATAATTATACTATTTTACGTTTCAATGTTTAGAAGGACTTCGTCTTGCAATACATTCTTTGCACATAATTTTGATACGCATGAGATATTTAAATTTTTAGATTCTCATTGAATATTTTATTTACGTAAAACAATAAAAACTTCAGAAGTTTAAAGGTTAACATTCTACAAATCTAAGATTCAAAAAAACTAACTTATAAAAAAAATTTTTTATCATACTCGACTTCTTGGTAAATTAAATTAAAACATGGCTTATAAAATTTTAAATAAATTAAATTTAAATTTCGAAAAATCCAAAATTATACTATAACTAAATTTTTTTTAATAAAAATTCGTTACATCACGGAAATTACTGGAAAAGGGTTAAAAATCGATCCAAAGTTTTTTTAGTAGAAAAACAGACAAGCAGACAAACACACACTACGAGTTAAAGCGTAGGGTGTAAAAATTGTAGAATTAACGAATAAAAAATATTCAAATTTTTGTAAAAATTTCGATTCGTCTTTCAAATATTTCTAAGCAACTATTTTATGGTTTTGCAATTTTGATAACTAAAAATGGTAAAAACTATAGGAATCCTCAAAACAGTCTTAAACATAAAAAAATCTTTATGGAATTGAGGTAAAACTGTTTAAAAATATTCCGAATGTATTCCTTTAGCCGGCAGCAACGAAAGTAAAGTTAATTTTTGATAGGATCAGGCTTTACTCCTAATAAATTTATAAAAAAAAAATTAGAAAAAAAAATATGTGAGTCCGATCACAGGGGAGATGTGTAAACATATATTTACACATCAATTAAAATCAAACAGAAATCGTCATCTATGTATCACTTATAGCAAACAACTACAGGGGCTCAGCTAATATAAAAATTATTTATTATTATCCATTATTTCAACTGGTTGTTATAGTTAGGGTTGTTGAATTAACTGAAATAATTTTTATATATGTATGTAATAGCGTAATACTTGTGGACATGTTAAATTATATGTTATACGTTTATATTGCGAAATTTTTAACGTTGTTATAGCAGAGGTTGCTGAATTACCTGAAATAATTTTATATCATAATCTTTGTACCAACACACTCAGACTTTACACCGTTTTTGCCTTACTTCTTACGCTGTTTTTGTGATTGTATTGTGAAATAGATTTTAACCCCCCTTGAGCGTATAGGATGTTAACAGATAAAAAAATTTTTTCCATATCGTGAAGATTTTTGAAATAGCGGTTCGATAATTATCCAAAAAACGCTTTAAAATGTCAAATCAATATTGCCCATAATAAAATCGCATACCCCTAATGTACATATATACGGTGTGTGTAAATTAATTCTAATCGCATTTGTATGAATTTCTCTATTGAAAATGGGGTGGAGTTGTTCTCGGTCGTTGGTTAAGTTTGTTGGTATTCACTTTGCTGGAAACTTTAATCGATCATAAACGCATAAATATCAATTGAGGCAATTGAATTGTTTGGTAAATGATTAAAGTTTCAATAACAACTCATGGCAATATCAAGTAAATATTATTAAAGACATTAATATTAAATTTCAGAGCATTTGGCTGCGCTTACTCGGCTAAACATTTGCTGTGATCATTAGACGCTGGATCCATGCTTTATCTAATAACTTAGTTTTCCAACAATTGATAACTTCAAATTATTCTTAAATAATGAATGCACCCTAAAAACTTCCTTGCTTCAAGAATACCAACTCTTTTAATAAATCTTCTATTAACATCAATTAAGAATTATATGATATATGATATCATATCTACCAAATGAATCTTTGATTTCTTCAGCGTTGCTAAAATTTATAATATAAAAAGAAAGTTTTCACCAAGTCTTTAACAGGTATAGATTTATGTACATATTTATGAAATCTTAATCTTATTTTCTTATTTAAACAGTAGAAAAGTTCCTTTAAACTCCTTTCTTTTTTTGCTCATTCTGCATCTCTGACAATAATTTAGTTGTAATTAGCACCAAATCGCTAATTATCGAATGGTTTATTTTAACAACAGATATGACGACAAACAACAATAACATCATACAAATATAATTGTCAAGCCATTGGTTATTGCCGCCTAAAAACACATGCAAACAAATGTGTGTTGAATTTTTTTTTTAAAGAAAAGTATTATTTTATTCTAAATACAGACATTACAATAACTTTGTTAGCGCTAGGTTTTGTTTTTCATTCGTGATTTATTTTTCGTTCTTGATGAATTGCCGCCAGAACGAACATTTAAGGAACACAACTTTGGGTATACACGTCAATGAGTTACTACGTTTACATTTGGTCTGCTTTGTAGAATTATGGTTGTAAAATACGAAGAAAATTGTAAGATTTTACTAGGTGTTAATTAAATTATACTCCAAGTGTTCGGAATAATAACAAAATATAGAAGAAACAGTATAATTATGCCTTTTACTATTTATTGTCAGTGTTTACAATTTTTAAAACTGTTCAGAATTTATATATATTTTTCTACAGTTAGTAAATTTTAAATTTAAAGTAAATTTTAAATGTTACAGGGTCTTTTAAGAAACGTTTTTTTAAAACAGTCAAATCAAATTTATAAGTGTTTTATTCTTAAGTTAGACGAGTTCATTAAAGTATTGGTGTGCTACGACTGTAGAATAAAAGGAATAAGTACATGAACCCATCTTTCAGGCAGTTTATGGATTCATTTCCAAAAACAAAACGCTCATCGTTTAAAGCATTCTGCATCAATCGAAACAAATGGTCATCGAAAGGAGCAAGTACTGGTTGCACAAACTGTGATTGAGTATTGTCATAACGAAAAATTGTTGTCTCTCTTTTGGTCATACATTCTGGCAATTTTTTCTTCAATACTCGATTCAAATCAGTGGTAATAATACATAGCATTACTTTCGATCCGTGGATATATGGCTTTTGCCAGGATAAACATACGATTCCTGGAACTTCGGTTTCTTATAAGGAATACAGTTTTTATCACAAATAAGTATAAGCAGCAAATCGGATTTTTCTGCACATGCAAAACCGCCTTCGACGTATCTCGGCTTCAGCTCATACCAAAACCGATTTTAGCTTCTTGGAAATTGCTTTTTGTTTCGCATTCAATAATTTTGCAGGTCTCTTTTGCATTTGAATTGCATTTGAAACAATATTGATGACTTTCAGCAGCACTTTTTCGATTTAAAAACGAAAATCAAAACTTGTTGTTGATTTGTATGGAATTCACATTATTATTTTTAAAACACATTATTATTATTAAAACATAATAAAAACATAATTCGTATGAGGTTGTGTAAATATGAAGTTACAGTAAGATGCAATACAGTGCTGGTGACGACATCTCTTGTTAAGCCCTCATTTTCAAGTTAATCCCTTGTAATTACAAATGCATTTTATAACAGTTTTTTCGTGTTACATTGGCCAATAATTAAAATTTTGAATAAAACTTAAAACGATTATCTATGACTTATAAAATGGATTAAAATACTTTCAAAAAATCGGAGGTTACGAAATTAGTTAAACAAATTATTAACTGGGTTATTGCTTAATTAATAAAGTTTATGGTTTATTTACAATCATATCTCCTACTGACAATTTGTCAATCTTGAATCATATGTTGTTTCTAAAATGCTTTTAAAATCTTATCAATAAATCACAAACATCCGTTAGTGGACAACAATAGCTTGACTATATATTGGTATGTGCATAATTAAGCAAAAGCAGCCATTATGCCTCTATCTGTTTGCAATTATTTTGATATTGGATATTATATCAGAGCCGTAGCTTATATATCACATTCTAAGGACATAAAGGATGCTCTCTTCGAAGCGAGGAATTAAGTTATAAGAAGTGGTGTCAGTTTCTAAGCATAAAAGATTGAGATTTTAGTTAGTAAATGTAATAAATATTTTGTAATAAATGTTTAATTAAATACTTTCTAAAATATTTCTTAAAAAAATTTAATAACATCAATAAATTAATTCATAGTTTTTCCTAATAAATTAACCACACGATGGATTTTCAACAAAAAAAAAAAGAAATTTTACTGCACTATTGACATACTGACATGCCCTAAAACTTACAGCTATTGCATTTTTTATATTGGCACTAATTGAAGCTGCGTCAAATGGACGGACACGTCTCAATGAAGCAATATTAATATTGTATTTAGTTTATTCAATCGCAACTAAAGAGCAAATTTAATTTGAAAAAATATGGCGTAAACAGAAAAAATATTGGTTTGTCCTCAAATATTGCAGAAATGACAAATATGCAGTACTTTCATAATCTTTCATTCTCTTTCTGTTAATGTGTGAGTGGGTCAAAGCTTTTTATATTGTTTTATTTATATGTTAACATACTCCTATTGTGTAGTGTTACTCGTACATGCACATTTAGCAAATAATACTCGTATCATATTTTATTAGATGCAATACACTCACACACAGGACGACAGTAAATAGAGAATTAGTTATAAGTTGGTGTACTTTGCAATTTATTTATATTTGAATTGTAGTCGTTGTGTTCCGCTACCAATTAATGTTCATATGAATGTAGGTGGGTATTATCACCATACTTAGTGTTTGAACACATTTCAACCATTAAAATGCAGCTAATGTTTGCCATTTAACATTATTATAAAATGAGAGCTTGACTACTTACTCGTATGTGTATAAATAAGCGTCAATGTGTTGGGGGTGGGGACATATGAGCTAGTGCATTTGTGTGGTTTTTTTGGTTTATGTGGTAGTTAAAATGCTGAATGTAAATTTATAAAAGTCTAAAAGTCAAGATAACAACGTAATACATATAAATAAAAAGAAAGGATTATACTGCATTAAATAGAGACGAGTAACTAGTAATTAAAACTAGCGTTCCTTATACAATGTTGGTTTCAATGTAAGCCCCTTTTAGACTGACCTATAAATGATGGCATATAAAACAATGGAATGAATTTTTAGTGATAAAATGGGATTTACTGTTTGATGTTATAACAATATTTGTGTATATTTCAATTTACATTAAAAATTAGCCTACTATTTAAATTTTGAGTTATATTACTGCTACAACCGAAACTAATTTCAAGCAGCAGCTATGACTTTTAAAATTTTCCATATAATAAAAATGCACATTATGAATGAAATGTTTTCTTAAAATACCCTTAATCTATTTTTATACACCTTAAACTCGCATTTAATTTGTAGCTAAGAAAGCGTAACAAAAACCACAACAATTTTTCTTTAAAAATTACATTTAATTTAGGTAAAAACGCTCAAGCCATTGTTTTCTGGAAGTTATACACATACGAGAATATGGTTTCGTTATTAAATAAAAAAAAAAAAATAAGTTGTAAATTGTTTAAATAAACCACAAAATTGTTGTGAATATTGGTACCACAATTGAAGATTTAAACACAATACATGCCGCTCCTAATTACGGTCTAAACTTTAGCAGTATGAGTTAAAATAGAATTCAACTTAACAAAAGAAATTGCTATGGAAAAAATTAAAAAGTCTATAACAAATGTTAAATATGTGAAAACTCAATTCTTAGACAAATTTAAGCGGTTAAATTATATTAATAGCGTGTAATATGTATCAACTAGTTCTTATAATACAACTAGAAAAGACTCTAAGTTTGGTTCAGACCAAGAAATTATTGTTTAATCTTAAACATACATTAATTATCACAAGCAACATGTATGCTCACGAATAACATATATTCACGATTACTTATATCGCTTGATCTTAGAATGTAAACACAATGTTGCATTCTGCGTTGGGTTTTCCGCTGCGGAATAAATTTTTTTAAATGCATACAAAACATTTTAATTCATTGCTAGAAGTTATGGTAGTATTTTGATTTTAAATTAAATATTCAATTGTAATTTTAAACTAATTCGATTACTTTTTGATTTGTATCTACTTTTCCATTTTTCAAAAACATATAACAATTTTAAAAAACTTGTTCCCTCTTATTCTTCTTATTTTTGAAAAATTCACAAAGCAACAGAAAACCCTATTTTTTTTACAAAATGAATGAAATACGAGTACAAAATAAACAAGTAAGAAAATTATAGTCGGTCTAGCCCGACTATACGATACCCTATACCATGGTTAAGATACCCTATCTCTTCGGTCCAACTAATTGGATATAGCAAATAATCATAAATCAAATTTGAGTGGCATTTTTATTAATATTTTTCGCTGCAGATATGAAAAAGTTCATATCGGATAATATATCTATATGGGACTAGGTCGAAAAATGGACCGATCATGACCATATTTGGTAAAATTACTTATACTTTGAAAAAATATATACAAACCAAATTTGAGAAAAATCTGTGCAATATTTTTGTTTTTTAATAGATTTAAGTGATGATCGGGAAGCAGCTCTGTATAGGGCCTATGACTAAGAATTTTCCTATAGGGAGTATTTTTGAACTACTGATTAATAGATGTAATAAACACATACAAACCCAATTTGAATGAGATCTATATGATAATTTGGAACTTATGGCAATTTATGTCGATTTCATAGGGGTCATTTGTATGGGGGCTAGGTCTGAACATGGACCGATTCTCACCAATTTCAACAGCGTTCGTTCCATAGCCGATGGAAGCTTATATACCAAATTTCATCAAAATATATTCATATTTGCGACTTGTAGTTTGATTACAAGCTTTACATGGACACACAGATGGACGGACGGACGGACGGACAGACGGACGGACATTGCTATTTCGATTCAAAAAGTGATTCTGAGTCGATCGGTATAATTAAAGTTGGGTCTAGGACGAATATTTTTGGTTGTTACAAACAGCAGCACAAAGTCATTATACCCAAACCACATAGTGGTATAGGGTATAAAAAGATATTTTTTATGCGACGCATAGTGGGGTGAACGGGGTGTAAAGTGGCGATTAATTCAGGGAAGTTGTAATTTTTAAATATTTTTATTTTTTATTAATGGATGTTCGTAAATACATATAAAACCAGCATTTCAAAATAGAATAAAGTGGAAAAAAATTTTTTAACCTTTTATGAGCTTTTAGGTATTTTGGAGAAAATTGTCTGTTTTCATAATTTTCGCTGTAACCTTTGAATGAAGAACGATAAATTAGTAAATTAAATTGCAAATTAGAGCATGCTTAATGTGCTTTTAGAAAAAAGATATCTTTTTAATTTAATATGTATTTTTTTTAGTAAAATTTTTAATTAAAATCAGTTTTTTTTTCAAATTCCATAATTCCATATAAAAAAAAAAGTATAACTGTTACTTCATTTCAATAGCATCATAATCATCATTAAAATAATCTTCGTCATCATCATCATCATTATCATCATCGTCACCATTATCATATTCATTGTGGGGAAAAATAAGCAACTCCAATGCAGATTGTGGCATTTGCTCCATTTTCCTTATATAATTATTCCTCATGCTTGAAATGAATGGATCTGAACTTAATAGAAATCTATTAAACACGTCTTCTATTGTGTTTTCCCGACTGCATATACGCGAAAAATACTCCGTATAACTTTTGAAGTCCGTATTTCTAGCTTCCTGTGATTCCTCAGTAAGTTGACCAATTGGCAATGGTGATAGCGATATAATTTCTGGCCCTTGAATGAAGTATTTATGTAGAGTAGGAGGCATATAATACTATGGATAATTTTTAACAAATAGCGTGGCAGTGTCATTAGCGAAATTTGAAAATCTTTCAATATTGACTTCAGTACCACTAGAAACAATTATTAATATTGTGTGCATATGTTTTATCAACTGTAAATCAATTTTTGTAATTTCTGCAGATTATTCAGCATTCGTTTGAGTTTCCAAAGCCTGGTTTTGGTTGGTCAACAATCAATCCAAGTTCCTCTCTAAATTCCCTTTGAATGCGATTTTTTGTATCAGCAATAATTTTTTTATCATCATCACATCTAGTCTGCCATTCTTTAATCGGAAGTTTACATATATGACAAATGAATAAGACACTCAAAAAATCTTATCCAGCCATGAAGAACAGATAAACCAAACTCCATGGAATCTACATTTACATCTTTTGTAATCATTTCATCACTTTTGTGTGACTTTGTGTCTGTAATTGCGTTACAGACTTTACCGTCAATCATCACTAGAATTAGTTCGTGATTTACTTTCACTAATTTCTCCCCAACTAATACTACGGAATCGACAAGAGCCTTTTTTCAGTCTCAACCCTTTCTTTTCAAGTTTAACCGTTTCTTTCATAAATTCAATTTTTAAGGGCCTGCAAAACCTACTGGAAGACGGTCGAGGATTTTGCCAAATTGTTTTCTATTCAAAAACTAATTTAGTGGTACAATCGATGTTATAACTATTGAAGAATCCGAGGCGTTAATGTCATGAAAGGCTTGTTTGTATGAACTATGTCCTGAACTTCCATCAAAGCCCCACTTAGTGCCTAAAGTCATTTTAGACAGTTCTTCAATGTCTAACGAATTAAAATCAGATTTTTTTTTTATCGAAAAAGGCGCTCAGTGGTATGGTTTAATAGTGCTTGTAGATTAACTTGCGCTGACGTTTCAGTAATTTTTATTTCGTTTCGTTGTGGATAACATTTTTTTTAGCTTCTTGGACTTTTTTATTAGATGAAATTTTTCGAGCGCGGCTTTTCTAATTACAGTATATTGGTGTCGAGTAAGCTTCGCTTCTAACAAGACGGAAAGAACTTCCTCCGCACTTAAGTGCTGTGGTGATACCTGTTCTAAACTTTTTCGGCATTTTTTCGCTCTGGTTCGGGATGATATTATTTCCTTAACTATTTTCGACGCATCTGTTTTGCCAGCAGCTCTCCAGCTCATATGTGTGGCGTAAGTCAAAACAGGCAATGGATTATTATCTCTTATATCTTTACATTTCTTTGCTCTAGTTTCTTCTTTACACTCATCAAATGAGAGATCATGCCGACCCTTTTTTGTTTGGTTCTGGTGGTGGAATAAAGGAGATTGAAGTATCAAGCCAATACTTGTTATTTTTAAAAAAATCTTGATCCTTTCTATGACATTTTTGCCACCGAAACTTGTATTCTGTGCAAAAATAATTAAATCTTTTGTTAAAATCATCCATATCTGAAGGTTGGACGCGTCTAATTACTTCCCATCTACATGTTCCTAAAATTAGTAAAATTCCTAATCGTTTAAAATTTGCAAAAAAAAAAAAAAAAAAAATATGTGTTTTCCCTTGTACCGAATAATTTACAAATCAACAACACTTTAAATAAATAACATCACATTTAACAAAATATTCACAGTTAATACAAAAAATAAATGAACGTGAAGTACCGAATCTTAAATACCCTTCGTATTATTATTATTATTACAAATCAATTAACAATAGATTGAACATCACAAGCTTAAACCAAGATAGAAACAGTACACGTATGTTTGCATGTACATGGCCAACATTTATCATGTAGGTTTCAAATGAACAAAAGAACAAATAGAGATGGAAGCGTGAATAAATTTATTTTTAAAAACAGTGTACGTGTGTAACATAGAATTTTCTCATATTTTTAAACGAAATAACTTGTGCGTTAGTCTAGATTTGAAGGTTAAAGTCTATAAAATATATAAAGACTAAGCTTTAATTATTTATGCATTAAGCATTCTCGCTCGTGAGTGAAAAATTCTATTCGTTGTGAATAAATCAGAATTCTTTTTTTTTCGTGAGAGTGCGTGATTTAAAATTACTCACGCACCCATCTCTAATAAAGTCCACACTAATTAGCTACAATAACAACTACCATACAGAATGTAGAGACAAAAGACAATAAAAACAATTTGATTTTTTTTTCACATAGATTTTTTAGTAACTGGAGTTCTTTCACAAAAACTTTAATAAGTCAAAAACTGCAAAAAACCGCAAAAAGATGTTCTGGGATATAATAGCTGATATCTCATATTTTAAGAGCATATAAGCGGATTTTCCCGGTGACACCCATAAAGTTGTTGAAACTCAATGCATATATCAAAAATATCCCATTTTTAGAGCATTTCTTTTTTTTTAATATTTCCAAAACATTTATCTAAACCAAAAATATTTAATTCTATGTTCAAATACCTGAAGAAGAATTAGTGATGTGGAATTTTATCTTTTTTTACCCGGTACCAAATACGGTTGTGAAAGTTAAAGTTCGTCTTTTGAATTAATCGCCACTTTTGATAGACCTCGACCCTCTGTGCGACGGACAAAGTTTTTACCATCAAAATTGAATACATAAAATGCAACGCAAAAAATCGTTTAGGTGGTGTTTGTACTCTTAAGCAAGAGTGTAAATATTCCAAAAAAAACCCGTTTAATTGAATAATTATTTGTATACCCTCCATACCCCCGTGTGGAGGGTCCGTAGAAGTTTGTCATTCCGTGTGTAAATCAAATATTATTGATCCTTATAAGAACTGCCTGTTCACATCATGCACATTCAAAAAACAAACCATTTATCTCTGTGAAGTTAGGATTATGTTGTTTGTCGGTATTTCGACCAGGTTGATGTTAAAACAAGTAAGAGTGTTAAATTCGGCTGTGCCAAATGTTTAATACTCTCCACCTCGGTTTGAGTCTTGATAATAAATGTAAATGAAAAAGTAAACAATTTGTTAAACTTAATAGCAAATTTCCGGTTATATGACATAACTACTCGTTTAATTTAGTTTTTGCTAATTAAATAGCTCGCCCTAACCTCCATTGCAAAGATAATGGTTGTGTAGGGTGGTTATATGCATTAAATCGTGCTTATTGGAGATGGCTGTATAGTTTCTTTTAACTGGCCAAATATTTCTTCATTGCGGCCATATAGGTCGGATGGAGTAACAAAATAAAAACCAAAAATAAACTCTCTCAATTTTTTTATTAAAATATTGCCATATTCCGAAAACATAGAGAATAAATTTATAATAATAAATATTCAAATTAGGGATGTCAAACGCAAAAAACCCAATGTCCCAAACATTTTAAATAAAATAATTTGTTTTCTTTATTTTCTGAAAAACTTCAAATTTTCATCCAAAAAAAATTGTGAAAATTTATATATAAAAAATAACATTCTCATCAAATTGCGTTTATTTATGTACCAGTTTTTATGTTCGCAATTCTTAAATATCATTTGACGTTTTCTAAAATTCATTGAATTTAAATTAATGATTTCTGTAGTGTGATTCTGTAAATTTCAACGATCCGACAATCGTAAAATATATCGACAGCTATTGTTGTTTGCACTAAGGATTAAGTGATTCACTAAGTACATACGTCTTAACGACTGTCGACAAATCTATTTTTCTATTTTTTTAAATTGTAAACGAGTGGCATCTCTGTCAAAATAAGCGAAAGCACAAAGAAGAATAGAAAAAAACAAATTACTTCGTGTTTGACAGGATGA
Organism: Cordilura impudica; assembly: GCA_963682025.1. NCBI lineage: Eukaryota > Metazoa > Arthropoda > Insecta > Diptera > Scathophagidae > Cordilura > Cordilura impudica. The sequence goes on from OY821521.1 coordinate 208,285,505, forward strand.
TTTTATGTTTATGTTTAATATCTCTATTTTTTTTTACTAATAATTCTGTTTATTTATTTGAAAATGAAATAATAAATTGAATATGCTATTTAATTTTTTTATTTATATAAAAAAGTTTTTTAATTAAAGCAAAATATTTTCACTATTTTATGATTTTTATTTATGTATGGCGACACTTCAACCTAAAAATTTAAGTTTTTATCGATTGAATAAACAACACAAAAATGGTTGTCGTTTAGATAACAAAAACAGCTGACTTTAACAATAGCGAATATCGTTTAAAAATTTTACTGATAATTTTGCAATTTTCTTTTTTTGCTGAATCGCGGTACTGAAAAGCTATTAATTTCTCCTGAATGTCAAGATTTTTTTTAAATGTAAACATTTTTTACTGTAAACATAGGTTTGCTGTTTTTTTTTTTTTTGGAATTTCAATTTGTGTTTAACGAATAAAATTTATATATTAAAGATGCAATTGATGTCTTCTAAATTTAAAATTATAATTTCCAACGTTTTGATATGATTTTCTGAAATTCAATTATTGTAATTTATAATTGGAAATTTTTAATTCCAGTTTTTAGATTTGATATTTTCTTAAATTTGAATGGAAAATTTAAAAAGTGCAATTTTGTATTTATGTGAATAATAATGCTTTAGTAATTATAAAAAATTTTTAAAAATTAGATGTAATCGCAATCAGATATTTTGTAGGTAAAGCAGAATAATTATTCTATATAACTATGTAGAACTGTTTTGAAAGCAAAAAACTCATTGATGAACTCGGTAACTATATTTTGTAAAGACAACAAAAAGTTAATATGCCAAACTTATGTTCATATTTGTAAAAGAATAATGAAAATACGTGTGAAATAAAAGACCAGCCCGTGTATACTCTTAACATTGTTCTGTATGATATCCAGTTGAAAATATTAATATTCATGTTAAAATAGAAATAACTATTGCAAAGCTAATTAGAACAAACAAAAATTGTGGCGCCATCTACTGTGGCATAGTCACGCTGAACAAAATGAAGTGACACTCTGTTAATGCAAAAGAAATGTATTTTCCCCACAACAAAATATTGCATATTTTTATGTAAATAAAATAATATACCGATTTATTTCTAACCTACAGTTATTATGGATATACATATATAGAATATATGTATATTATTTGTAATATTTAATATGTGTATGTATTATGTATATGTAAATATTACACACAAAAAATACAACATCAAACGTTATTTTTGTGTTTTTCTCTTTAAATAAATTTATACATAACATTTTTTTTTTGCTATATTTACATTGTTTTTTTTTATTAACAACTAGGTATTTTAGCATTATTTGCTTTAGCTGTTGGTGAATTTTTACTCCCTTTTATTATATCTGCTTGTCGAAAAAATTTTGGATCGATTTTAACCAATTTCCCGTGAGCCATTCGATCTGAAATTTTGCAGGCAGGCTCGTGGTAATAACAGAAATGATCTAACAAATTTTTAGAGTGATGCCAAAACAATGGAAACTTTTATATTTTTCTACCAGAGTTAATAAAAAAATGTACAAAGGGTTAGTTTTTATTATATTATTACCACAACGACCACAAAAACAACAAGTTCAGCTATGACAACAACACAACATTTAGAATAACAACAAGAACAATATAGAAACATCATATTTTTCATTTTTTTTACTTTTTCAGAGATTTCCCTGGACCTGTTCCACAGATTTTAACGATTTTTGAAACAGAAATCTTTCCATGAATTTGGTGAATCATTCTCACTAAAAATGATCACTGTAACTGCACTATTCTGGGCGTGATCGTGACAAGAACAACATAGAAAATTATATTTTTTCAAGACTTTTTTTAGTTCTTCAATCAAATCTCGGGCCCTAATCGACCGATTGGACTATTTTAAATAGCAAACTTTTCAGGATGTTAATGAATCATTTTTTATGTCAACGAGCACCCTAGCTGCCCGATTGATGCCGTCATCGTGATTTCCACAGACGGACAGACGGACATCGCTATATCAACTCCGGTTATTATAAGGATCACAAATATATATATTTTATGGGGTCCAAAAATTTTTTTCTAATTATTACAAACGGAATGACAAACTTATATATACCCTCTGCACACTGGAGTGGAGGGTATAAAAAGGGTAAATCGAGAATCATTGTGCCAAGATAAGGAGTAAAATATGGACACACCTCTAGAAAATGCTAAAATTCAGTTTGTTTGTTGTAATAATTTAGTACTTTTTTATCAATAGTTTTTCAAATATTTTGTTTATATTTGTTATTAGTCCAGGTGTTAATGTAAACATAAATCCTAGCTGAATGGTATACAAGATTCGAGATAGCCGAGGAGAGCATTTTACTTGTTTTTAAATATCCTCACTCTTCTATTACATCAAAAATTTATTCAGAAAATATAGTTAAAAAAATTGTGCTATCATTTTTGGTCATCATATACATAAGAGGGTTAAAGTGGCTAGACATATCATACAATGTCAGGTTGAATTTTAACCGCACTTGTATGAATTTTGCAAATTCTATGGAAAACATGATAAAACAAATCTGCTGACAAGCATCATGACAAAAAGGATTTGCAGAAGTTTTCAAATGAGTTTTAATAAATATACAAATAAATATCATTATGAATGTAAGGTAGAACTCATATATTTTTGTACCTGTTCGTATGTTTTAAATTTTAAACCTTTTCCATGTTACGGCTCTAATCGTTAATCACCAATTTTCTGATATTTTGTTATATCCTTAGAAATGTTGACACACTTTTAAAATAATATTATCAAAGGTTTAAGAAAGTTTTTAGGAATAATTTTTCATTCTTCTAAATCCTGTAAAAGGATCTTTTTTATGTAGACGTAAATCTTGTTAGTTTTACAAATCCTTAATGTTATTTTTAACATCTTACTATGAATCCTGTCAAGTGTAATATTTTTATAAATAAAGTGTAAATATGTTAAAATTAAGATATTTCCTATCTTAATCCAATTCTAATGCTGGAAAATGGCGTAAGCCTTTTGAGTATGTCTTAGTTCTAAAGTATGAAATCGAAATATTTTAAGGCCAGAATATTAAATAACTACCACCAAGAAGGTAATATACATAACTTGTTAAGATTTTAGTGCCTTTGAATATTCCTTTTAAATTTTAGTTGGTAGATCAGATTTTTAAAATTTTTAAGAAATAAATGAAACTACTTTTATTAACAAAAACTAAGGAAATTGAAGTTTAAGTTTCTGTCCTAAATTAAATAGTTTAGCAACAACTTTTCTTAAGTATCATGTGATGTGCCGTAAGTACAAAATCACCCTCATTGTAGCCTTTGGCAAAATAATATTATTTGCCATCCTTTTCTTAATCGCAAATTAGTACAAAGGTCATAAATAAGATCAGACCCTCTATTTAATGATAGAAAATTACTTTTTTATACTTCTTTAAAAAAAATACAGAATTGATTAATTTATTACTTTATAATTAGCAACTACAAGTAACTGTTCAACTTGTAAAACTTATTGTTGCATCCAACTTTTAGTTTATTTAATCATAAATTACCACTAAAAATTTAATAACAATTTGAAGCTATTCAGAAAAAGTTAAACTGAAAAAAGGCATACAATTTTTGTCCAAAATTTTCTCTAGAAGCCTTCAATCCTACTCTCAATCTATAAAAAAAAAGGTCATACGTGTGAAAAATCTCTATGCAAGAGTGTGAAGAATTTTGTTTTTTTATAATATTAGAACAGCGTTTTAGGGAATAATCATATTAAACAAGATGTGCCAATAAAAATACCATCTACCAAATCGTGCTTAAAGTAGAGTTAAAAATAATTCACTTCTTACTTTTTTTTATAGTCCTAAACCATAATAAAAAAAAAAAAAAAAAACAAGAAAAACTACTCAAAAAATAAATGTTTTATCTAAACTAGACGATACCCTACATGTTGTGGTTACAGCGTGCTCACCCAATGAACACGGAAAATAAACATAAAACTAGTTTGGGTGTTATTGTTGAATAAAATGATGTGGTCGTAACGTTGGGACCAGGTCTATAATGTTTTTCCATATCTAGCGAAAGAACCACTTTTCCCCGAAATAAATGTTTTTGATAAGTCTTCAGGTAGGTTTATATAAGTTTCGGGGGCTTGTTTTTTATAGCGATTATGATTTAATATGCAAAATTTTTTTATTTTGAGACTGAAACAGGGATATAATGATATCAAAATATATATGATTAGGTAGGATTTAGGGGGGATATTTTTATGGCAGCTAGATCTGATAATATACCGATTACAATAAAATACATTACCGATCGTTGTTTTATCCCTCCATCAACATAAGAAATCGACAAGTAATTTTTGTATTTACAAACATAAGCACATACTCATTATAACCTAATAAAGTGATGTAGGGTATAACAAGGAAGTTATAAAAAAAAATTATCTAAACTACATAATCGGTGGGTGTAAACCCCTTAACAACAGCACTAATATTACCACCTTCTATTTCCATACGGTATTTCTTCATAACTATCCACTCAGTCTGTCTAACAACCAACCAGTCTACCACCAAAGAGCTGAAGATGATCGTGTCTAACCTTTATTTTTTTAACATTTGACGATTTTCCGAAGAAAATTAGGTTTTTTAAAACTATAAAATGTTTTTATTGCCACGAATTCTTTCACTATTTTATATTGGCTGGTAAAAAGTAAGAGAAAATATATAATTTCATGGGCTAATGTTGCATAACATCATAGATACGAGTATTTTATGTTTTGATTTAAATTGTTTTGCGGCTAGCTTACATTCGAGTTTGTTGTATACAAGCTGGTTATACTCGTAACAAAGAGAGAATTGATACAAAACTAGATCTAGGTCTTTTATGAAAAATATGCTATAAAAATTGTCTTGATCATCAATATTAAAGGTTTGCAATAGCAAAAGCATCTGATTAATTAAGCCACCAAAATTTATTCATATTTATACAAAAGTAGAGGAATTCAGTTTTATATCAAAAAAGATTTTGATTTTAAGCTCACAAATTTCAGGTAATATCGCAGTTAGTTTCAAAATAAGTTTATCCCATTTTCCAATTTATGTTGTTTTTTAACCTTCCTATTTCAAAGAAAACACTTAAAATGGAAAATAGATATTTTTTAAGCGATAACAGCTTGTCACAAATTTTGACATATTTGAATCATTTATTTGATAAATTGCTTAAAAAGAACTCGTAAGTAAAATATTTTCAATTCGGAAAAAGGACAATGATAAGTAAAAAAAATTCGGGGAAAAATAACAAAAGAAAATTATATAAATGTTAAAGAATATTTTATTTAAAAAAAGATAAAGATCAATTAGTGATGGGGGTATGAATTAGAAATAAAAGGGTCAAGGTAGTGTAACCAAACGTTAATTAATAAAACAATACAGATCAAATATAAAAATCCTCAAAATATGACAGTTATGTATCAAACAATTCTGAAATGATATCTTGTCATATGTCAATCAAAATTTTGTTATGCTATTTCTGCATCCAGACAGGTGATTCTTGATAATGTGTCATAATTAAGTTCTTAAATTTGTCAAATGAAAGCAAATTAGTTTCCAGAAATACTTTTGTCGGCAACAATGTAACACACACAGAAAGGTTTAATACAAATTAAACGCAAGTACATTTCAAGGGCAGGTGATTTAAATTTTCACACATTTCGTTTTTTTTTTTTTTAAGAATAACACTTGCTTGTTCTATGAAATTTTATATAAATACTCGAAAAATAATAACACATATAAACATTAGTAGTATAACTATAGAAAATGTTTTTAAATTATTAACACGAAGATATCATCTATATATACCATATAAGACATAAAACAAGTAAGAGTGTTAAATTCGGCTGGGCCGAATCTCTGATATCCTCCACCTGCATCTTAAACTCAATATTACAACAAATATTGGATACGGCTACCACTTTAAAACTGTTGTCAGCACTGAAATTTAAATTTCGCATACCAATTAAATTTAAAGTTAATTGCTTTTCTTGTTGGCCTGTTTCTATTATAATTCCTTGTTATAAAAAACAACGATCGTGTCTTCTTTAGAAAGAATTCGTTACGATTTGAAAAATGGCATTATTTTTCTTTTACTAGAGTAGAAAACCCCTAACGAAAGTCATTCTATAACGCAACAAAGTTTGATCCCTATAAGAATGTTTTGGCATAATTCATAATAATTCAAAAAAAAAATAAAAAATAATAAACTGATTCTTGGCTAAAAATTTCCAGACATTAATATTAAAAAGAGCAAATTTTAAAATATTTTTATCTGAATTATCTAGTAATTTTTAATTTTTATTTTTAATTTTTAATTTTTAATTTTTAATTTTTAATTTTTAATTTTTAATTTTTAATTTTTAATTTTTAATTTTTAATTTTTAATTTTTAATTTTTAATTTTTAATTTTTAATTTTTAATTTTTAATTTTTAATTTTTAATTTTTAATTTTTAATTTTTAATTTTTAATTTTTAATTTTTAATTTTTAATTTTTAATTTTTAATTTTTAATTTTTAATTTTTAATTTTTAATTTTTAATTTTTAATTTTTAATTTTTAATTTTTAATTTTTAATTTTTAATTTTTAATTTTTAATTTTTAATTTTTAATTTTTAATTTTTAATTTTTAATTTTTAATTTTTAATTTTTAATTTTTAATTTTTAATTTTTAATTTTTAATTTTTAATTTTTAATTTTTAATTTTTAATTTTTAATTTTTAATTTTTAATTTTTAATTTTTAATTTTTAATTTTTAATTTTTAATTTTTAATTTTTAATTTTTAATTTTTAATTTTTAATTTTTAATTTTTAATTTTTAATTTTTAATTTTTAATTTTTAATTTTTAATTTTTAATTTTTAATTTTTAATTTTTAATTTTTAATTTTTAATTTTTAATTTTTAATTTTTAATTTTTAATTTTTAATTTTTAATTTTTAATTTTTAATTTTTAATTTTTAATTTTTAATTTTTAATTTTTAATTTTTAATTTTTAATTTTTAATTTTTAATTTTTAATTTTTAATTTTTAATTTTTAATTTTTAATTTTTAATTTTTAATTTTTAATTTTTAATTTTTAATTTTTAATTTTTAATTTTTAATTTTTAATTTTTAATTTTTAATTTTTAATTTTTAATTTTTAATTTTTAATTTTTAATTTTTAATTTTTAATTTTTAATTTTTAATTTTTAATTTTTAATTTTTAATTTTTAATTTTTAATTTTTAATTTTTAATTTTTAATTTTTAATTTTTAATTTTTAATTTTTAATTTTTAATTTTTAATTTTTAATTTTTAATTTTTAATTTTTAATTTTTAATTTTTAATTTTTAATTTTTAATTTTTAATTTCATTTTTTAATTTTCGTTTTTTATTTTTCCTTTTTCATTTTGCATTCTCCATTTTCCATTTTTCATTTTTAATATTTCGTTTTTTATTTATTCTATTTAGTTTTTCGTTTTTCAATCATCATTTTTCATTTTTCAATTTTCAATTTTCATTTTTAATTTTTCATTTTTAATTTTTCATTTTTCATTTTTCATTTTTCATTTTTCATTTTTCACTTTTCATTTTTCATTTTTCATTTTTCATTTTTCATTTTTCATTTTTCATTTTTCATTTTTTATTTTTCATTTTTCATTTTTCATTTTTCATTTTTCATTTTCCATTTTCCATTATCCATTTTTCACTTTTCTTTTTTCTGTTTTCATTTTTCATTTTCCAAATTCCGTTTTTCATTTTCCATTTTTCATTTTTCCTTTTTCATTTTTAGTTTCTCAGTTTTCAATTCTAATTTTTCATTTTCCATTTTTCAATTTTCATTTTTATACCCTATACCACTATGTGGTTTGGGTATAATGACTTTGTGCTGCTGTTTGTAACAACCAAAAATATTTGACCTACACCCATCTTTAATTATACCGATCGAATCAGAATCACTATCTGATTCGATTTAACGATGTCCGTCCGTCCGTCCGTCCGTCTGTGTGTCCATGTAAAGCTTGTAATCAAACTGCAGGTCGCAAATATGAATATATTTTGATGAAATTTGGTATTTGATCTTTTATCGGTCATGCGATGAACGCTGTTGAAATTGGTGAGAATCGGTCCATTTTCAGACCTAGCCCCCATACAAATGACCCTTATGAAATCGACTTAAATTGCCATAAGATCCAAATTATCACACAAATCTTAGTCAAATTGGGTTTGTATGTATATATTACATCCATTAATCAGTAGTTGAAAAATGATCCCTATTGGACAACTCTTAGTCATAGGCCCCACATAGAGCTGCATCCCGATCTTCACTTAAATCTATCAAAAAACAAAAATATTGCACAGATTTTTCTCAAATTTGGTTTGTAAATATTTTTTTAAAGTATAAGTGACGTTACCAAATATGGTCAGGATCGGTCCATTTTTCGACCTAGTCCTCATATAAATACTGCATCCGATATGAAATTTTTCATATCTGCAGCGAAAAAAATTAATAAAAATGCCACTCAAATTTGGTTTATGCATATTTGCTATATCCAATTAGTTGGACTGAAGAGATAGGGTCTCTTAACCATGGTATAGGGTATCGTATAGTCGGGCTAGACCGACTATAATTTTCTTACTTGTTCATTTTCCATTTTTTCGTTTTTCAATTTTCATTTTTAATTTTTCATTTTTCATTTACCATTCTCCATTTCTCATTTTCTATTTTCCATTTTTCATTTTCCATTTTTCATTTTCCATTTTCCGTTTTTCATTTTCCATTTTTCATTTGCCATTTTTCATTCTCTATATTTCATTTTCTACTTTCCATTTTTCATTTTCCTTTTTCATTTTTAATTTTTAATTTTCCATTTTTCGTGTTAATTTTTTCTTTCATATTGGCGAATTTTTATTATAATGTAATAACGATAAAAAAAAAATATGTGGCAATACTACTATAATGAAAAACCGATTTTGAATATGATATGATGACCGTTTCAAGTCCAAGGAAGTTAAATAAAAAGTATGGATATTAAGGCGCCGTTTTAAGCGCCACTGGCTTATATTATTTTTCTGCCGGCACTTTACAGAATGCCAAAGGCAGGAGCACTTTCTAATAGTGCTAGTATTTAAACGTAAAAAAAAGCAATTACTTGGCTGAGTGTCACTTTAGAATTGATTTTTATTGATATTCTTATCCTACTTATAAATAAAATTAACAGTACTTAAAGCTGCTTAAATCTAATTACAAATTATGTTCTAAAATTAAGCCCTAAAGATACAGCTGATTTATGTTTACATTTGTATCAGCTGGTTTACATATGTTTTAATATCAGTGTTGGGATATTCACTACACTACTTACATATGTAGCTCATGGTAGTTGTATTTGTTGGTATTATTATATCATTTTTTTGTGGCTCTTTTGAACTGTTATTGTTGTTGTACAACTATTATGTTTAACCACTAAAATATTACAACAAACACACTGTGTTTTCTGTTTTTTCTAGGGGTATCTACATATTTTTTTCCTATCTTAGCACAGTGATGCCCGATTTTGCCCATTTTCAACACCAACCTGCTGGGAATTATAGCAAATGATATTATTGTAACCTTACCTAGCAAAATGTTTTCTTTTTGTGAATGAGACAGATGGAGAGACGGAAAGACGGACATCGCTATATCGACTCGAGGTGTGATAAGGATCAAGAATATATATACTTTGTGCGCACGTTTTTTTCTAATTGATCTTAATAAACTCTATCCATTACATACACATCGGTTATAGTTATACCCCATGTGTTTATACTTAAACATATCAAGTGGAATATCATTTCTTTGAAATTTAATTTATTCTTCTTCCAAAAATACAAAATACAGGGGTTTTGTTAATCCCCTGAATTACGTGTTGTAATCTTCATCCTTTGAGTCGTCACTTTACTTAATATTTATCAAGGTTAGTGTTAACGATACATGATATTTACATATAAAAAATCATAAGCTAATGGTTTATTGAATGTTTGACAAATAAAAATGATCAATATTCAAACGTTGTACCAAGAAGCAACAAGCCACAAGAATATTTTACAGTCAGGAAATATACCAAATTAATGACGAAGTATTTTAAAGTATTTTATATACAAAATACAAAGTAAAAACATTGCAGTTGGTGTAGTCCGTCTATACATACCCTACACCATGAGTTTAGAGAAAGGGGTTTAGGTCCAACTAATTGAATATAGAAAATAAGCATAATCTAAATTTGAGTGACATTGTTTTTTACATTTTCGCCTGCAGATATGCTATATTTATATGGAGACCAGGTCGAAAAATTTACCAACCTGACCATGTTTGGTAAAGTCAGTTATTTTTTTTGAAAAGATATATACGAGCAAAATTCTAGAAAACTTCGCAATATATTTGTTTTTTGATAAAGTTAAGTGAAGATCGGGAACCAGCTTTATATGAGGGCTATGATTAAGAATTGCCCTACAAGGCCTATATTTGGAATACAGCGGACGTCCATGACGTGCTTTTTCGTCTTCACGACGTTCCAATATAACAAAAGGCAAATTTTTTGCATTGGCATTTCTGTAGTACGAATATTCCATATTCCAGTAGGGATTACGTAGTTAAAATTTAAGGCTCTGGAATTTCAAAACAAGTCTTATGAAAGCGACTTCTTTGCCAGTGATGGCCGGTTCACTAAATTAAGAAAACGCTATGTTATATGATTAATCAAGGAATCTGCGAGAAGTTATCGTCTTCTACGGAAATTGTAGTTCCATTCAGCAATAAAACAGCTGCAGTTATTAAGAAGCCCGGCAGTTTTAAATGCAAATGAATCCCGACTTTAAGATTTATTTTGTGACCAATATCATTTGTGAGATTTTTTTATTTTTTCGGGCTAATTATGGTCAATTAAATATTAAGATGATAATAAAAAAATTCAAATTATTACATCCTTTTCACTCGAAGTTTCGTTGACGGTATTTCAACTTCTTCTGGAGTGTGAAATGTTGCCAGACAAAATGATGAACATCAGTGTGAAAATTCTGCACCTGAGAGAAAACTCTCAAAGGTGAGAATAACGGTTTCAATATGTGCGAATGCTGAGAGAACAAAGAAGATTAAACCTTTTTTGATTGGAAAAGCCAAAAACCCAAGATGTTTTCGTAACAAAGATTTTTAAAAATTGTTATTTTAACATTTTTTTGTTCCAAATTCCGTTAGATTCAATTAAGATGACCAGTATATCATTCGAAATTTTCTCAAAAATTTTACGTACAGACGACAATAGGATAATTGGGTAATAGGAAGAGGGAGTATCTGCAGGTTTGTTTGGCTTTCGAAATCTGTATTGCATTCGCGAAATCTAGCGCAAAAAATTTAAGCGATTTTTTTGACGATATTTAAGGCATTTATTATTTACTTCGTCAATTCCAGGGGCATTTGTTGCTTTCAGCTTATTAATTGCATCAGGTTTTTGGGATGCAGTTCTTAATATATCATCGAAAATGGTAGGTACCACCTAAATTGTGGGAAATTGAATGATTAGATATAAAAGTTTTTAGTGGAAATGAATGTGTTTTTTGAAATGCCTACATCGATGGCCCCATTTATAAGATTCTTAAATTATACAATCGTCGAATCGATTTGCTCATTAGAAGTAATATCCTTATATCGGGAATGTTTGTGTTTCTTATTTGTATTTCTTTGTTCATAAGGATAAATTATATTGACTGTTTCTATGTTTTGTGCATATGCACGTGTTACTCGGACATACGGGACCCAGATTCTCTAGGTCTCATATTAACGGACGATGGTTGCGATGTCAGTGGTCTGTTTACCAGTGGTGAGAGAATGCGTTTCTATGAATGTGTTTGCGTGCGAAGTCTTCAGGAAAAGATGTTGAAGAAGGGTTTAGTCGTGCACCTATCTTCTATTGATGTGCGACTGAGCCCTTCGATGGCCACCAGTACAAGCTGTTTGGAGCTAAACTGGTAGTAGCTTTGATACGAAGTCTTACCGGAGGCTATACATATATATATATATATATATTCGGGAACCGCGGTGGCTAGAGTCCTGGAATCATAGATTCCAGCTGACTTGTTAGCAACGGCCCTTAGGGGAGTAGCGTGGTGGTTGTGGTTTGAACTCAAAATCACGAGAAGAGCACAGCTTGACGTGGAGATGCCTTCAACCGGGTGCTGTAACCCAGAGAACAACAGAGAGAGAGAGAACCGAATTTAATATTCTTGCTTGATATTTTTCCCAGATATACGGGCATATTGGATGTCTAAATCGGGAAGCAATTGTGGCCATAATTTAAATGCTTTAGCTTAGAAATGTACTTACAATACACATATGATAAATTATTATTATTGCTTTAAAAAAAATTAAAATCTGAAAAAATAAAAGAGATTCATTGAAATACGTATTGCATAATATGTTTTGCAATTGTTTCATCATTAAAGCCACAATATATTTGTAACTTATAATGAATTTTATTCATGTTCTTTCCGATTTTTGGTTTAGTATTTAGTAGTAGTAATATTCCTAATCAAGGCAATCAGTTAACTATTACCCAACTATTGTTATATTATAAGGACATGATTTACCACCCGTATAGTTCAGTTCAGATACAGTATAGATATGTTAAAAAAATAAGAATATGGGAGGTTTTGACGTGTTACGCATATCAATTGTAGAAAAGGCCAGGTCAAGAACAACATAAAATGTGTGTTTTCCAAAAAAAAAAAAAAAAAAAACGAAAAAATATAATAAACATAAGGAATGGATAATGGCCAGCATCAATCTCTTAACAAAAACAAATAACTAGGACATATTTTACACGTTTTTATCTTAACAATAACAAAAGATATATCTAAATGTTTCTTAGATCTTAAGATGTTGCGTATGTTATTCGTATTCGTACTACCAATGAACTCATTCTTATGAAAATTGAAATGTTAAAAAACGTGTGGAGACTTATTATGGATTTTTTACTTGTATTATGAGAATTTTTTGTGTGCGCCACAAAACAGGTAAATTGATATCTTTCTTTCATATATTTTATTTATTTTTATTTTCTGTTTTTGGTTAAATCATGTCTTAACATTTTTTCAAAGATCAGGCTATAAATTTAATTTTTGTTGACATTATTTTGAAAAGAGTCACACTAGCAGAGTCAATGAAAACCGTTGTAAGTTTCAAAAGTGTGTAAAAATATTTCGGTGTTGATATTTTATTTACATTTACTTTGCCACCTTTTTGTAAGCATGTATATTGTTGGTAGTGTTGTTGTGAGTTTTAGTCGTCTTGGAAATGATAACAACATACAGGAAATATTCTTCCAGAGAAATGCAAAGTACGTGACTTATATTTTATACAAAACAAAAAATGAACCATTTGTAAACCTGTACAAAATACACTGAGAAAAAATAGTGAATCGAATTTTAAAAGAATAAATAAAATAAATTTCGTTTAAAAAAATATAATCTTGCATTCGGCAATAATTAACTTTCAGTTTTAAGGCAATGGGTGCTTCGATCAGTTCTAAAGACTTTCATATTACTAATTCTTGTTCTTAATACACTCCTGTATGAAAAAATTCAACAAAATCATTTATTAGGGTTTTACATATTTACTCGAAATTTAAAACCAATTATTTACTAAAGTCTATTTGACACACTTTTGTTGTTAATCAGCAATTTTTGTAAGTGTATTAGATGACCATCATCATCCCCAGCTCAGAAAAAAAAAATGTTCAAAGATATTACTACCCATGGTGAAAAAGGCTTTTTGTTTATTAATAATTTTCTTTGGGTTTTGAAACCAACAAAAATTATTACTCCATCATGTCTTTTTTCCACTCAGTCTTGGGGTTTATTCTTGTTTAAGTATATTTGTATGTTTCCTGTTTTAGCGGGTGTTACTAACCTGATATCTGGTAGAAGGCTACCATTTAAAGCCATTATAAAGAAGGTTTCTTTGCTACTTCTTGTTAACAAAAAAAAAAAAAAAAAATTCAATTGTATGGTTTAAAGATTGTATCACATCATCATCATCATTGATGAGGATGTGCTTCTTGTGTAGTTTACTTTAGTTTTAATCTTTATATCATTTGAGATGTTCCTGTTTTAGTTGAGTTTTATTTATGACTTTATCTGTTGTTGGTCGGTTGCTTGGTTGGTTGGTTTTATTTCTTGCGTTTTATTCAATTTGAATTTCTTGGGAATACATTGTAAGTAAGTGCCTGATGCATCACTGAGTGATAAATATTTATTTAGTTTGTGTAGTCATGATTATTTTATAGTTTATTACCTACCTTTTGATATCACGTGCAGTTCGTGGTAATTATTTAATTTAGAATTAGATTTCTTGGGCAAATATGTGACGTGATTTTGGAAAAAGTTTTTTTTTTACTGAATACAGCATTTGTTTAAGAGAAATATTTTTGATGAGGTTTGCGTACGAAAGAAACTTAATAAAAATTATGAAGTATTTCAAATCGAAATAATATAGAATATATTCTGGAACATGTAATCTGAGGGAAAAGTACGTACAAAAATTATTAAAATTTTTAATTAAAATCCGAAACCCTGTTTTTAAAACAATCACTTTTTAGGCAAAACTTGTTTACCAAACGCTTTCTCGGGTTATTAAAAATCATATCTATAATATTAATAGTTAAGGCGATTTCTTCCTACCTATGATTTGTTAAAAAATTTTCTCCTGATTGAACCACACGTATATTATTTCTTTTTAGCTGTCCACCAGATTTACAGATTTACACTGTCTGGAAAATTTTTTGTAGTAAAATTCATTTAATGTTACTACTAACACACACATAAAATTATACAATGCAACGTGTATGTTTATTAAATTTGTTAATGTGTGTATTTTCTTCATTCACAATAATAATTGTGTTGAATTGAAAAATTATTTTAGACATAAACCAATAACGCAAAATTGATTAGCATACATTCAGGGTCTTTATTAAATAAAAAAATAAAATTTTCTAGAATTTGCACTCGAATAGCGAGGGCTGGGATCTGCTAGTTACCATTAAGAGAAGACCAGGAAGTGATAGAAAGAGGACAATACTGACCCTAATTAGGTTAAAAAAAATCAATTACGCGGAATTTTTTCATAAAAAAGTGAAAAGGAGGGCAGAATTCAAATCTTATAAAGTAGAGGAGGTTCTGGATCGAAAATATTAAACGTAATTTCATCAGCAAGCTCAAATGCTGCATATTGGGATCATGTAAAAATAATAATGAAGAGCACTAAGCAAGACGCCAACAATTAGGCAATAATAATATAACATATTAATTTCAATAACATTCCTATTATTTATTTGTAATTTTTATTGAAGTCAGTAATTTACTACATGGAGTGAGAATTCCATGGCCTAACAATGCAAGACCGGTTTTTTGCATTCGAAATCATTTTTATTCTTCAAAGTAATCTCGTTTTTTTTTCTTAATTTCTTCATCCAATCTGTCCAATAACTCAACGTACTACTTGGCAGTTATTGGTTTTCCTTTCTCCAAGTAATCAATAAATATTTGCACTCGAATAGCGAGGGCTGGGATCTGCTAGTTACTATTAAGAGAAGACCAGGAAGTGATAGAAAGAGGACAATACTGACCCTAATTAGGTTAAAAAAAATCAATTACGCGGAATTTTTTCATAAAAAAAATGAAAAGGAGGGCAGAATTCAAATCTTATAAAGTAGAGAAGGTTCTGGATCGAAAATATTAAACGTAATTTCATCAGCAAGCTCAAATGCTGCATATTGGGATCATGTAAAAATAATAATGAAGAGCACTAAGCAAGACGCCAACAATTAGGCAATAATAATATAACATATTAATTTCAATAACATTCCTATTATTTATTTGTAATTTTTATTGAAGTCAGTAATTTACTACATGGAGTGAGAATTCCATGGCCTAACAATGCAAGACCGGTTTTTTGCATTCGAAATCATTTTTATTCTTCAACGTAATCTCGTTTTTTTTTTCTTAATTTCTTCATCCAATCTGTCCAATAACTCAACGTACTACTTGGCAGTTATTGGTTTTCCTTTCTCCAAGTAATCAATAAATATTTGCACTCGAATAGCGAGGGCTGGGATCTGCTAGTTACCATTAAGAGAAGACCAGGAAGTGATAGAAAGAGGACAATACTGACCCTAATTAGGTTAAAAAAAATCAATTACGCGGAATTTTTTCATAAAAAAAATGAAAAGGAGGGCAGAATTCAAATCTTATAAAGTAGAGAAGGTTCTGGATCGAAAATATTAAACGTAATTTCATCAGCAAGCTCAAATGCTGCATATTGGGATCATGTAAAAATAATAATGAAGAGCACTAAGCAAGACGCCAACAATTAGGCAATAATAATATAACATATTAATTTCAATAACATTCCTACTATTTATTTGTAATTTTTATTGAAGTCAGTAATTTACTACATGGAGTGAGAATTCCATGGCCTAACAATGCAAGACCGGTTTTTTAATTTCTTCATCCAATCTGTCCAATAACTCAACGTACTACTTGACAGTTATTGGTTTTCCTTTCTCCAAGCAATCAATAAATATTATACCACATGCATCCAAAAAAAAAAAACACTGGCCATTACTTTCCAGCCGATTCTTGAGTCTATGTTCGGCTTTCGGACGCTTGTAAACACTCCTCAGACTGTCTACTGGACTCCGCTGTATAATAATGAATCCATGTCTCATCTCCAAAGCATTCTATGAATCATGAACACGTTTCAATTTTTGTTCAACTGTTATAAATCGCGGCACCCTTCGACCAGCAAGCTTTTTCATAATTATTTTGACACGATTTTTCTAAACAGTTGGCCCTACTGAATAAACAGAAAAAATTGGCAATTGTCACGTCATCTCTACGTTAGTTCGCGGAGTTTTCACTCCATGTAGTAGCTTAAAAAATGTGCGCAATCCTTATACTCAATTTATATTGAATATAAAATTGTCTAAGAATAATATATCAAATTATGATTATATGACTATTTCCTAATATGAGAGAGAATCTAGCTTGACATTAAGTTTACTATATAGACTGTAGCCCATGTCTTATAATAATTTCATAATGCAATAAATGTATTGCTTATGAAATAAGTTAATGTCTGATTATATTGATAATAAAATATTAATACATATATATGTTGTTAAAGAAATTAATGAGGTTTTGTAAAATAAAAACAATCAAAACAAAATTAATAGAACTCAATTAAAATTACGCAATTTTTCTATTTTTACAGTAAGAATATGCGTTTTCTTAAATTTATTTTGAGATTCTCTGTCCATTTTTTAAATCGTTATTCGGTCATGTTCTTCCCCAAGCTTATCATTTTAATTCAATATTATTCCCTACATAAATGTTATTGAAAATTTAGGTTATTTCCATAAATCTGTCAAAAATTTCTATTGTAATTGGAATTCTTTAGAAAAATCGTATACAATCACATCTTGAGAACAATTAGAAATATAGTTTTTATTTCACATAAATACTAAGCTTAGCCTAATAACAATCAAAATTTATTTCCTACTTAAAATAAATACAAAACCAATAAAATGAAGAAAAATTTAATAAACCGAAAATGAGTTCGATATGAACGAAAATGAAAAGATTTGTATGCGTAATACTTCTAGAAAAAAAACCTACTTAAATACTTATTTAAACATAACTAATCCTTATTGTGTGAATGTCAAATCACACTACAGAAAAATATTGAACAATGCATTTTATATGTAACAGAATATACTGATCTGTGCAGTTAACAGCAGCAATTCTCCAAAGAGAATTTTAAAGAGTTTTTTAATGTTAATTTGTTGGTTGGATCGCTGGTGGCTGTTTAGTTGGATGATGGCAAGATAAGTTCGTATTTATTGAAAACACCATGCATGGGTGTACGTACCATCACCAAACATCACTGAGTATGGGAGTTGTGTTTATGAATACAAAAATAAGTGTTCATTCTTATTGATTTTAAATGCATTTTTACTGCTGATCACTTTGTTTGAAATCAATAAAAACAAAAACTGACAAGCCAAACACTTTGGAACCACATTCTATTATTTATTAGCTTAGGGATTTCTTCAGCATAGAAACGCAAAACCAAAGACAAGTGTATCGTAAGAACATGCTACTACAAGCCAGCCTTATTCTTTATTATTATGACTTGGAAATAATAATTTTAAGTGTTCTTTTAAGTTCTTTTAAAAATGAAATATTTTTTTATTTTAAACATAAAATACAAAATCCCCTGAGATATTCATTAGAAGTACTGATGTCCTAGGCAAATAGATTACAAAAGTTGCATGGAAAAAAAGTTCTGAATGTTAATGTCGTAATCAAATGTAATGAGAGTCTTATATTTTAATGATTTCAAAAATACTGTGACATTTTTATTACAACTACAACAAACTTTAGCTGTGACTCATAAATGTCAGTCAGGATTTGAAAAATGGCAATAAATGAGATAAAAATTAAAAAGTGTATAAATCTAAATATATAATATGCGTAATTCAAAAAAAATTTTTTTTTATAAATTAATTTAATCTTTAAGAATTTATATTTCAGAGCTGTACTCCAAACATGTCGAACCATTAGCACTAAAATAGCTTAAGTGACAGATAAATATCGAACATTGGTATCATCATTTGTATTCAAAATTTCATAGGTGTACAAAAGCAATTTTAGCTAAGTGCACATTCTAAGTGCGTTTACATAGTAAAGATAAAGCGAGTAATTAAAAAAAGAATTTCTCCTATAAAATTTTGATTTTGACACTTAAGCTGTAATGTCTTCAACATTTTACGATCTACTTTATGTAAATATTTTCTTTATTACCTCCTTTAACAACCAAAATGTTTCCTGTAACTTAAGGTTTCCATAATCGATTCTTATAAACAGTTATGAAGTGTATGTGATTCAATATTATTAACTATTTACTTACCTGTCATAAATCCAATGTTATATATTTAAATTTGTACACAACAGCCTTTACACACAAATCCGTTGTTATCAAGATTTACTTCTGCAGAATATTAATTTCTGTGTTATTTTACAAATTCGTTGATAAGTATGTTAGAATTTAAAAAACAACTCCTTCTTAGAATTAAGGTGTTCTGTTTGTGATTGAATATTTAGTTGGTGAATGTGTGGTGTTATAATTATTATCTGGGTTAAAGATCCTAATCTATTAGTTGCAACTTTATGTACGTGAGGGTTTTGTAAAAACCAATTCTTTTTTTTTTTTTTTTTGTTCTTTTTATTTACTCTGCAACTAGTCAATAATGTCTATCGAGCAGATTTTACAATGAGAATAAGTTAAAATGTTATTTTTATTTTAGTTTTTGGACTGAGTGATGCTATTGATAAGGAAGCGAATAAAACGAAGTTGTTAAAGTAAGGATCTTACTGATTTATCTTAGAAGATATTTGAAATGAAATAGAGTCGTATTTTATATATTTTTATAAACTATCGGCTATTAAACAGGAAGTGTTAGAAGAGTAATATATTGTTTGAAATTTTATTTAAGGCCAAAAATTTTTGGAGAAATTCAATTTGTAATCAACATTTTCTATACTCGGATAACATTTAGTACTTAAACAGATATATGTGATAAACAACTTCTGTAATATATCGTATATATCTAGTATGCCCTGTCGAGCTTTGCTAAGACTTACCAAGAATTGTGACATGTATGTTTTCAAAATCAAATTTGCCTACGAAGTTTATTGTACAATTAAAACATTTTATTTTATTTATAATATGCATATTTTTTAATGATTGCTAATATACAATATCTTTTGTTTTTCATTCGATGCAAAAGTTATCAAATTTTTCGGCGTTCCTAACCTGGAGTAAGCTAAATATAGCTGCCATGCGAAAAACATGGAAATTCCAAATTAAATCCGGCGAAACTTTTGGCTTCGAATCTAGAATATCACTTCGCAATTTTTTATTTTAGTTACTTTTGATTTTGGCGATTCCGCCCATATTTTCAGTGACTACTCACATTGGTAATTGATATACTTGCCAAAAGTTTCAAGACTGTCGCATTCATAGTACTTCTTATTTTTTTATAGGAGGTACCATGCCCACTAATTCTATGTCGCCCGTTTTTTATCTGACTGCTCACATTAATGTCCGAAAGACTCGCACAAAGTGTCAAGGTTTTCCTTTTTATAGTACTCCAGTTATATGATATTATTTGTATAATTTGTATGTTCCGTGCCACGTCCATAGATCCGACCACGCCCATTATTTGTTCGTCTAATTACACGAATAACTTATTCGGGTTAAATTTTATAATTCTAACTTATTCCAAGTTAAATACCGCTACCACTGACGACTATAGATAATCCAAATTACTCGGACTTAAGATATACGGTTAGTCGGTTAGTTCATAAACAAACTACACGAATACAAGGATACCCGAGACTCGGTAAAAAAATTTAAAAAAATGTAGTTATTATAAAAAATAAAAAAATTAAGAATTACATGTCCTTTTAACGTGACCAAGATTTTAGAAGATATTGAAGGACTCTCTCGCTTAATTTTTCAAAATTAATATTCTCTATCAAAATTAGTTAAAAAATTCCAAGTATTTGGATACTCGATAATCGGCAACGGATTCTCTAGACGAGTCCCCATTATATTCATCAGTTGCGGTTACATCTACTTTATTAGAATCAAATTTTTTTTTCTGCAATTTCGTTTTTAATCAAAATGGATTTAAGCATTCTTTTAATGAAACAACGTATTATTATTATCATTTAAAAAATAGTAATTAAAAAATATTTGTCTTTTTAGCGAAGCCAAAACGTTAGAAGACATAAAAGGGACTCTCTCGCATTGTAGTTTTTTTTTAAATTCATATTCGATTCGGGTTCAATTTTAATCGAAATAGGTTTAAAATTCTGAGTACTCGTATACTCGATAATTGGCAGTGGATTCCATATACGATTTCTCGTTATATCCACCAGTTGTGGTCATTTATCTTCTTTACTGAAATCATAATTTTTGGTAGTGTATTTTTTTTTTCTTTTATGAAAAATGTGCCAAACGTAATGTTAGCAATTAAGAACTTGCCATCTTAAACAGGGCTTCCGATGAAATTTTTAAGCATTAAAGCACCATTTTAATTTCATATTTCTTACGAAATCAAACACATAAATATTTATTAATTAAAACAAATCCCCATTTCTTGTATTCTGAATCACAAGTAGAAATAATTTATGTTTGACCAAAGAAATGATACACAAATAATTATAATAAATGACCATAAAATAGGAATTAATCATTATTTTGTTACACTAAAAGGAAACAATGTCGGAATAAAAAAAAACCGTTTTAAGCCTTTGATACGATTAACTTTTTTATTTTATTTTTCATCATCTTAAAAATTGAATTTGTTGCTTTAATGTTAAATGCCAATAAAACAAAACGAAGCTGTCAAATGTTGTGTTTTTATTTAAATCAGACAAAAAAAAAACTCAAATTAAGGAAAATGCATCATTATTTTTATGGTATTGTTTTATTTTATAACAAAAAAAAAAAGATATATAAGCAACAAAATTTTGCATAATGCTGCCACCCAGTTAAAGCATATCAAACTGAAAGCAAAAGAAGAAGAACGGGTAATAACAATGTCATTTATTATGTTGCTTGAAACACAACAAATTTGTTGAAAAACACAGCTTCCGAAAGTGAAACAAATCTGTGACATGTGTTTCTTGTTTTTATCCCCCCTAGCAGATGAGCGCAAAAGTGTTGTAGGATTTATTTTTTCGTCGCTTTTTGGTATGAATTTTTATGGGCGTTTGCTTGTATGTAAGTTTTTAAAGTGGCATTATGCACTTCATTAATTTCTTCACAAAGTGGATTTGTGAGACACATTCACATTCGAAGAATGTGCTGGAGTATGTTGTAAATTTAACGCGCTTTCTTGTTTGTCGTCTGTCTTTAGGATATAGTTTTTTTAAGCAGATATTCAATTCAGAAAGAAAGCAAAAATGGGGTTGTTATTTATGTGATAAATTAAAGAAAAACTAAGTACATATTAAATGTTTAAAAATAAATATTTTAAAACCTCTATTAAAGATAAAACAAAATAAAATTTAAACTGTGAACGGAATTATTACAACAAATCTAAAAACAAACTCTTGTTTGAAAAACGGAGTATTTTTTTAAGGCGCCAGTGCAAAACTTCCGTTTCGATTTCTATGCTGAATCATATTTACCTGTTAATATTATTAAAGGTCTTTAAAATATCAAACGATATACAAGTTTAAAAAAAGGTCAGTTAAACCTGTTTTTGTGCGGTCTCCCTTTATTTACGCACTTCTACTCACGAACGTCTTATTTCAATGCACTCTCTCTCCATGATGTTTTGTTTACGAATGGGGCAAAAAAATTAATTTGGGGACGGGGCACATTTTAAACAATTTTGCGGATATTCAAGGACATTATAGTAATTGGATAAATATTTTTAATTATTTTTTTGTATCAGTTTGTCATTCCGTTTGTAACGCATCCAAATATGAATTTTCGACCATAAGGTCGAACTAGAGTCATCTGTCCGTCCGTCCGTCTGTCTGTAGAAATCGCGCTCTTTTAATAATATTTTTTCTCCTTAATTCGAGCAAGTTGGTACTTAAAATGAAGTAAATCGGGTATCATTATATGAACTAAAATATGAAGACAACTATAAACAAATTTAAAAAATTAGAGTTTTTGTTGTAATGATATTGAATTTATCAAATTGTTTGCTTTATAAAATATTTTGTACAGCCCAGGTAAATGTAAAACCCAAGTAGAGTGTATCAAATACGCGGCATAGCCGAATTTAACAGTCTTACTTGTTTTCAATTTAATTTTGAAATGAGAATTGAAAAAAAAAATTATTTCTAATTCTTTTAAATCCAATCTTCAATTGAATTTTTATTTTCAATCCGACAATGTTGATGCTAAAACTGTATATGACAAAATTTGTAGGATATGCGTTTCACTGTGTGCTAAAATTTTTAAACCAGCAATTTTATTGCAATGAAAAATTTGGATATCTTAATACGTGAAGGAAAATTTTTTCTTCCCTTTTTAAGCAAAATGCGGGCACGGAGCAGTTTGCAAATAGGCATATTTATAGCTCATATGAAGGAGAAGTACCGAATGATAAAATTTACGTATGTTAGAAATATATTAAATTAAATAAAAAAAAAATAGTAATAAATATATGAGCCTAAAGTATGCTAATCAATTTTAGCCACTTCATCGTATTTCTTTATAATTGTATATCACACACCCTGTGTTGAATTATGAATTGCTAAAATTGATTGGCAAACCTTTAGGTTGAATTTTTCAATATTCATAAATTTTTTTTATATATCTGTGGTGTGAGCAATAACCGCCTAACTCGAAAATCATGCTTTTGAGAAAAATAGCTTTTTATATAAATGTAATTGGGCTTCATTACGACTTAGGTCAGAATATTTGTGTCAATATCTTTTTAAAAAGCAGTGTTAGAGAAATGGGGATTTCACGTAAATATAAAGATTTTTTTAACAGAATATGATAGTATGCATAACTCAAATCGGCGAAAATCATTCTTTCGAGAAAAATAACTGTTTATTTATATGTAATGGGGCTTGTTCCGACTTAGGTCAGTATGTTTTCATTAATAACTTTTTAATAAAAAGCGTTAGAGAAATGGGGATTTCACCTAAATGTAAAGCGTTTTTAGTAGAATATGACAGCATACATAACTCATATCGTTCTTAAGTCGACTTAGGCGGTTATCGCTTGTGACCACAGATATATAGATTAAAAAACATTGAAAGAAAAAAATTTTATGAAAGATAAAATTTCGAATTTCGAGTGCTGGGCTATACTTGTTATTAATAATACGAGTATATATTGGATATTTTAGTTGACCGAAACTGGTTGTTTCGGATCTGAATTTTAAATAATAACAAAAATATAAATTGGAAGATTCAAAAACCATTTATTAATTAAAAAATATTTTTCCATGCTTAAAAATATTTATACATGATATGTTTAAGCGTTTATTTCAAGCAATTTAAACATTCCCACAATACAAAGTTTGGGATAACACAAACTGTTTACTTAAATTAACTTAATAAAACATTGAGTAGGTTTTTTAGGAAACACAGTAGAAAAAAGTGCCTTCGGCAATGATGGTCTATCACATCTACTGGAATTTTGGTGGAAAATGTAAAACTTCCAGGATGCAGTTAGTCAGTCCAACAAGCAACGCATGCTGAACTGGTATTTTTTATTTATTAGGAACATGGTAAATGAAATATTAAAGAGATACACAAACTATGTATTTTTCCTATTATTGGTTGAGCAATAACACAATGTTACAGTAAAAATATACTTTTAAAATGAAGTTATCGGATAAAGATTTTATTTTTAAATAACGGACTAAAATATTTTTCACTAAATAAGTTTTGAAGTGATTTCAAAATATTTTACAATTTATAAAGATGAATAGTTAAGCCTTTCAAGTCCGGAGATTCCATAAACTTTATTCTTGATCCATATAAAAGGAGAAGTCGAAATAGCGATGTCCATCTATCTATCTGGCGAAAACATTCTCCTGTTCGCAATAAGTCGAGTAGGTCGTACTGCTTACACTTAAAATATTCACCATAATCCACGGCAGCTTCGCATCGTATTTTTAGCCTCTAGGCCCAATAGCCGAAGAATGACATAAGAAAATGTTAAGATGCTCCGATAACATTTCATATAACAAAATAAAGATAATGAAAAATGTTTATAGGTAACAGAACATATGCATACACATTTTTGATTGCTTATTGCTTATGTTCTTTTTTCTTTGTATGTGTGAACAACAACAAGCAACAAAAAATGTGTATGCATCGTTAATAAGTAAACAAACAAAAATGTTATTGTATGTGTTTATATTTGTGCTAATTTCATTTAATAATTGCTTTCAATTAAAGAAGCATGAAATTACCTAAAAATTTCTTATTAATTTTAAACATCATTGTAAAAAATCTAGCTATGATAATGTGAAAACTAACTTTTTTTTGCCTCCTAGAGTTAACAACCTTGGTTATAATAATGTGGGTATCAAAGTTTCGGCAGAGCCGAATTTAATACTCTTGTTTTTTGTTTGTTTTGTGGACAAGGAGATCGGGTAAGGCTGATCTCAACCCCTAGTTAATTGTCTTTAGCTCTCACGCTCTCTCTCTGTATCTGTATTTATATATATATACATATATCTTTCTCTCCATCTATCTCTCTATCCACATTTCTATCTCTTTTAAGACTATTTATGAATTGCAAACTTCTACTGAATTGTTTGTTGAATAAATTCATTCAAAAAATTGTTTTCCCGATCACGCTTACTTACGAATATGTTTAACTAAATTTGCGCCCTCATCACCACTTTCGAATATCGTTAAGGTGCAGTTTAAAAGTCATAACGCCCATTTCGTTATAAATATACATTCTCTTTTTATTGATTTACATAATTATTCCCCTGTTACATTACACAAATTTACGTTTTAGAAGAAATCTTCAAGTGTGAAATTAACAATTAATTTTAACATTCATTATACTTAAGCCATAACTAAAACTAGAAAGAAAATATAAAGAGTTCAATGACTCACGAGTTAGCATGACAACTGCTTACAAGCCAACAGCTACATAACGATGTGTGATAAATAAAGTCATACAATACTTTACACTTACACAAACATAACAGATCGAATATGTACATCGTGTAAAACTTATTGAAAGACTAGAACGAAACGCAATTTTCGCACCATGGTTTTGGGTGTAACATTAATTAGCCAAGCAGCTAAGGAATACAGCACATAGAAGAAACAAGAATATGGCAAAATACGAGCATGCAGACATGGTTAAAAAAACTTTCGTTATAGTAGACTAGTTTGGTGGCCATTGAATCTTATTTGCTGGTACGTACACTCAAGTTAAAATTTTAGTGAACAGTTGGAATTAGTAAATTTTGTCTTAGTTTGACTTTTATTTATAATGAATATTGAATCTGCCTTTCAAACTATCTAATCTATCCCACAAACTAGAATAAAAGTTCATGAAAATATTCTACATTTTTCTAACGATCCCTGTTACGTTATTGTACTAAGAGTAGTACATACATACTAACTATTTTTATTATTATGTTTTATGCGTATTCAAGGAATTATTTATGTTCATAAGTGTAAGCGTACGTTTTGATCTACTATAAATATATATACGATATTGTAATGACTACCTGTGGTGTTCTGTTTATTCATTGAAAGCACAAAAAGCTCTATATTTTTATTAAGAATTTCTTTGTGGCATTACATAATTGATGGTTTAACTTTTGATCGTGTTATGATATTGTTGGGTGTCTGCATTATTAAAGTTAAAAAATATGTAATGTTTCTTCATTGTACATACATACGAGTTCATACTATGTACGAGTATGTGTACAAAAGAAGCATTTGCTTAAGAATAAACTTCCTTAAGAAAACTGTATTTAAAGCGACAGTTCATAAATCATAATTTAGCCACGCTTTGATTACTCTGGCATTTATGTATGTATCCAGCAAAAAGTATTTATGTGCCGTATGTACCCAGCAAAAAGAAGTGCTAAAAAGCAAGAGCACTTAAGTTAAGTAAAAGCACTGATTTCACTTCTTTATAGTGGGGTCTCTTTTGGCACTAAGAAGATGTTATTATTTATTCATATACAGAAGGCATTACAGGAAATAGATATTATAGTTATTAAGTTAGTAGGTGAAATCAAGAAATTTGTGATTTTAAATCAACCCTGTTTAGTGGCCCAAATACCTCTTACATAAAATTTTCATCTCTTACAAACCTATGTTCTATATCTTTTTAGTTCAAAATTAATTTACATTTACTTATGAAGTATATCATATCTATCTCTTCAAAAAATATCGATCGTTTAACTACAATATCTAGGTTTCGACAGCTATGATTTTAAATCAAAATAAAAGTATCCGAAACCTATATCACATCATTGCGAGCCCACACCTCTGAAATTGCACTAACAGCTAGAAATATTATTTATTTTTTTTATAAAAATTCATTAATTTTATCAAATTAAAGCAATAAAAAATTTATTGTCAGTTTTATAGGAATTTATTTTTCAACATCTCTCACATTAGTGTGTTTTTACAACTTTGACTCTCTTTAATTACCCTGCAACTAAGAAGATCGTGTCGACCTTGTTTCGAATACAGCTTGACAAGATTATTCATTGAAAATTAACTTAATTTCAGTAAAAGTCAACACACAAGAACTGTGAAGTAAACAAACCCCTTTTGAAATTTAAAAACATTGTTGACATCAAAGAAAGTAACAAGTAATAAAATTCAAATCAACATGGTTTTCAGAAAGAGTGCCTTGCCTAAACATTGATGAAATTATATTTGGTATGATCAATCAAATATGTATATTTCTAGCTGTAATAATGGGCACAGAAACCCCTTAAAAGCGTCAGTTAATTGATTACTATAAATTTTATCTACACCGAAACTATAAAATAAATGGATTTTTTTTATTTTCAAACAAATTAAATAGATACAAATTATTTTTGTGGTACATAATAAAAAAAACTTACAAAATAGAAGCGAAATAAAAGGGCGTTTTTTGTTAATCTGTTTATTTTAGGGCTTTTTTGATATGGACAAGTAGGTGGTCTCTTTGAGGAACAATATTATGGTGCTCTAACATACTTTTATGAATGTTGCATATGCTTAGCCTCTTATTCCATTATGCATATTTCATGCATTTTGATTGTCAATTTGTTTGACACTTTCATGATCGTGAAAATGTCACTAGCTTGTGCTTAAGCATATGGTAGAGTGTCATTGTACAATGACGAATACTCGAATGTCTCTCAATAGCATTGCTACATTTATGCTACGAGTATTACGAACACAACCAACCACTTTTTAGAATTTTTTGATATAACAATATAAAGTGTATTTAAATGCATGGCTAAGTGGTTGAAAAGGTGCTGCTTATTATTATTATTTGATAATTTTCAATTTAATAAGGTGGGAGCATGCGTAAATGTATTTCGTTTTTCATTTGAAAAGATTTTATTACAGGTTTGTACAAATTCCAACTTACATTAGGATAAGCCATATCTAAGAAACTAATTTATAAGTATGATGGATTTACAAAAGAGCTTTATATATTTTTAAAATCAGTTTCTATCAAGAGCTCGTGCAGTGCACATCATACTAGCTAAGCAAAACCCAGCTCAACGGTGAGTAATCGTTTTTAGATGTGGTCTACACGACCTTGTACAGATAACTGCAAACTTCCATTGTAAAGGCAATGGTCGCGTCGTAGTTTATGTACAGTTATGATGTGCCAAATTACAGACGTCCTTAGCCGCTATATTGTTTTAATATATCTACAAGTGTGGGATAACCTGGCGATATGTACGCTTTAAAGCGTAGCCATAACCTTGCGATAGAAAATTGTACAAAAATTTGATGATATTGTTTGCATAATGAGGTTGAGACAGAATTTTTAAATAATATTTAGAACTCTGCTGCTACAATTATTGCTAACAAAAATGTAACAAAATAATGAAAATGCGTTTTGAAATTCAGATAAGTTACGACATTGTATGCGAAATCCCAGTAAACAAAAATAATGAAAATGATAAATCGAGGGTGAACTGTGGGAAAACTGTGTTTTAACCAGAATAGGAAGTCAGTTTTCTTAATCGTTGAACAAGGTTTCTACATCTCATCAATAGTTGTTTATACCAAACTACTTAGACATTATGAAGAAGTTCCTCAACTCTTAACATTCAACTGCACATGAAGCAGGTTCTAACAATAGCTATGGTGATCAAAGTGCGAAAAATAAAAATAAATAATTGTTTCAATTTATAAACAAGTGGCGGATCCTGTCGAAGTTTGTTTTGGCCTAGTCTACATTTGTTAATAAACAGTTTTTGTGTAGATTGAAGCAATAATTTCGAAATAAAATTAATGATATTTGATTTTATAGACATATATAATATTATATATTCGCTTTTGTGGGCAAAACACCAAGTCCATTATTTTAATGTGAATCGGTTAAATAGTTCGCGAGTTTACTATGTGTGTATAGATCACCAACTGTTTTATTAATGAATTGAACACGATCATATGCAATCGCAATTGTCTATTTAAATTGGCTTCTTACTATGTCAAATCTCTTATTCTCCGCAAGATGGCCTCCTATCACTGCCCCATCATTTATGTAAACATGACATTTTTATGTTTGTTTGTAGCTTATAGGAGGCTAAACTATTGAAACGATCTTCCCTAGATTCGGCGGAGTCTTACTGTGTATCTGGTAGAAACTATAGACTTTAAATTTTGTATGATATTTTTAGTGAGTGTGGCACCTCCCATAAAAAGTAATTATTCAATATCATATAACTCGGGTACTACGAAAAGCGCAGCTTTGCAAATTTGACATCGGAGCAGTAGGCGTGGCACCATACAAAGTAAATACTTATAAAATATCATATAACCAGAGTACTATAAAAGGGAAAGAATTGACACTTTGTACGAGTCCATCATATATTAATGGAATAGTCAAATAAGAAATGGGCAGAATAGGGTTAGTGGGCATGGCAGCTCCCATAAAAAAATATTAAGTACTATGAACGAGAGAGTCTATTGGCAAGTACGTTAATTACCAATGTGAGCAGTCATCGAAAATATGGGCGGAATCGCCAAATTTAAAAATCGCTAAAATCAAAAATCGCCAAAACCGAAAATAGGGTCGGAATCGCCAAATTCAAAAATTGCTATGGCCGTAAATCGCGAAAAATTAAAATCACCAAAAACAAAAAACTGCAAAATCGAAAATAAGCAAAATCGTAAAAATTAAAAATCACCAAAATCAAAAATCGCTAAAATAAAAAATTACCTATAAAATTCTAAAATTAAGGCCAATTGTTGAGTTTTGCCGATTTAATTCGGAATGTTTTTCTCAGGAACTTGCTCCAGAGTAGGAACGCCGAAAATTTTTATAAAAAAAATATTGTATATCAGCAAATATTGGTATAAAAAAAAGTATAAAATAAATTGGTTATGAAAACGTATATGTCAATAAGTTTCAATAAGTCGTAGCGAAGCACGACAGGTCAAATTAGCCTTTTATAATACCAACACCATATGTTTATGAAAAGTAAATATTAAATATTGTAAATAACACAAAACTCAAACAATATAAAACAACTAAAATTATTCAGAAATAAAAAACTGTTAACTCTGATCTATACTCATTGGAAACTTCAGCATAAACTTAATTAATAGTGATACCTTGTGGCTGGATTTTACACCATTTAGCGCCAATATTGTGAATATATTTAGCTTTATGTAAAACTTTACAAGTACTAGAAAACTATTCCATTCTAAACTGGGCGAAAGAGATCCCCGTTGTCTCCGTAGTTCGTGTCGTTGCTGATGACAAACTGTAGCAAAGAGTTGATGACGATGTTTTTCCACAATATATTTATATTCTATTTTGGACAACACATTGTAAAGTTAAGGCCTTAATACTGCTTCCGTTGTTAAAGCATTTTTTTCTTTTTTTGTTATTCCTCTGTGTTAGCAAGAAAGTATAATTCATTACTGGTGCTGTAGTGTTAGCTAGCTGTAACTCTATAGGCAATATTGCTACAATAAGTAGCAACTGCATATATTTAATTAAAAATAATATGTTATATGATTCTCATACTAAATCTGTTTTAAATGCAAAAGGAGAAGCATGACGAGTTTCCGATTCAAAAACATCAGCTTCCTTATCTCACGCTCAACAATAAGTCACCTACTAAGTTCGAGTAACACTTAATGAGTATTATATTGGAATTATAGTCCAAACCCGTAGGACCAAAAACATAATAGCAAATAGTACAATACAGTTTTGAGCATATTTTTCTGTACGTTGTGACGTGTTAAAGCTCAGGTATTTTATTTTTTTACAAATTTATTTTTTTACAAAATCAAAAATACACGACGAAATATAAAAACATACGTAGATTTTAAGATACGATATTCCGAAGATCATTTTAAGGATTAAGTTAGCATTGTAAAAAAAATGTATTCTAATTCAGTTCATGCTCCATGTATGAGCTACCATTCCCTATATCTATATCATAGACTTATTTTACAGGAAGTGAAGGCGTTAGTAAAAACACATGTAAATATAAACATCGTTCATAGCCAAAGCTTTAACAACTGGCTATTCAGCATCCAGAGAAAATAAAATCCAATCAGTATTAAAAAAATTAAAAACAAACACACACCCAAGAAGGCAGGACTCCTAATATAAATTATTATACCACAGACTGGCAGCAGGTGTTGTTGATAACTGACTGAAAATAATTTGCATAAAACCAACATCTAAGCATAAAGAAAATATAAATTAATAAAAATTAAAAGAAACCAATAAATATTAACAGTTAAAATTAAGGTCTTAGAAACGATACAAAAACAGAAATATATTTTTTATCAAAATGACAAATGAATCTTTAAACTGAAAATATTCCCAGCATAACATATTCGGTAATAATTTGAAATGTACATTTAACAAAATGATCAGCGCTTAATTGTAATTCGTTTACTGTCAAAACGAAATCATAATCTTGATAAAAGTAATTGAAAACTCACCGAGAATCGAAAATAAAATCTTTAAATCTTGATCAGAAGCCATTTTTTAATGCATGCTGCATTAAGTACGCGAAAACTGTGCATATTAAATACGTAACATTCCCATTTTAAATGCATGAAGAATATTTTCAATTACTAACCATGAAGTTTTAATTTGTTTAACTAGTTTAATTTGTTTGCATATTTTTTTATGTAAATGTATGATTCCATACCCTATGCTCGGATATTATTTATAACCGATCATTTTAAAAGGAATGTGCAAAATTATAAGTCAAATGGCAATTAATAAAAGAAAGCAAAAACATTGATATTAAAGTTTTTATCTTTCCATTTAAAATTCATTGAAATATGGTAATGAGCAGAGCCTACGGTCAAGCTAGAATAGTATATGAGCTACTCGAGCTCAACGAGTAGCTCGAATAGTAAAAACTAACATTATCAATATTTTAAAGCATGTAAAAAGACAAATGTAAGTATTTAGTATAACAAATGTATACTTTTTGCATTCGTACAAGTAGCGAGAATATCATCCTTAAATTTCACTGGAATCTGACTGTCCTACTGGCGTTTGCAAGCTACTACTCCATACAAATATATGCAAATATACACTGCATAGATGTTTGTTAGTAATTTAATCTGAATATAGGTAGAGAACGTGTTTTCAAAATTTCAAAGTATTTCGACAAAAATGTTGGCGAAAAAGATCGAAAATTTTGCAAAAAGTGTAAAAAAAAATTTTTTTTTTTAATTTTTTCACTGTCTGTAATTGACTTCATTCATAGATTACTCTTAAAAAATTTTAAACCATTCCGACACAAATTGTGGCGTCGGTATAGCACTACTCGTCTGATATTGACCACTTTCTATACAAATGTGAGAAAATATGCTCTTATTTGAAGTTTGATGATATTTTCCAGAAAATGCTCGACAATGACTTAACAAAAATTTATATCCGTTAGAGCTGTATATATAAAACGCTTTCTTCAAGTTTCAAAGTATACCGCCACAAAAAGAAGCTTGGAGGAACTACTACTAGACAAAAAACAGAAAATAAAATGAAAAATTTTCAAAAATTAAAAAAAAATTTTTTTTTTCACTGCCCGCAACTGAGCTTATTCACAGATGACTCAACATTAAGTCATTCCGATTAAAATTAAACTGTGGGCGAACAACGAAAAAGATCAGCCACTTTCTATACAGATGTGTGCAAATATACTCTTATTTCAAGTTTGATGTAACTTTACAAAAAAAAAAAATAAAAAACAATCCATCACGACTTGCTAAAATTTTTTACTGTTTGTAGTTGCAAATATATAGAGATAATCTTCTTAAATTTTCAAAGTATTCCGACAATAATTGTGCTGTTGGTGAACTATTATACAAATATACGACAAAATTCACTCTAACCAAGTTTGACTTCTCTTTCGGTGAAATGATTTGAAAGTGGCTGATTTTGTTCGATTATAAGTTCGCTGCTTCCACAATATTCCCTGGAATAGTTTGAAATTTTAAGGATACAATGTCTTGAAATCGACAACTTCAATAGGCGTAAATTTCTAATAATTCGTGAAGGGAAATTTTCAGTACGGCTTTATGTTGGTCGAAGCAAACATTGAATCAGTAGTTAAGGTAAAAGTTCCAGAATATTCAGTCGATTTTCCGATCGATCATCAAACTTATTATAATAATGCTTTCAACAACTCATATATTGTTATATTCCGTATATTTTTAGAGCAGTAAAATGAAGTAATAAAGTTAGTGTTTGTTTTTCTTGTTGATAACTTGTATTTCTAGCACTCGTAACGATATGTTGGTTGTTTTCATGTCTCTTAAAGTTATTAAAACGCGCAAATAAAAAAATTTAATTGCGAAAATTTTATATAGATTAACTAGTACAATACAAGTATTTACTAGTTGAATATATTTTTCTAAACACTAATCCACACCTTAAAAGTAAATAGTTTTCTTGTCGAATAAAGTATTGGAATGTTATTTTTAAAAATTTATTGCTCATTTAAGTAGTTGTATACAATCTACCATTGTCAGATATTAACCAAATATTTGTATTTATTGATATTTATCTTATGTTTTTTTTTTCTTTATAGGTAACAATTGTTGTCACAATTGCATCACAAATTTATATGCTAATGTAAGTATTATCCCATTATAAAAAAAACAACATATTGTTTGGCTTTATTGTGAGTTTCACCGATTCCTTGCTGAATCAAATAGACAAAAATCCGGTTAAGAGACCAAGAACAAAACATACATATATACCATATGAAAAATAATTTTTATATAATAGAACTAAATATGAAAGAAGAGATGTTAGTAGAAAAGTACAATCTACTTAAAACATTTGCTTGATGGACAGTTGAATAAGCTCAGTAAACAGATAATACTCGTAGTTGCCAAAACCAAGTCAACAAATCCATACATCATTCAATAAAGCAGCATTAACTCTTATATATATAGTATGAATATAAAAACATCGGAACATATCCTACCGTTGCAAATTAATAATGCACACTCAGCATTAAAAGCGAAGAAAAAACATATTCGTACATATTCTTTCAATATACAACAGATGCAGCTGTATGCAATACTTTGACTGTGCCAAAGGCATACATTTGATTTCTACTTGTGACAAATACAACACAATATTGCATACATTTGGTGTCTTTCAACAAAAATCCAATTCAACACTAAATGAAAACAAAAGCGAATGAAAAAACATACACAAATCGAAACCTATTCATTCTAATTCGAAATGCAAAAAGCGTAGCGAATATTAGCTCAACAAGCTGCATCTATGAGTATACGAGTGAGTATTCATGAATTCATGTGCAATGTTGCTAAATAGAAAATAGATGGGAAATACATAAAAAAAATAAAAATGATAATAAAAATCTGCTCGAGCTTCCACAAGAGAAACAAAGAAGTAGGAAAAAAGAGCACAATGAAGTGTGAAACATTTGACAATAACACATTTAGAATTCATAAAACAAAACATTCAATACTACGAGGGCGGATCGATAAATCCGAGGCTTTTAGAAAAAACAATATTTTATTTTTCAACATATTATTCTTCTAGCTCAATACACTTTGCCCAACGTTCCTCTAATATTTGTATAGGATTTCTCAAGATTCCTAATTATTTTATCGTTGGTAATAAATCTCTCGCCATGCCATTTCTTTAGGTTTGGAAATAGAAATAGTCACAGTGACCTAAGTGCGATGAATTCAAAGCCCAATTCTTGGAGTTTTCCCGAGAAGTTTACACACATGTGCAGCCGTACACTGTCCTGATAAAAAACTGTGCTAAATCGATGCCGAATCGATGCTATAAGTTGGCATAATATTCACTGGTTATTGTTTTATCCTTTTTCTTAGCAGCGTTAATTCCAAAAACTGTCACTATGAACTTGTTGGTGGGCGCCAGATCGCCATGAGAAACCCATTGTTTAAACTGTTGCTTGGTCCCCCAATATTTTTTAATAGATCCATATTTTATCCACCGTTGTAAAACGTCGCAGAAACTCATCAGTATTGCAGTCGAACAGTCCCATTACACGATTGCCTTTGTAACCAATAGTGAGCATACGTGACACCCATTATACGGACAGCTTTCTAAAATCCAACTGATCTTTTCAAATCGAAATATATATAATATTTTCACTCTCCGATCGGCCACCACTACATCGTGAATTATTTTCGAAATTTTCTGGTGCAGTCAACGCAATTGGCCGTCTACAACGTTCGGTGTCACTAGTACTTGTGCGAAAGTCCTTAAACTATTTTTTTACTAAATTGGTTACCGAATTTGGTGCAGAGACCTCATAGTCTTATCACACTTATCCTTGGATTGGGTATTTTCGGTAAACAATAATGTTCCATTTTTGCAATAATTCTCGAGGCTGTAGCTTTGAATAGCTGTCAAACACAAATTTAACGTCAGAGTTTGCTTGAAATTTTACTGCAGTCTGCTAATAGACTGTAGTGACGGACGCGGTATTGATTTTTAAGTAACTACGAGGGAAGTTCAAAAAGTCATGGACTTATTGTTCGACCCTCGTACATATTTCTATTCCATTTTGTTTTGTTTTTCACAAACTCAAAAGCTTAACGAAAGTATACATGTTAAAAACAATTGTTTTACTGATACTTTTTCGTTCTTATGTTATTGTTTTTTGTTTTTGGATTTTTCCAATTTAAAAGTGATAAAGTGTAAACGCTTAACAAAGAGTTAGCAAGTGTGTGTGACTATAAAAAATGTATTTTTTTAAAGGATTATTGTTTTTTTATCTCGAGATGATAGATCTAAAAGTTTAATTTTTTTTAAGCCAGTGTCAAAAAGTCAAAGACAAGTTATTTGAAATGTACTGATTAAAGAAAAATAAGTTTTGTAAGTATGTATGTATGATTTCTTTAGAATAATGGCTGAATAGTATCATTTCATGTTTCAGAATATGTCATCCATCATTAACTTCGGCGAAATATTTTTTTTTTTACCTTTTTTTTAATTAAGAATAAGATCTTTTTTCCTTGATTTTTAATGTTGTTTTGATTGTAACAGTTCTCTGAAGTAAGTTGGAAACTTCTTTAGAATATTTCTGACAGTCATTCATTCTTTTCTAATCGACAGTATTAAAAACGTAAAGATTCTTAAACATTATTCATCGATTTTTTTTTTTTATTGAAATACTTTAAACTAATTTTTTATATTTTCTAATAAAGTTCAATTATATTAAATTCAAAGTCTTGAGGATTTGTTCTTCTTAACCTTCGTGAGCATTGGAAATAATTAAGCTTCAAGGTTTATGTGGTATCGCAGTCTATTCGCATGGTTTGACGCAGAGAGAGTTATGACTTCAGTAACGTTCTCCACTCCAAGTTCTCTATGTAGATCACTGTTTCTAACATACCAGGGTACATTTGCTATAATCATAAGTATTTTATTTTTAACCGTTGAAATATTTCCATATCAGACTTTGGTGTACATCCCCAAAGCTGGATTTCAAATTGGCTTGGTTATATATCAACAGTTTGTTATTAACTGAGAGTATGGATTTTCTTAAAATCATCCAGTTTATTTTCCGCAGTTTTAATGTGAGTTCGCTAGCTTGAATTTTAATGTGCTTTAATTATAGTTCAAGCTGTTATTAATTGGTTTATACGATATATTTTTGTTAGTAAAACTAACATGCCTCAACTTAGTTTCAGTCTCCATGTATCTGGCCACTTTCGTTAACATCAATAGCTAAGATACATGTACCATCAGCGAAAGGGGCATTTTTTCTATTATTTGGTATCTGATGTAAATAATAAATACAGTGTTAGACCCAGAATACAGCCCTGAGGTTCACCAACTTCTATTTTCTTAATATTTGAGTAAAATTATTTCTGTTTCATTCTAAAAACAAAACGATTTTCTGTATATGATTCTAATGGAATTGTGTATCGTAGTAGTAGTTAGGTTTTCAGTTTAGATTTCAGGCCTTTATGCCACACGTTATCAAATGTCTAAGTCGCATTTAAAAAAATTGCGGCACAAACAGTTCTCTGGTCCAATGCTTTTTGTATAGTATGAGCTATTCTATGCACCTGGTCTATTGTAGAGTGCTGTTCTGAAAAGCCAAATTGGTGAGAGTGTAATCGTTTTTTATCTACTATGAATGTTTTCAATCTTATGGCAAATAATTCTTCAAATAGCTTTGCCATTACAGGAAGCAACGATATTGGTCTGTAAGACGTTAGTTGGTTTACATATTTTACTGGTTTTTGTATCATTATTACTTCTGAAACTTTCCAATTGAGAGGGACGTATATTTGGTATAGGTACCCATTCATTACTCTGTTTACTTTGGGTTTTACAATTTTCTCCGATTATCAAATCAAAGCTCAGATTTTTCCTTGGTGTTATATTTTTTATCTCTGTAATGGTTTTCAATATGGTGAAGGGTTGTGTTTCTATAGACTCTTGGGATTCATTGAATACTTTCATATCTTCATGTGGCTCAAAGGTTAATTGTAGGTGATGCACCAGCTTCTGCAGCATCAGTCCTTGCCCAAGAATTATTTGCATTTTTGAATGGGACATTTTGGTGAATTTCTAGATGAAGTGCTGTTTTCGATAGCGAGCATTCTGTGATTTTTCAGCTGATAATTCCTTCAATTTCTTATCAAGTCTTTTATTTATATGTGCTTCTATTCTTTTAATAATGAGTTTAAATATGAATCTCGTTGAAGTGTTTTCTTTTATTAAACCCAGTTTTGAATCAGTGTATGTAAATCATGCAAACAAAAATATTAACAAACACTAAATTTATGTCACAAACACAGCGAGTGCTTATAAAAATTAATGAGTATAATAGAGTAACTAAGTGATTGGTAACAATACTATTATATTCCTATGGCAAAGCCCACGAGATATAAAGACTACAGTGGGCCATTAAAGCATACATGCAAATACATTGACATATATTTTCTAAAAAAATTACAAATACTAAATAAGTACATGTTCATAGTTGCAAACCAAAACTGATTAAATGCTGAACGACAACATCACAAACAACAAAAACATCAGCCATAGCAGAATACTGTCTATATCAGCAACAATAATGATAGAACGAAAGAAATTCTACTCCCCAGAGATGTAAATCTAGTTAGTATAAAGTAGAAAGTTAACTACACAAGCACACTATTTCTAAAAGAGAATACAATGCAATTTTGTTGAAAGGACGATTTCTAAAAAATCGATAAGGTTATATACAAGAACTATTGTTAAAATTAGAACAGCATTGTTAGCATGTAAATAGAACATTGGCATTTTAAATGCATTTTCGAAAAACTGTCAGAGTTTAGGTGAGAGTAATGAATTTGTTTAAGAGCTTCGTTAGACGGAAGGCTTTTATTTAATAGATGTTGACCTAATTTTGAATGAATAGGATGTTAGCATTTCAAGCATAACTATTATTGCTTAATGTTGTTCGGGGGAGTACCATTTAATTTGAGTAATGGGTCGGTTTTGCAATCAGCAGTATTATTTATGTATAAATATAAATATGCCAGGAGGAGCACCCATTAAAAAGTAGAAAAATTTTCATATAGAAACAATCTATTCAATTAAAACATAACAATTATCACAATGTTCAATAAATCGCTGATGAAGGCTGAAATGCCAGAAACCGGTACGATTAAGAATACGGTGCAGTTATGAATTTTTGAAATTTATTCTTTCTTCTTATTTACCACGCACCATTTAAACAAAATTAATATTAAATACAGTAGTAATTACAATATGTCTGAAAAATGACTATAAATCTAACAAAATAGTAATTTTAGTTATCAATATTGAGGAGCTTTAATTAGCGATTGGGATCAGGGTGTAGTATTCTCATAGAAATATGCGGCTATTTAGGAGAGTAGAGTGATTTTGTTTATCTTCCACTACTATGATAAACGGTTGCAATGAGTTTATAAATTCCTTTAGTACTTAGAATATACAAAAATTTATTCTGATTGTACATATATTGGTTTTTTAAATATCGGAATCGAAAGGGATCGTTAATTTTTGAATCAAATCAATTCCTACAAGTTAACCCACCAAAAAAATAACATATGTGATCTGGTAATTTACAAGGGCCCTTAAGTCCAAAATCAAGTTTTCAAGAAAAACATACTCAAAGTTAACAAGTCCATATTGATACTCCTGCTTGAATTTTAAAAATCTAATTCAAGATTTGTAAAGAAACCCCCCATATCAAAGTTTCGTTAGAATCAACAATTTTTGGGAGTTAATTACCGCCATTTTGAATTTTGGAAATCTAATGCCAGCTTTGTAATCAGCGACCTCAAAACCCACTCAATAACAACTTGCAAGCAGAGCCGCAGAATTCGTGTACATTTTTATTGTTATGCTGTTTTGTAGGTTTTTTTAGCCAATCTTTGAAGCGCATTTGTAAAAAAAAAAACACTAATGAGGCCCTAGGTGTGGGGTTTATTGCGTTGAAAAGAATCTGCGAAAAAGTGAAAATTGATTTTTTTTGGATGTAATGTCCCTTTTAACTTACCAGCTCACATATAAAGAAATGTTATATTTGGGGATGAATTTAACATGGGCTTTTCATTGGAGGCAAGTAGGCTTTCATGAATCCTATGAAGTACATTTTATGTAGTGCTTATGGTGTCTTGATAAACCACTTCTATTAGAATGATACTCAGTGGAACTATTTATATACCCAATACCTTTATGTGTTCAGGGTATAATGACATTGCGCTGATCATTGTAACTATCAAAAATATTTGACCTACACCCATCTTTTGTTATGCCTATCGGCTCAGAATCACTTTCTCAGTCGTTTTAGCTATTTCCGTCTGTGTCTGTGTGTCCATGTAAATCTTGTAATCAAACTACCGGTCGCAAAGATTAATGAAGTTTGATGAAATTTGGCACATAAACTTCTATCGGCCATATGTGACCTTATCAAATATGGTCAGGATCGGTCCACTTTTCGACCTAGTCCCCATTGATGTTTCTGTTGATTTTCAGCACATCGCAAAATTTTTAAAATGATACGACTGCACTTCTATTAAGCTGCCCTTAAAATGCCAACAAAACTTGAAGGAAGAAGTTCAAAAGAAAATAAACAAGTAAGAAAATTATAGTCGGTCTAGACCGACTATATGATACCCTATACTATGGTTTAGAGACCCTATCTTTCGGTCCAACTACTTCGATATAGAAAATAAGCATAAACCAAATTTGAGTGGGATTTTTATTAATTTTTTTGGCTGCAGATATGAAAAAGTTCATATCGGATGCTATATCTATAAAGGGACTAGGTCCAAAAATGGATCCTGATCATGTTTGGTAAATTCTCTTGTATTTTGCAAAAATATGTACAAACAAAATTTGAGAAGAATCAGTGCAATATTTTTGTTTTTTAATAGATTTAAGTGAAGATCGGGAAGAAGCTCTATATGGGGTCAAAGGGATCATTTTTGGACTACTCATTAGTGGATGTAATGAACGCAAACAAACCCAATTTGAGTAAGATCTATATGACAAATTGGATCTTATGGCAATTTATGTCGATTTCATATGGGTAATTTGTATGGGGGCTAGGTCTGAACATGGACCGATTCTCACCAATTTCAATAGCGTTCATCCCATGGCCGATAAAAGCTTATATACCAAATTTCATCAAAATATATTCATATTTGCGACCTGCAGTTTGATTACAAGCTTTACATGGACACACAGACGGACGGACGGACGGACGGACGGACATTGTTAAATCAACTCAGAAAGTGATTCTGATTCGATCGGTATAATTAAAGATGGGTCTAGGTCAAATATTTTTGGTTGTTACAAACAGCAGCACAAATTCATTATACCCAAACCACATAGTGGTGTAGGGTATAAAAACGACCTTATTTATATTGAATAGCCTTGCCACCTGTACGAATACGGAACAAAATAATAATAATACGCTACCTAGCGTTGAATAAACGAGCTAGTTAAAAACAAATTTGCAGTTTTGTGTTTCATTTAATTAGTAAAATAAATAATAACAATCGATTCAGATTTTTGGTTTCATTTTGCAGTAAATGATGGGTTTCCCATTTTTTCTGGGGTGTATTAATACGCATTCTGCATTCAGTAACTTTTAAATTAAAAAAAAAAAAAAAATACTTTACTGTCTCTAAGTGTGATAGTGGGACTCAAATTGGTTTCAGAGCTATTAACACCAAGTACAACAAGTAAGAGTCTTAAATTCGGCTGTGCCTAATCTGCCGTGTTCTAAACAAAATATTATCGTGGCCAAATTTTTAGGTAATTAGAAATATTTTCGGTATTTTCGTGCTTTTATATTGAAAGTAATTATTAATTGTAATCAGCATTAATGTAAACACATACAATTACATTTTTGTTTGTTGGTTTATTAGCAATGCATACACATTGTTTTTGCTTGAAAACAAAAGCAAACAAAAGCAATATATTTATTCACAGCTTATGCGCATGTTCTGTTATCTATAA
Source organism: Cordilura impudica (assembly GCA_963682025.1). Lineage (NCBI taxonomy): Eukaryota > Metazoa > Arthropoda > Insecta > Diptera > Scathophagidae > Cordilura > Cordilura impudica. The sequence goes on from OY821521.1 coordinate 208,327,364, forward strand.
ACATTTCTTACTATTTTTAGTTTTTTATATCTTTATATTTTCGTACGACATTCTTCGGCTGTTGGGCCTTGAGGCTCCAACACCAAACTGCTGCAGATTAAGGCGAACATTGTAAGCTTAAGTAGTATGACGTACTCGAGCAAGTGCGGACAGGAGATGTTTTTGACTGACAGGACATCCTTTTATAGGGGTCAAGAACATATATAGTTTATGAGGTCTCCGAAATTTATTTCGATGAGTTACAATCGGTTAGACAAATTGATATATCCTCTGCATAGTGGTGTCGAGGGTATGAAAATATATGTGGTTAAGCCATGTTTAACTTTCTTTTTCGATGAGTGATAGGATGTTTTTGAAAATTGAAAATTTGTGTACAAAAAAAACACATGAATTTTTTGTACACAAATTTAAGTTGAAGGTATCCAAACATCTGATTCAGGAGTATATTGATAGTACATGTTACTATTTTTGTGATATATATTTAGTCCACGAATGTGTATAAAAACCTGTATTTATAAATATTTTTAAAAATATTTTTTGGAATATTTGGATTTTGCACCTTTATAATGATCATACATAGTTTTTTTTCTATGAGTAATATTGTACTCAAGCCGTATAATTTCAGGAATCGGGAGGTATATTAAGTTCAAACTGTGTGTCAATGTTATTTTTATAATGTTGCATTAAATTGGGAAGGGTTATGGAAATCATTTGCTGGTTTTCATGTATTAGACCCAGTATCTTCTTTTAGATGTTATACTCTACGCACCACTGTACAGAGGGTATATATATGCTTGGCAATACATTTGTAACGTATCGAAAAATTTATTTGCTATCCCACAAGTTAGATATATTTTCGATCCTTATTAGAACTCCAGTCGATGTAGTATTGTCCTTCTGACCGTCCGTTCATTCGCCTGTCCGTCTGTCTGTCTGTTGAAATGACGCTCATTCACAAAATAAACCATATGCGCTGGTAAGCTTTGGATAATATTGTTTTTCATTACTTCGAGAAGTTTGGCGTTTAAAATAGGGTAAGTCGGGCATCATTGCACGAAAATATGACCTAAAATACACCTTTAAAAAATGTATAAAATTGAGTGTGTTTGTTGTATTAATGTAGTATTGTTATTAAGTTATTCAAATTTTTTACATTTTAAAATTTTTTTTTTATATTTGTTATAAATAGTGTAATAAGTCCAGATATTAATGTAAACTTAAAGCTCAAGTGGAGGGTATCAAATATTCGGCATAGGCGAATTTACCACTCGTACTTTTTTTATATAAAACTTTTATTTAAATTGAATTTTTAATTTTTTTGATTTCTCTATATCAATTTGCATATCTCAATATCAAGCGAAATAGTTTTAATATATATTTTGCACTAGCAGTATACCCGTTACGTTGTTAGCGTAATTATTATATTAATTGTTTAAGCCATAATAATATTTAAAAACAATAAGAAATATAGTGTGAGTGACAATACGATGGAAGCTTTTAACAACACACATTTTTGACAACTAGGACTTTTTTATTAATTTAATCATTTGTATGTTTTATTTATTTAACAAAGAAGAAATATTAACATAATTTCAGAAAAATTAACAAAACCTCAAAGTATTAATTTTTATGCTGTTGACAAAACAACGAAAACCTTTACCACACAATAACACTGTGGAATAAAATTAAAGTCATGGTCTTGGGGGAGGAATGATTCCTATAACGAACGATTGTATTAATTTATTTTTGCAAAGCGTTTGGCAGTTTTATGGCCATTTAAATATATAATATGTTCATCAACGATATTCGCCAACAGTTTTCTAATTCCAGTTCATATGTTCTTTAGCAAGATTAATGCTAAGCAGACGATTTTATGGATTTATTCATAGAATATTTCTCACAAATATTATTTTGACTACGACCATCACTAAAATCATCTATTATTCTCATAAAACTTTATTCTTCATAGAAAAATACATAATTTTATTACTAAGCGCGAATTTATTAAAAAACAAAATTGGCAAATATAGAATTTTGCAAAAATTTCCAATGTATTGCCACCTACTCTATAGAAGTTTACCTACCACTTTTTTATTCATAATGTGTTCGAAGATTATTCAAAAATAATATTAATTGTAATATTTAGTTTGGAAAGGAAGTAACTCAAGCCATAGGACAAACGCTATTGGTGAAAATGGGTGCATGTTCAGACCTAGTCCCCATTCAAATGACCCCTATGATATCGACTTAACTTGCCATAAGATCCAAGTTACTAAATAGATCTCAGCCGAAGTGGGTTTGTGTCTGTTTATTACATCCATTAATCCGTAGACCAAAAATAAAGCCTATAGGACAATTCATTTAAACCTATCAAAAACAAAAGTATTATTGCACAGATTTTTCTCAAAATTGGTTTGTATATGTTGTTGAAAAAAATATGTGACTTTACCACATATGGATTGGTAGAATTTTCGACGTAGATTTGGTTTATGCTTATTTTCTAAACCCAATTAGTTAGACCTAAGACCAATCTAAGTGCATGTTATAGGGTAAGACCAATCTAAGTGCATGTTATAGGGTATTGGTCTAGCCAGACTATAATTTTCTTGCTTTCGCGTACAAGGACGTCATATGCCGTCAAGGCTATGAATTCTATTGTGACATGACGGTATATCCCATCTTTATATCGCAGACTTTCACTATGAGACGGCTATTTCCGTCGTAAAATCCGAACAATTATTTGGATTTTAATTCTTGTGTCAATATAGAAACAAAGCTTTACGTCTCTGCGTCCCATACAAGTAAGTTCTCTTTAATTTTTTTTGCTTTTACGTATGAAAAAAACAATTAGTTTTTGAGCGAGATATGTGTGCGTCAATTTACGAAATATCACTGTCCACGAAAGGGATAGAAAATGAAAGTTTACCAGTTGAAAAGTATCAGTTTTCCCATTTTTTGGCCTTTTTGCCCACTAAAGGCTCGAATTAAAGCAAATTTTATTCTTCTCCGATGTTTGTGTCTCTGGTGGAATCTACATATCAAATTTCATATTCCTAAATTACTTTGTAATGAAGATACAAAAAGGTACAATCTTACATTTACGGGCGGTTTTTACCCCCCCTTTGACATCCGAATTTCCAAAATATTTCATGTTATTTGACGCTTCTATCTCTAGTGGAATTCACAAACTATATTTTATATACGTTTGTTGAGAAGATAATAAATGTACAATTTTCCCCCTTTTTGCTCTTTTTTCCTCCCCTAGATGTTAGAATTAGCAATAAGTTCTGTTTACCAAAATTCATATATATAGACTGATATATATATAGACTGAAGCAAAGGTACCATTTTTACCCTTTTTGGCCGTTTTTACCCCTTAACATCCGAATTTCCAAAAGGTTTCCTCTTATCTGATGTTTCTATCTCTACTGGAATCCGCGTACTATATTTCATATTCCTAGATTTGTTTGTTTAGAATATACCAGAGGTATACTTTTTCCCTTTTTGGCCGTTTTTCCTCCGCTAGACGTTAGAATTAGCAATAAATTCATTCTGGACTGATGCCAACGTATTCGGTGGAGTCTGTATACCAAAATTTATATATATATTACTATGTTAAGCGCCCCGGTAGGGGAGTAGGTAGCGTGCTCGCCTATCATGCAGGGGTTGTGGGTTCAATTCCCACCAGAGGTTCTCGCTGCAAAAACCAGCCAAATGGTCTTTTGCACCCGGCTTATCCCTGGACCCAAATTAGAATACAAATTAACTTTGTAATTAATATAAATAAATAAATAAAGATAACTATGTTAAGAAGATGCAGAAAGGTAAAATTTTTACGCCTTTTGGCCGTTTTTTTTCCCTTAAATGGCAGGATTTTGAAAAAATTAGTCCTGAGTCCATGTTTGTTTATCGGCTGTAATCTACATACCAAATGTCATGTTCATAGACTCATTTTTTACCATTTTCTTCCTTTTTGTCCGCTTTTACCCTCTTAGTGTATGAATTTTTAAAAATCCCTTGAAAAGTGTCAGTTTTCCCATTTTTTGGCCTTTTTACCCACTAAAGGCTCGAATTAAAGCAAATTTTATTCTTCTCCGATGTTTGTGTCTCTGGTGGAATCTACATATCAAATTTCATATTTCTAAATTACTTTGTAATGAAGATACAAAAAGGTACACTCTTACACTTACGGGCGGTTTTTACCCCACTTTAACATCCGAATTCCCAAAATATTTCGTCTCATTTGACGCTTTTATCTCTAGTGGAATTCACAAACTATATTTTATATACGTTTGTTGAGAAGATACTAAATGTACAATTTTCCCCCTTTTTGCTCTTTTTTCCTCCCCTAGATGTTAGAATTAGCAATAAGTTCTGTTTACCAAAATTTATATATATAGACTGATATATATATAGACTGAAGCAAAGATACCATTTTTACCCTTTTTGGCCATTTTTACCCCTTAACATCCGAATTTCCAAAAGGTTTCCTCTTATCTGATGTTTCTGTCTCTACTGGAATCCGCGTACTATATTTCATATTCCTAGATTTGTTAGTTTAGAATATACCAGAGGTATACTTTTTCCCTTTTTGGCCGTTTTTCCTCCCCTAGACGTTAGAATTAGCAATAAATAAATTCGGTGGAGTCTGTATACCAAAATTTATATATAGATTACTATGTTAAGCGCCCCGGTAGGTGAGTAGGTGCGTGCTCGCCTATCATGCAGGGGTCGTGGGTTCGATTCCCACCAGAGGCTTTGGTCTGTCGCTGCAAAGACCAGCCAAATGGTCTTTGTCACCGGCTTATCCCTGGACCCAAATTAGAGTACAAATTTACATTGTAATGAATATAAATAAATAAATAAAGATAACTATGTTAAAAAAATGCAGAAAGAATAAATTTTTACGCCTTTTGGGCGTTTTTTCCCTTAAATGGCAGGATTTCGAGAAAGTTAGTCCTGAGTCCATGTTTATTTCTCGGATGGAGTTTACATACCAAATGTCATATTCCTAGACTCATTTGTTACCATTTTCTCCCTTTTTGTCCGCTTTTACCCTCTTTGTGTATGAATTTTTAAAAATCCCTTCTAAGTGGGTCTTTACGCCGAGAGGGGAACCTATAGTCCAAATTGCAAGTTTCTGGGTCGAAGGGTTTGGGCTGGGCGATATTGATCATTCACGCAACTCTTTTATATATATAGATTATAGAGATTCGAATGTGTGATGACTACATAGCAACTTTTTATTGACACCCCAAGAAGTTCTTCCCTTGGAACCAATGAAAAACCAACCCTTTTAGAATGAAATGTTAATTCTATAATTTAGTATATTTAATTTTTCTTAACTATTCAACTGTCCAAGAGGCCGTACATAATTTAAAAGTCAGTCGCATTGCCTAAAGTTGCTTTTATCCAAAAAATTAATAGATGTCAGAAAAAGTTTTAGATTGACCATTCCTGCCTTTCTTAAAATTTTACAAATTTCGTATTTTGTTCAAACAAGCATAGCAAATTAATATCATAGCCTTAGGAGAGTTTTATTTAAATTTGTCGAAGAAAATACATTCCTGAATAAATGCTGTTAATCAAGCATTAATTTGTGGATATAAAAAGTAAGCCTACCGTAACAAAAACTAATAAAAGAATATTTACATATGTATGTATTTGGGTTTGTATATAGAAGAAAAAATAAGTTTTGTGACATATCAGCATTTGATAGAAGAAAAATTGATTAGACAAATCGATTATCAGTGAAGCATAAAAGATGCATGAATGCGAAAATAAATGTGTGATGCATACAGAAGGTGACAACTATTTATGAAATGACCTTAAGACCTACCGCAATCTAATGGAAGCAACAGCGTGAATGATTGAACGTATGTAGTATAAGGTAAATGGTTTAAAGAGGCCGGAAGACAATATTTGAAAATCTGGGATCAAATGTAACGAAATTTGTTGTGAAATAAGTGACAAGAAAGTAAAAGAATGTTACACGAAAGTCTTAACAGACCGCCTTTGAAGCAGTCAGAATATCATTCTATTGTGAAAATGGCAGGATGTGTGATGATGTTTTAAATATTTCTCAACAACAAGTGTAACAAATTGTAAATGTTTTGTTAGATTTTTAACTTTAACACATAGTATATCTGCACGTAGAAGTGTCAAGAAATGTTAAATTCAAAAATTAGTTACGCCTTTCTGGAAGAAAAAACCCAGATCGCAAGAATCAATGTGAAGTCACACACTGATGCATAACGACATCAATGTGTGTGGTTCTCTTAACATGCCGACAAAGTGTTTTAAAAATTATAAAAATACTTTCGCCTCTTAAGTGTCACAAGATGAACTTCAATTGCAATAAGGTCTTTTCAAAAAATACTCTACAACTTTTTCGCCTTAGACTATTAACAGTGGGCGTTTGTTTTTTGTTTTTCTTTTTTTCATTTAAGAAAAAATCATTGGCAGCTTACGGAAAATACTAAATATAACTTAAGATTTTGCTTGCCAAGTGTCTCTTTTTAATGTTTCAAAAATCCATTAAAAAATATGTTCTTATAAATTTTGCAGCCCACACGCATTGTATATTGAAAATGTTTTCTCTTATATAAATTTAATATATCTTCGACTGTATGCTTATGGCTCCATCTTTTGTGCTTTACTGCTATCTTAGACTTTTAGTCACCAAGTAAATTTTATTGCGTCAAGTTTTATTTTGTTTTTTATTTTCAATTCTGTTCTTTTATTCATTTATGTTTCATTATATTCCCTGGAGCAGAGTTTCTCAATCAGTTAGAGTTGCATATATCGATATAAATAGTCAATTATCTAACTACGCTGGAGTAGCTTTGCAAATCGAATAGTCTTTTTTATTCGCTTATCATTGAATGGTGATAATTCCAAGCTTTGTACTCAGAAGTAGTCTTCGTAGAACTCTTATACGTTCGAAAATCTGTTTTCAATTTTAGAAGCAATAATATTTTATGCACAGCAAAGTAAAATTATGTAATTGAATTTCATTTTAAAATTATATATATGCAATTAAATATGCATTACTTCTCGGTCCTTTTAAAGTTTGATTCAAAGTTGCATTATTCAGCCAATAACTGTTTTTTGTATAAAATAGCATACATTTTTTTAATGCATATTGGTTTCCGTTTTAATAACATTTCTTTTTCATATCTCTTCTATCTTCTAGCTATCTTTTATCCATTTGCTTCCGTACATAGTGGGGATTTCATAAGAATTCTAGGTTAGCATTGGTTGAGCACATAACATAGTAAATAAATTAACGTAAAAGAGCTTAATTTAGTTTTTCTTCGAGAACTTTTAAATTTAAAGTAACGAATATCTCAACAGCTATGTGAGAAACTCTGCCAACTAGTCTGTCTGTTGCTGTACATGTTTGAATTTTACTATGCACCTGTTTTGTGCAACTCATATGTAAATGTTTCCTAATGGAAAATTTGTCATTCTTGAATTTTTAACTGGCCATAAAAATTTTAATTTCATGGCTTTTATTTCTGTTTTATTTTTATTTTTTTCCTTTAAAAGGCGTTAAATTCTACACTACTACTACAGTTAAGCATTATTGTGTTAGTATTTGTAGATAATAGTTGCTAGTAGGTAAAAATGTAATATATGAAAGTTTATGTATTCCCATTAATTTCCTTTAAGTGGTTTATTAATGGATGTGATAATTTCTCCAGTAAGGAACCGTATAATTTATAATAACAATAGTTTTCAAGGGAAATTACCAAATGCCCGTAAAGTCTGTATAAAATGACGACGCTAAGTCTGGTATTTTCAATGATCATCTTGAATATAACATACTTTTAAGACATTTAAAAATATCAAGCAAATAGAAGACAAAATTATTTAAAAAAGAAATATTCTTATGTTAGTATGATAAAGGGTGATTTTTTAAGAGCTAAAAAAAAAGTTTTCTAAAAAAAAAACACATAAAATTCAGAAAAATGCATGAAATCTTTATTCGAATCGATAGTACGGTCCATATAATTTAATGTTTGAAGATTATTTCATGCAAATATTGACCGTGACTGCGCCTCAAATGGTCCATCCGCTTAGTCCAATTTTGCATACTCTTTCCAACATTTCGGCTGGTATCTCACGAATAAATGCTTCAATGTTGTCTTCCAATGCATCAATTGAAGGGGATTGTCTGTATAGACATGAGCTTTAACATAGCCCCACAAAAAATAGTCTAAAGGAGTTAAATCGCACGATCTAGGCGGCCAATTGACCGGTCCCGAACGTGAAATAAAATGTTCACCGAACTCGCCTCTCAATAAGTCCATTGCTCCGCGTGCTGTGTGGCATGTGGCACCGTCTTGTTGAATCCACATGTCATGCAAGTCAAGCTCTTGCATATTGGGCAAAAAAAAGTTGGATATCATCTCTCGGTAGCGCTCACCATTCATAGTTACGTTAGATTCGCATCGTCTTTGAAGAAGTACGGTTCAATGATGCCACCAGCCACTAAACCGCACCAAACTGTGACTTTTTCTGGATGCATTGGTAGCTCTTCCAATGCTTCTGGCTGATATTCACTCCAAAATCGACAATTCTGCTTATTTACGTACCCATTGAGCCAAAAATGAGCTTCGTCGCTGAACACAATTTTTCGGTAAAAAAGTGGATCTTTGCCCAACTTTCCAAGAGCCCATTCACCAAAAATTCTACGTTGCGGTAGGTCGTTCGGCTTCAATTCTTGCACCAGCTGTATTTTGAAAGGCTTCACACCTAAATCCTTCCGCAAAATTTTCCATGATGTTGAGTAACAGAGGCCCAATTGCTGCGAACGGCGACGAATCGATAATTGATGGTCATCATTAACACTGGCCGATACATCTGCGATATTTTCTTCAGTTCGCACTCTACGTAAGCGTGTTGGTGGTTTAATGTCCAGCAATGTAAATTTGGTGCGAAATTTAGTCACAATAGCCCGAATAGCCGCTTCAGTGGGTCGATTAAACTGACCATAAAATGGAAGAAGCGCGCAATGAACTTTCTTAACAGAGCACGCATTTTGATAATAAAATTCAATAACTTGCAAGCATTGTTCGTTTTTAAGACGATTCATGGTTAAATTGTAGACCAAACTGAAGATGTTTGACAATGAAACAAAACACGAAACGTGCGTCAGCTCTTTAAACCAGTGTTGCCAAAAAGATAATAGCTAAAAAATCACCCTTTATTATGTTTAATATTAATATTACATTAATCGAGACAGTGGATTCAATATCAAATATTGGTGCTTTATTTCATAGTCGCAACACAATCAAAAGTTACCATCAACTATTTTTAACAAACATCTTTGCCATTTCTCTACTCTACTAATGAAAGTAACACACGAAATGGGGTTAAATTCTTTTTTTTTTTGTTTTGTTTTTGTAAACTAGTAAATATTGCAACTAATTTAGTAACGCTTTAATTTGCATGACCATCTAATAAACGTGAGAATTCCACCAAAATGTAAAAAGTGAAAGAATTCTTTAGATAAATTTAATAAAAATAAAAAAAAATCATGTTCAAAACAACAAAAAGTACTTAGTTAAAAAAAAAGATTGTTAATGTTGTCAACAAAAAGTTAAATTAAATAAATAATAATAACATACAAAATAAGCAGCTTTTTAAGAATTTCTTGCAATTCACTGATTTTGATTTGCCGCCAAAGTACAAACAAATACCAAACAAGTTCCCACACTATTAACTAATTTGCTAATGTTCCGCTTGCCAAAAAAAAAAAACAGAAACTAGAGAATAGGCCACACATGCATAAAAAAAATTATATAAACAATAAAAAGGAATAGTAATGAGCTAATTGCTAGTTTGTCACTATTAAAAATGAGAAAAAAAATAAAAATGGAGGAGACAATGAGTAAAAGAAAAACATGCAGGTACGTACATTGATGTTTTAGCTGACAGATTTTGTATAAGAACGGACAAAGCATAGAACTCGGAGGACAGAAGACGACATGCCACCGCCTTTTGGCAGCTATTAATACGATTTTGAAACCGCGCCAGATAATGACAAACATAATTAAACATTGGTTATATTCTATGGCTCGCTTATATAACACGAAAAGAAGACTGCAGAGAAAAGAAGCAGTGACAATGTTTTTGACATGTCATTTACTTAGCAGCATAATCATTTTTTATACCCTATACCACTATGTGGTTTGGGTATAATGACTTTGTGCTGCTGTTTGTAACAACCAAAAATATTTGACCTAGACCCATCTTTAATTATACCGATCGAATCAGAATCACTTTCTGAGTTGATTTAACAATGTCCGTCCGTCCGTCCGTCCGTCCGTCCGTCCGTCCGTCCGTCCGTCCGTCCGTCTGTGTGTCCATGTAAAGCTTGTAATCAAACTGCAGGTCGCAAATATGAATGAATTTTGACGAAATTTGGTATATAAGCTTTTATCGGCCATGGGATGAACGCTATTGAAATTGGTGAGAATCGGTCCATGTTCAGACCAAGCCCCCATACAAATTACCCATATGAAATCGACATAAATTGCCATAAGATCCAAATTGTCATATAGATCTCACTCAAATTGGGTTTATATGCGTTCATTACATCCACTAATGAGTAGTCCAAAAATGATCCCTTTGACCCCATATAGAGCTGCTTCCCGATCTTCACTTAAATCTATTAAAAAACAAAAATATTGCACTGATTCTTCTCAAATTTTGTTTGTACATATTTTTGCAAAATACAAGAGACTTTACCAAACATGATCAGGATCGGTCCATTTTTGGACCTAGTCCCTTTATAGATATAGCATCCGATATGAACTTTTTCATATCTGCAGCCAAAAAAATTAATAAAAATCCCACTCAAATTTGGTTTTTGCTTATTTTCAATGTCCAGTTAGTTGGGCCTAAGAGATAGGGTTTCTAAACGCATGGTATAGGGTATCGTATAGTCGGTCTAGACCGACTATAATTTTCTTACTTGTTTTTTTTTTGTTTTGCTTCATGTCATCTTTTATTTGTCAGTGTCAATTGTTTCTGTGTGGTATTTACTAACAAAATTCTTATTTGTTCTCGTCTAATGATAAATACGGGAAGATTTCTTCTGACCATCGTTTTTTCATTAATATGACAGTTATTTTCCTTAAAGTCCCAAACAAATGAAAAATAAAAACACAATTGTGAGCTATTGTTCTTTAAAACTAACACCACTCCCTAATGAAAACTCTCAGATATTGTCTCACATGATACTTCAGAAATTTTGTTGTTAAACTGTTTATCCGAAGAGAGTAATGATACATGACAATGCAGATGGTTATGGTACAAGTGTACTCCTCTGAGTACATTGTGAATATCAAAGTACTACTAGTTCTGTATAGTTTTTAACTCGAAACGTTTCTTTTAGTAAAGACCAGAAGATTGGAAGCGTAGTAAAACTCTGACGGGGACGGATTTACAATTTTTTTTGTATATAGTGTGTTTAAAAAATTAATTCCTTCGAAATATCAATAAAATTTAATAAAACTTTATGTTTGAAAAATAGCCATCATTTAGATTTCAAGGAGAAGACATTAAGTAGTGTGATATTTAGGTTTGACATCGAATGTAGCGCTTCCACAATATTGTTATGTCTATTAACTCAAATATGTTTCAAAAAATAATTTTGAACAGTTATTTACTCTTTCTTTTATCCCTTAAGGATTAAAAATACCACCTGAGCAGAATATTTAAAACAATGGAATATTCCTTTAAGCCACACACATTCTATATTGTTTTGTTTAAACTACTGTTTGCAAAAACTTCCACAAATGACCTTTCGATATTTTCTATTGATGTTTAATACTTTCTTTTTAACAATATTTTCTTTCTTTAGCTCCTCCTTAATTGTTTTTTTTTTCTTCATTTATTGTTTTCTGTGTTATTTGTTGCATCACTTCAAGTGGCCGCTTTCAAAATCTCTTTAAAGAATACCGCTTTTCTGAACGTTTTGTTATTTTTTTTTAGCTACTTTGGTTACCTCACCTTTTGTTGTATTGAATGTTCTTTTAATAATGTTCTTTCTAATACTTTTCATATACTTAGTATTGGCCTATGGGTTAGTTTTAGTTCCTTAAGTATTTGTGTTTACTCCCATTATTTAAATGCTTATTTGTCGGTTCGTGAACTGTTCGATAAGTCGGTGTTTTCTATTAATTTGAAAACCATTTGTAGTTTTTGGTGTTATTGTTTTGATTGTATTAACAATGTCTTTTTAAGTGTTGTTTTGCCGCTCAAGTTTCTTTTTAGTTTTGCATTGATTGTTTTTTATGGACTCTTTAGCAATAAATAATAGTTGGCTAATATGTTATTTAAATCATTTAAAAATCTATTAAATGGTTAAAGAAATATGCTTAATGTGTGGTCGTGAGATATATAAGCCTATAAAATAAAAGTTTTCGGCTAGAAAGAAATTAATGCTAGAATCAAATATACTATGGTGGCCAAAAGTATTTTGACAAAAAAAATATTTTTTAATTTGTTTGTATCTTTTTATTTATTTATTAAAAATTTACATAAAAAATGGGGGAAATAAAAGGCATATAATACTTCTTAAAACAACATAAAAAATTTTAATTCAATACGATAGATATTAGTAAGATTGAAAATTAATATATAATTCAAATTTTTAGCTGGCCAAAAGTAAATTAGAATTACGTTAAAAAAGCAAAAATAATAACTTTTAAAAACAAAAAATATAATTTAATGAAAGATATATCCTCCTTTAACTTCAATGACACTTTGCAAACGCCGAGGAATTGATTTTACCAAATTTTGAATGGTTTCCAATGAAATGTCCTTCCATAGTCCTTCAATCTCATTAATAGCCTCCTCGCGTGTTCTAGTTAAACATGGGCTCCGTTTTCCTTTTATATAAGACCAAAAATTCTCAATTATGTTTAAATCAGGGCTTTGCGGGGGCCAATCTTAAGTATTTACACCAGTATCTCTTAAAAAATCAGTTATAAGTTTAGCTTTGTGACATGGAGCATTGTCCTGTTGCAATATAAAGGACTCCCCGATGAGCATATCACCTGACATAAAAAAGCGTAATTGTTCAATAGGTTTAAATATTTGTCTTTCATCGTGCCATCTATTGGAACCAAGTTTCCTAACCCACTGTTACACACGCATCCCCAGAACATTACCGAACCACCGCCATGGGGTATGCGTTCATTAACGAGGGCATGCTTTTGCCTTATTTTTTGAGGTAGTCGACAGAATTGCTTCTTTTTAGAACCATGGTACTCGAAAGTACTTTCATCAGTCCATAAAACTTGCTCCCAAAACGATATAGGCATGTTGACATATTGTTTAGGAAACTCCAAACGTTTAATCTTGTTCTTTGGAGATATATAGGGCACATTTTTGACTACATAGGTCCTCAAGTTGGATTCTTTTTTATCTCCTTTGGACAGTTTTTCTGCTGACTGCTATATTATAGTCCTAATTCAGTGAAATCGATACAGCTTTTGGTGTTAACAGTGGATTGTTTCTAACACTTGCTATGATTTTGCGATCCTGTTTAAGAGTTGTTACACGTGGGCGACCAGATCTGGGTCTGTTGTCGAATGAATTGTTTTTTTTATATTTATTTATTTGGTAATAAATAATTTGACGAGAGATATTATATAATTTGCTTAGATATTCTACAGAAATACCAGCATTATACTTCGTAACCACTTCCATACGAATATTTTGGCTTAACTCCTGAATTTTGACCATTATTTCAATTATTATTTTCTTTATGAAACCATTATCATACAAAGAATACAATTGAATTTATTTTAAACCGGTTTGGTACAATTCGTAGGTCAAACTAATTAAAACAGTGCAATGTGAAAATATTTTTTTCCACGTGTTTTTGCTTCGATTCTCAGTTAAAGCTTTACAAAAAAAAAATAACGCGTGTAAAACTGCCGTTATTTTGTGCTCTCTGAGTAATTCAAAGAAACATCTCCTCATAAAAGTTAAAAATTTGTTGTTACTCTAATAAGTAATTAACAATCAACGTTTAAAAGTAGCTCATGCTTCTGTCAAAATACTTTTGGCCACCATAGTAAACTTTGTAAATTTAAAGTTGGTTTGCTTAGGTTGGTAGATTCCCTATGTAGATCGCATGGTCCATAGCGATTCCAAGTAATTCTATATTTTACCTATAACTAAAATGGCGGTCAATGCAAGCATAGAGGTTGGTATGATATCTCTTATTTAAAGCATATCTTCACATTTTTTACAATTTAATGTGTTTCAAACACTTCCAACTATCACAAAATCATATCTTGTTAACAAACTTAATAACATAAATTTACATAAACGTATAAACTAAAAATTGTTATATAGGAATTTCTTTTGACTCAGTCGCTATGATAACCTATGTAAGCAACTTGTAAAATGACTGTTTTTCAAAGTTCTTTATTGGCATCTAATGCTTTCCAGGCTTCAACTGCTCTCCAAAACAGTAATCACACAATTAAAAATCCTGGAAATATATACATATAACATTCCTTAGTAACACTAGTAGATCTCGTCGAACGCTGTTTCATCCTAGCCTAGTTTCATCCTAATTAATTCTTACCTTGTATGGGAATTGTTAGATCCAATGGTCCAATTCCACACATTTTTTTATCCGACTGCGTGGAGATAATGAATACACAAAAAAGTCAAGACTCTATATATGTTATGAGAAATATTTCTTTAGTGAGGGATGCGCGACGCCTATTAATCCGAGATCTCGAATACCTAGGATTATAACAAATGCAATCACACAAAATTTCAAGACTATCCCTATGATGGTACTTTCGATATGTTATGACAAATATTTTCTTTGTATAGGAAGTACCATACCCACTCATTCCATCGGGTGCAAAAAAATATATTTAAAAAAACCAGAAAAGCACGAACTGAACTTACGGTTCCAGAAATCATTCGAACATACAAATGCATCAACAGTTTTATATAAATATTAATATAAAGATATATGATCGTTTTTTTGCACATATGTAGTTTATCTTACAAATTATATCGTACAAAAATATTATTTTCTTATCCCATGTTCTTAATTGTGCCGTAAATTTGTTGGAAAGTCAATTGAGCATTCCGTATTATATTAAGTATGACCTTTTCTAAATACATGCGCAGATGATATAATGTAATCAATGTTCCATTATACTCATATACCCCTGTATGATCATATGAAATGCATATGTTGAAAATTCCTTTACAATCCTGATTATATATACTTAATGGTATTTTTTAGCAGCTTAAACATTACACCTGGTCAAAGAGCAAAAACATTTGCGCATGCCCAATTTGAATTTTATACGCATAAATGATTTTCACAAATTCTGTAAAAAATTAGAGAGTGAGTGTATGTTTTCTTTAAAATCTGAAAGGACATTTCATTAGCACCCTTACATTTTTAACGCATTTCAAAAAAAAAAAAAAAGAAAAACAATATAGGAAAATCCTTGTTTTTAAATTTATTTTATTTGTCTTTCTTCTCTTCTCTGTTGTTAGTAACGGTTAAATGAAATTCTTTACTCTCCTTCATCTTATTGTTTTTCTTCGCTCTCTTCTTTTCAAGAAATTATTGTCAACCATCAAATTTTAAATTGCACTAGTCCGTTAAAAATTCGTTTTCGTCACATTTAATTTGTAAAATTTTCATCGGTATTTATTTTTCTCTCTTTGCTTTTTACACTGTATATGTATAGTATGTGTATTTTGGTGTATAACTAAACTGTTAATTGTTTGTGAAATATGAATGTCTGTGTAGTTAGTTTTATTCTCTTTCCTGTACCTTTCATTTCATGTTTTGTATTATGAATATGTCACCTCTGGTTAATCCTGTTCCAATATGATGTGTAACAAATTGCGTATTATAATTTCTTTTAATTGTGCATGATTTTGTATAAAAACTTATATTTTAGCCAATTATTTAAGGTCTCCAGGTGGAATGTTGGGATTTTAATTTATGTGGGTTGTACGTAGGATGTTTTAATTTTATAGCTTCTATTGTTTGGGATAAAATATCTTGAAGACAGATGTTAAATAACATAATGTGATGGTCTTAGAATTATATTAATTAAACTTCATTTTAAAAAACATGGAATAAAATAAAAGTTGCGTCGATATATAAATATATATGTATCTTTTTGCCTGTGGTTGGATTGTTGAGAAGAATTATTGTGACTGACTTTTCAACAACTTCCCGACTGGCCAGAGCTCTGATACATGACTTAATCATTATTTCTGCCGGTTAAACTGATAGCGCAAAAATGTATATCTTCATTGGAAACTTTTTTATTCAATGACAGTGGTTTGTATGATCATTGTAATATAAAAAGTTCCATAAACCAAAATTCCATAAATGTTTGGAAAGCAAAAGTCCTCAAAAGTACAGACTTATATTTGGAAGGATAAATTTCTGTTTCAATTTATGTTTTGTGATCGCTTAGGCTTATGTTATAAACTTACTTGTTTCAATAAAATAGCTATTTTACCTTAATGCAAGCAGGCTAATTTTCCATAAAGGCCATGCAAAAAATTAACACTTTCACAGTCTGGATACAAAAAACAAAAAAAGCAAAAAACAAAAAGCCGCAAACCTTTTTCACACTCATCTTTTAGCTCCACAACAAGTTTTAACTACGCTTTTGGTCTCTCAGTATCCAGGTAATTATAAATAAATTAAGCGTGTTAAATGTATGAAAAACGCCCATTTCAAAACCTGCTCCTTTAATACATTTAACCAATTGCAGGTGTAATATTCCTGCAATTAAAGATGATGCTGTTTTTTTGGTGTGAAATACAAATTCATAAAACAAGTACAATAATTTTTTACATATATGATTTTTCTTTGCGTTAATTTATCAATAATTACATAACTACACTTTAGTAGTTGTGCTTATCATTAAACATGCTGAAATAATTATTGAATGGACTAAAACATTACAAAAAATATGCAAACCAAACTTCTGTAAACTAGATCTTATCTATATAATTCTAGACAAGTTTAAGCCGCTTTTAAAAAGTTAAATACTATTCAAAGCTTTTTTCATTCCACTTGCAACTTGGTTTTCCATAACATTGATAACACAGAAACACAGACAGATGCAGACCAACCTGAGTTGAGCGGTATAATAAAAGATAGAGGATGTTCCTCCCGGCAACAAGAGTATATGTGGCATAATAATTTAAGAAGTAATAATTTAGTTGGAATTATGCAGTATTTATACATAAGAGGGCGGCTCAATAAATCCTTAGCATTTGGAGAAATAATAATTTTTTTTTTTTCATAAATACTGGGATATATCATGGTCGTTAAAATTGGCTTTTGTTTGATCAATGATGTCATCGTTGGAACTTAATCTTTATCTTTACCGTCGAGCAATTTTTTAGGTTTAAAATACAAAATATTCACTTAAAGTTAAATCCAGAGAAAATGACGAAAGAGCCTGCAATTCGTAGTCCAATTTACGGAATTTTGAAACGGTGACTGAAAGTGCAATTTCTTTATGCCCTTATGTTATCATCTTTTTTTATACCCGATATCCCTATGAGATCAACTTAAAGTGCCCCCATATAAAGCTGCTTCCCGATCTTCATTTAAATCTAGAAAAAACAAAAATATTGCACAGAGATTTCTTAAAATTGATATGAAAATTATTAGAAATGCCACTCAAATCTGGTTTATGCTTATTATACCCTCCACACCACTGTGCAGAGGGTCATCGAAATAAATTCCGGAGACCCCATAAACTATACTTATGTTTGAAAGTTATAAAAGCAGAAGTCGATCTAAAAATATTCTTCTGTCCTCATTGGTTGAGTGGGTTGCACTACTTAGGATTAAAATGTCCGTCATAATCCGCAGCAATTTGGCATTTAATTTGGAACCTCCATACCAAATAAGGAAATGTAGAGAAACTCCGATAAAATTGCACATTAAAACTACACTACTATATATTAACTATGAATACACATTTTGGTTTGCTATTTGATCTTTATTTTTTTTTTTTTTTTTGTACTTCTAAACGTTCTAGCAAACAAAAGTGTGCACCCATCGCTGATAACCAAACAAACAAGAATGTAATTGTATGTATTTACATTTATGCTGAATGCTTTTAATAATTCATTTCAATTAAAATAGCACGTAACTACCTACAATTTTTCTAATTATCTTATTAATAATTTAAAATGTGAAATCTAGCATTTTTGTTGGTTGTAATAATGTGTTTAGAATACGGGTGGAGGGTATCAAAGATATGGTATCATTGAATCGGTCTAATAACTTGGTATAATATTTAGCGTTTATTATTTTTCACTTTTCATGGTAATCAATTGCCCGTCCACCCATTTTTTAATCATTGGAAGTGATGGTGCAGAGTACCCATATCAGATACGTCTATGCTTTCAGAGATAGTTTTTATCCCCAAAAAATGGATTTACGGCCAGAAATTCTTGAGATTGTTTTTTTATGACAGAGCAAATTTGATAGTAGCCGAAATATTAACAGATTGTAGTTAGCGGTGTTTAATTTTTAAAACTACAAACGAAGTTAAAATATGAGGAAATTTCACCGAATTATTTATCCTCCTTTGTACATACGTATATTTTTTATTCGTTTTATTATCTAAATGCTTTTTTAAGAAAAACATAAAACATCTGATGTACTACGAATATAATTTGTCATCCAATAATTTATTTTTGATGTTTTAAAATATCCACACATCCATTGGAGTAACTAACAATTCTGAGCATTGCTCTGGAATAACTCTTATGCATTTCAAGGAAAGTTTAGTTCAAGAGAATAAGTTATACAGTTCTACGAAGTATACTCTTATGGAGAAATTTTAACAAATTTTACAATTGTTATTTTTCTCTAACCATCTGCTTCATCAAATAGAAAACAGTTGCAAATAATGTTTCTGACCACGATGTCAAATAAACTCACATAAGTAAAACCACAAGAGATTCACTATTATGTATATTGAAACTTCGAGTTGTCTAAAACAAATCCACATTTTTAAGGACATTGTTTTGCAAACTATCAATGCGATAGCAATTATAAAAAAAGGTATTTTCAATGACCTCCAGGGAATAGATTGACAAAAACAAGATTGAAAACAAAAAAGGATGTATTTAAAAGCAGCAGTAGCAAATGACATTCAGGTTACGCAGGGAGTATTAGAAAGATTTATGGGAGGAGGTCTAAATAAAAACCACATGAAGTCTAAAATTTTTTTTAGAAAAGAAAGGTGATCGATTGAGAATTCTTAACACAGTAGTGTGTGTAAAGAAGTTACTAAAAACTACTGAAAACCTTGTGTTAAAAGTAAAAATCATAAAGTGACCCTTAAATTAATAAGAATTTATGATTAAATGAAAAAAGATTTAGTCAATTTAGACACAGAATAATTTTATTACCGAACACATTTTTCTTACATTTTGTATAGAAATGGTAGATTGTTTTACATTTACCATTTTACAAATTTACAAATTTAACCTTGAAGTAATGCCATACTAAATCAAGTTAGTTACGCATGATGCCTTAAATGTGTGCATCACTGATGATTGTAGCTACGAAAAGGGTCACAACGGAAGTTTTATGCGTAAGCGTAACTAACTCTAAACGTGTGTCCAGCACATTTTACTTCTTTCTTACAATTGTCCAGTTTTATTTTAAAAACATTTAGTCACACTTAACATTTTTGTTTTGTCAGAAGTACTTCCTCTCTTTTAAATAAATTATGATCAACCTACTAGTTTTGCCTTGAGTAATAATTGCCTCAGACTTACTGGCTATTTAGTACTCCCACCTGATGCCCATTGTGTTTAGTACTACAGTGCCTGCTGGTTACTTTTCATTTTATTTTGAATTATGCAGGAGTTATTAGCTTCGATGAAATCGTCCTATAAAAAATCATTTTATCTAACTAAATGATTTTTGATGTAATGAGGTTGCAAATAAATATCTGCACAAATGTAATACTACAAATCAAAAGTTTTGTTGATAACCGTGTAAAAATTGTAACAAATTGTACCTTTTTTTTCTATTTCACTGATCTTCAAACATGAGGTCTAAGCATTCAAATGCAAATAAGCTACAATTATAATCATAAACAATCATTAACTACTTTTAAATTTTAAAACTATATATGAAATAAAAAATCTCTAGTTTTTCTTAACTTTCATATTTTAAATATATTTCTAATTACATAACTTCTGCTCAATTCATATTTTACTTATGTACATTCTTTTAAATTGGCAGCTACACTTTTTTTTAATTTTTAAACATTTAACTTTCATATACTTAAGTCGAAATTATAGACACAAAATTTACTTTACATCCTCAAAACTAAGTTTATTTCTGCTTATTGCAAACGTCAAGTGTAATCGGCTTACAAAAGACGATTTTAAAATCCTCTTAAAGCTTTAAATGCTTATGTATTAAATTATTATGTCGACACAGCGACTTATGAAACCCACTCATAAAAAATATAAAAGAACGTAGAAAACTACACCATGATGATGAACAAACTAAAACAGAACCCTCCAAAAACCAAAACATAAATGTCATTCTTTCATAATACTGTATGAAAAAAATACAAAAAATCTTTATAAACTTTAGTTGAAAAAATGGTGGTTTAAACAACCAACAACTATTTAAAAATTATAGTTTGCCGATTAGCTACAATACCCACAGGAAACAAATTCTAGTTTGCATGTGACAACACTACACATAGAATATAAATTCACCAACTGAATTATTCTTAAGGTAAAAAAGTTTTAACAAACTAACTTCTATTGATAGAAAATACTTACCGAATTAGAATGCCACCGGCAGATACGGTTACAACTAATTTATTTGAGACAACTAAATGCATTTTTTGAAAAAACTGTCGATGTCGATTGTATCAAAAGAAATTTAATGACAGCTAACAATTTTCTATTATAACAAAATATTTTCTGTTCATACAACAGATTTGTGGGCTCGGTTATCAACTCTATAGGAATTCGGTTGGCACTAAAATCGATAAACAGAAGAAATTTTTTTCTCTGTAAGTGTGTAAAATTAATATATTTGTTTTTGTTTAACGAAGGTACTTTAAATACTTATAAGATTTTGAAATATAAATTAGAATTTAAGGGAGACTAAGTACCATATAAAATGGCAAACATGATTCTTGGCCAGCAGACTGAAATTTTAAAAAATATGTCGATGGTAATGATGTTTTAGGACCATCAAAAAAGTCTAAGAACCTTTAATTTATGATTTTGTTATTGAAAGATTTTCTCTTAAATAGATTTCTATGTTATGAGATTTCTGTGCTTCTTTCTAATCTCATAAAATATAACAGTATTAGTTGTAAACAAATAAATAACATTAAATAATATCACTGTTTAAGCTCTCTTACAATCTCTTATGAGTTAAAACAAACTCGTGTCTTCTTCGCAGAATATTTAGTAAAAATTTCAAAACTCTCTCAAGGCAGTGATCGTAACTCTCTAGGTGTTCCTTGTAACTTTAAAGGCAAACGCTCGTTTCCTTTTTATACCCTATACCACTATGTGGTTTGGGTATAATGACTTTGTGCTGCTGTTTGTAACAACCAAAAATATTTGACCTAGACCCATCTTTAATTATACCGATCGAATCAGAATCACTTTCTGAGTTGATTTAACAATGTCCGTCCGTCCGTCCGTCCGTCTGTGTGTCCATGTAAAGCTTGTAATCAAACTGCAGGTCGTAAGTATAAATATATTTTGATGAAATTTAGTATATAAGCTTTTATCGGCCATGGGATGAACGCTATTGAAATTGGTGAGAATCGGTCCATGTTCAGACCTAGCCCCCATACAAATTACCCATATGAAATCGACATAAATTGCCATAAGATCCAAATTGTCATATAGATCTTACTCAAATTGGGTTTGTATGCGTTCATTACATCCACTAATGAGTAGTCCAAAAATGATCCCTTTGACCCCATATGGAGCTGCTTCCCGATCTTCACTTAAATCTATTAAAAAACAAAAATATTGCACTGATTCTTCTCAAATTTTGTTTGTACATATTTTTGCAAAATACAAGAGACTTTACCAAACATGATCAGGATCGGTCCATTTTTGGACCTAGTCCCTTTATAGATGTAGCATCCGATATGAACTTTTTCATATCTGCAGCCAAAAAAATTAATAAAAATCCCACTCAAATTTGGTTTTTGCTTATTTTCAATGTCCAGTTAGTTGGGCCTAAGAGATAGGGTTTCTAAACGCATGGTATAGGGTATCATATAGTCGGTCTAGACCGACTATAATTTTCTTACTTGTTTTCTATATACGACTATTTTTAGATCTACCTGTTTTTCTTCTAAAGTCATTTTGTTGACGCGACATTCACACCTTAGAGTAGCTAATAATCATAAAACTTAAATGTTTATATTTTTTCTTCAATATGTACACTTTAAATATTTTCTTTATAAATTCGCCATTTTTCACGCTAAATTCATAAACATCCCGTTGCTCTTTCGCATTTCAATTCTTAAGAAATATGAGTATTTATATGTAAGTGCATATATAATGACCTTGTATTTTATTAGATTTTGTTATACTCGTATGTAATCTTCTACTCTAGGTGTGATATTTTGGACATAGGTCCTGTTTTCATGACAAAAACGTATCAGGAAGCGTGAAAAATTATGTGACTTGTGCCGTGACACAGTTGGGCAGAAGACAAGAATAAAGAAATTAAAATCAAGGCTATAACAAGAGTGCCATTACTGTCAAGGTTGTTTTAAGGCAATATCGGAGAAATAAGAGACTGAAAGGGAACAAAAGTGTTCATTATTTCTAAAGACTCCGAAAGCCGTTGGTGTTTTGATTGGCATTTATAAAGTACTAGTTTTTGAGATTTCAGTTAAACTTAGTTTAGTTAAACTTTAAAATTTTTAAAAAATAATGCTTTTCAAAATGTTTGGCTTAAACATTTTAATTCATAAGTTTAAGTAGGATTAAGTTTAATAGGCATCTCAAAAAATCGATCATATAACTTTGAACTATTTGTCATTTTGTTTTTAAAAATTATTTTCTGTATAAACTTTAGCTAAACTTGAGCTACATAATCTTACATTCCACAAAAATCCATTTATTTATTTTTCTTTTTTTTTCATTTTCGTCAGTTTTTTTTTGCAAATTCATTTTTAGACAATTTGATCATTAAAATTATTCTAAAATTGTTAGGTGCCAACTTCTTTATACAACACGTAACACACATTTTCCACACTTCCTTAGCCACATTAATGCGTGCTGTATGACTGTAGTGTTTGACCAACAACATTGTTGAAAAATATTAGTATAAAAAGTTTATATGTTAAAGCGTTAATACAGATAATAGTAATAATAATGATGAAGATGATGATGTAGAGAAAAATTACACACCCCTTTCAATTTACCGACGACCTGATAAATTGCAATGATAGCAATAGTACGCAGATATTGAGACAGGAACCAAGTAGTAGAGGAAAGAAAAGCAGGTATGAGCGTACAAAAATATTGTGACTAATATTTTTAAAACAGTGTAACAAAATGCATTTCTTGCTTGTAGAGGAGACGAAAAATAACAGTTAAACAAAAATATTAAACCGTTAAAGGAAGTTTTTCTTATAAGTTAACAAGCGTTAAATCTGTGATTTTTATAATATAGACGTCTAAACTCTAAATTTTATTCGGAGGTAGTTAGTAGGATAACAAATTTGTAAAATCTATAGTATACAAATATATTTAATTGTTAGGTCTTTTCTAATAACGTTAATGAATTCAAATAATTAACAATTCTCTTCAGTAACATATAAATTATAACTAATAATTTAAATTTAGGCTTTATCGTGTACACATTAAGCATTGATGTAAGGGCGGGTAAAGTTTAAAATTTTTTACATATTTTTTCCGAATGTACAATATGTTGTGAGTATTGTTTCAACATTTCAAGCAAGTCGGAGCAAATCTGACGAAGATACAGCGTTTCCAGCGACCGGCCCTCATACGTTGTATGGCAAATTTTTAAAGTCCGTGAACATCATAACTACAAATCTACTTGACCGATCCATTTGAAATTTTATACACTATTTCTAAACGTAAATCAACAGGTAATCAGGGAGAGTTTTTTGTTTAATTTTTTTTCACTTTTTAACAACAAATTCACCGACATTTTATAGCAAAGATCGCGTTTAAAAAAAAAAAATAAACATAAACAAGTAAGAAAATTATAGTCGGTCTAGACCGACTATACGATACCCTATACCATGCGTTTAGAAACCCTATCTCTTAGGCCCAACTAACTGGACATAGAAAATAAGCAAAAACCAAATTTGAGTGGGATTTTTATTATTTTTTTTGGCTGAAGATATGAAAAAGTTCATATCGGATGTTATATCTATATGGGGACTAGGTCAAAAAATGGACAATTCCTGATCATGTTTGGTAAAGTCTCCTGTATTTTGTAAAAATATATACAAACAAAATTTGAGAAGAATCAGTGCATTATTTTTGTTTTTAATAGATTTAAGTAAATATCGGGAAGCAGTCTATATGGGGCCAAAGGGATCATTTTTGGACTACTCATTAATGGATGTAATGAACGCATACAAACCCAATTTGAGTAAGATCTATATGACAATTTGGATCTTATGGCAATTTATGTCGATTTCATAGGGGTAATTTGGATGGGGGCTAGGTCTGAACATTGACCGATTCTCACCAATTTCAATACCGTTCATCCCATGACCGATAAAAGCTTACATACGAAAATTTCATTAAAATATATTCATATTTGCGACCTGCAGTTTGATTACAAGGTTTACATGGACACACAGACGGACGGACGGACATTATTAAATCAACTCAAAAAGTGATTCTGATTCGATCGGTATAATTAAAGATGGGTCTACGTCAAATATTTTTGGTTGTTACAAACAGCAGCACAAAGTCATTATACCCAAACCACATAGTATAGGGTATAAAAACTCTTCTTAATAACGGAGGAAAACATATCACCTCGCCTCCGGAGATTCGCTGTCACGGAATTATTTTTTAACATTTTTAGTACAAAATTTTTTCATTAAAATAAATAATCCAACATTATTCGTATCTTTAAAAAAAATCATGAAAATATGCCTATTTTTCGTCTTTAAAACCTTACCCCGCCCTTAAATCTGGGTAAACGAAATCTGAATTGATCATATTCGACTACAAGTCGCCCCAATCAAGGGTTAAGATTCACTCATATGTTTATTAAAAATAAAACCTCCATACAATCAATGAATCTTGGGAATTTTTCATTGTCTCTGGTAAAGGCCATGAAAAATAATGCTTTCTCCATATAACCGCTAACTTTTGCTGATTTTTCTCTACTGATATGTCATAATACACATGTACATAAAAACAGCATACACAAAAAAAGCGGCAATTCAACATTAATAGCAACAAGAAACCATCATCAGCTCAATCATATCACTGAAATTATCAGTAACATATAGTCATAGCATTTTGGATGTTGATGGTGGTAGTTATGAACAACGAACAACACCAGCAACAGGCACTATAACGTCAACGTCATCTTATTAAAGAGTGCCAACTTAATTTGCTGAGGCATTTTACCAACAATATTGTAAGCACAGCAACATGTGTCTTTCCCTAACCACATCTTCCTTGTTAACTAATGTTGCAATACAACATTATTAACTACAACGAAAACTAAAAATTAAAAAAAAAAAAGCTTTTTGTTGTTGATAGTATTATATTTTGGGTTGTCAGTATAACCCTGACCATGTTTTTTTTTTTTTTTTTTTGCTAAAATAGGTGTTGAAGCATTAGTTTTCAACATTACCAAGCAAGAAAAAACTATATATATAAAAAAGAAAACTTATGCAATAATAGGCAAGCAAAATTTTTATAAAGAAAATTACAGTTAGAAACCAGAAGACAAGAAAGAGGAATTCAATCCTCTCAACCAAAAGTGTAAAAAAAGAAAATTGCGTGTTTAAATTGTACACGAACTTCTATCAAAATGCCAAAGAAACACTCCACTCCACTTAAAAATTAATGTGACCAACTAAAAATGTCAGTAACGAATCCAACTAACGTTTTATAAGAATTCCCTCCGAAATAATTTGACAATATATTATTAAGAATTACTTGCACAACAAACTACAAAAATATATTAATAATGTTAAAAACAAAAACTTTCAAAATTACGATTTAGTCATATATTTTTAAAAAATATCCGATGAATTTAAGTTTTGATTGAAAGAAAAATGTTTTTTCATTACCAGTGCTGCCACTTCCACGTAAATGTACATATGTTTGTTCTTTTGTATGTAGTCCAAAATCAAAATTAACTAAATACTTTCCAGAACAAAAGGATTTGCATCAATATGGGATCGATGTATTGTTGGATATTTTTGCATTTGGTTTTGTCTTTTTTCCATATTTTGTTTTATAGTGCATATTTTGTGATTTTTAATGCATGTTTCTGAACGTTGCTGCATATTTAAAAATTTTTGAAGTAATAATATACTATCCATTTATAAAAATAAAAAAATAATTTGAATTTGTACATAAAATCTGTACTTTACCATGGAATGAATTTTATTTGTTATATGTCTTGGTTTTTAATTCACACTTCCTTATAAATAAATATTTTTAGTGAATATTATCCATTTTATGATGCATTTCTTATTTCGATTTTTGAATGCTTGGAAATAGCAGCCCTCTAAATTACGATGGCAGCTGTTAACCTTTGCAGAAAGGTCTAGTACATCAAGTATAACAAAAGACACTTGTCCGTTAAGGGCAATATATTTCCAATTTTTAATACTATCAGGCGCTTAAATTAAATATCTTAAATATCTGTTAATTATCTTAGATGAAAACGTCATTACCGATGTCATATGGACTGTCTGAGCAGTCTTTCACATCTCAGAAGACAACAAAAAATGGCTGGATTCGTGGATAGCATCAAAAAATTAAGCATTCCTCCGACGAGATATTCATAAGTTATCAAAAAAAAAAAAAAACGTTAATTAGCTTGTCTTTAAATTTTATATCTAGTGCTCAATCAAATTGAGCCAAATTGTTTTTAACGCCATGATCTTTCGGGCCATATTTCGATTTTATAAAATTTCACATGAATAAAAAAATTATTTTTATTTTGATTGATATGCATTTCATTAGATATTATTATTTTTTATTTTTTTTGCAATATGACATTGATTCTCAATAACAAGTTGTAAAATATTTGGTGTTATATTTGTGGTTGCTAAGCGAAAATTGAATGCAAGTTACCATCCGGAAATCGACTACGTTTCTTGGATTTGTTCATATTCATAGCAGAGACAGTGGAACCAAATAAATTATTGAAATATGCAACGATTTCAGAAAAATTCGAATATGAATCTTTTGGTAGACATTTTTAAAATTTGAGAAGATTGCTTTCATGCAAATTACTACGAAGATGATCAGAAAACTTCATCGATAATTAAGTAAAACGGATTTCCAAATAAATGAAAACTCTTCTTTTCAACACAACAAAAACAGCAAATCTTGAATTATATTAATATCTCCATAGCTGGACTTTATATGACTATATGAATATAGTATCGTGAATGATTAGGAGATTATTTTTGGCTTGTTGGGAAATGACGCAATAATTTATCTGTGAAATTGTTCAGGAATAATTTTAGTTTATTTTCAAATGATTCAACGTGGTTGACCATATCTGTAACGAATTGCAATTTCAAATTAACAATATTTAGGTGTGTAGTTATGCCCACAGGAAATGCATAATCACACAGTCACTTATCATTAAAAATTTCTTTAAAAGTTTTAATGATTCTAGCGATATCTTCCAGCAAATCAGAACAACTTTTTAAAGGTTTCTTTCTCGGCTTAACCACAAAATTATACATTTAGTCATTATATTCAGCTTCTATTTCCTCAATAAAATATTTTAAGACCTCTATTTGTTATGATATTTACTACTAACATGATTACTTTAATGAATAATGCAATGGTATTGAAATTGTTCAAGCCCTTGATTACCAAGATTAATTTTCAGCAATGATAACATACCGTTGTCTGTCGTAATTTCAGCAAGTTTTTTCATACCAATCCCATCTTTTACACATTCACAAAGTAGACTAGTTAACAAATCACTACCAGAGACAACACGGAAAAATATTATAAATTGAGCAGTTAGCGAAATATCGGTGGACTGATCAGTTAATAGGGAAAAATATCAAATTTTCATCTCTTTCTTTCAAGTACGTTATCGGAAATTTCAACAACCCTGCACTGAAATGTGGTTATGCTCATTGAAATATTTAAAAACTTGTTTGATGTATCAGGAGACAATTTTTTTGCTACAATTAATAAACTTAGTTTATTAAATTATCCATCTGTAAAAGCGCGAGCTGTCTTGGCAATCAATAATGACAAATCGCAGCTTGTTTCCGGAACATTTTCCGATTCATAATGGATTTTTTTAGAATCTGTTGCTGTACTACAATTCCTCTCTTTAAGGATTTAATTTTATCTTTGCGTATAACGCCCACGATTTGCTGATATTACACCCAGTGTTGTAAAATGATGCCCCTTAATATAAAATTCCTTCATGCAATTTTTTTGTAGCTCGACAAATTAAGCATATAACTTTGTTTTATTCTCGATAACAAAATATTTAGTTGTCCAAAAACTATTAATTTTTTTATTTTCCGATATTAATTTTCTTTTAACCGATGTAATTTTGTAGGGCTAAGAGGTAAAAATTGTTATAAAAGTTAAAATTAATTCAACTGTTTAGAATGATTGTTTAATTTAATAATATTATAATTTTTAATTTTAGCTTGCTTTCACTTTCGAAATAAGAATACAAATGAGAGAAAAATATATAAAACATAAAAAAAATA
The DNA here is from genome assembly GCA_963682025.1 of Cordilura impudica. Classification (NCBI taxonomy): domain Eukaryota; kingdom Metazoa; phylum Arthropoda; class Insecta; order Diptera; family Scathophagidae; genus Cordilura; species Cordilura impudica. The sequence goes on from OY821521.1 coordinate 208,356,373, forward strand.
CTTATAAAATCTTAGCATGCCATGCAAATTTGTTAATAAGAAACGCAAAATCACTTGCTGTACATTGGTGTGTTAAATCTCCAATTATTAAAAAGTAGGATAAAAATTTCTAAATGCAGAAATATTTTCCTAATGAATATATATATAGTTTTGTTTCTTTTTTTTTTTGGCAATTTGTATAAAATTTACTTTACCGACAGTAATTATATCAAGAGCCACACAAAATATGATAAATGGCCGCATGTGGTCCGCGTGCCGAAATTGGTGCAACTTTATACCCCCACACCACTGTTCATAGGGTATATATCAGTTTCTCATGCACCGAAGATTGAATTTGGACCCCATAAAGAATATTTGTATATTATTGAGCCTTATAACAGTTTTAGTCGATATTGCAATATCCATCTGTCCGTCTGTCTATCTGTTTAATCCATGATCATTCGCAAAATAAACCATTTACCTGGGTAAATTTAGGACAGTAATGTTTGCCACTATTTCGAGCAGGTTGATATTTGCAGTGGGGTAAATCGGGCATCATTGTGGCAAAATATGACCTAAAATATGGAGACCGCACTAAAAAATTCTAAAAATTCCGTGTGTTTGTTGTGATAATTTGGCATAAAGTTTATCAAATTGTTTACTTTTTCAAACATTTTGTTTATGTTTGTTAAAAAAAATTAAATAAGTGTAGAAATTAATATGGACGTAAAACGCAGGTAGAGGGTATCAAAGTTTCGACATAACCGAATTTATCACTATTTTTTTTTAAATATAAAAGAGTTATTCGGTAATTTTTTTGTCTAAAGATTCAAAGTAGTGCAGAAAGTTAGTATTGCATTTTTCATATTCATATATATGGACATTCATTAAAATATCAAAATTTTAGCAGTTACCAAGATTTAGCAGAAACCTTAAATCCTTACCCACCCTCCGTAGTCTCGAGATCTGACTTCCAGCGTTTACTATTTGTTTCTAAATTAACAAGATGGTTGCAGGGAAAGAGATTTTAAACGAAAATCGGAAGCTGATGACTATTTTGAAGAGTATGCCATTTCATACTATGTAGGAAGATCGTTGAAAGAAGTGCACTACATGAATGAATAAAAATCATTGCAAATCTAAAAACTTATTTTTTTTCATTGCTTGGCCACAGACTTTTAATCACATGTGTCACCAATATCGTTCTTACTGCTCTTCTAAACAAAACGAGCTTGTCCTTAAATTTATTCCCATTAGTGTGAACATGCGAATTGTTTTGCATGAAATATATTTAGTTGGTCACTTTATTTTAACTAAATACATTTATAACAACTACTTCATCTACTACTTAAATATTATACTATAGTGCTCTTATGCTGGCTTTTCTAGTGCCTCAAACGCTGCTGGTCTAGTCCATCAATTTGTTGGTAGCTTGTCTATTTCGAAGCTGTCTTTTTAGAAAAAAAAAAACTCAAGTTACTGGTTAACGGCTTTAACTAATTTTATTTTTTAAACTAATGTCGTACATTAGTTTTACACCTTTTTTGGTTCTTGACGTTTTTCTTGTAACGTGGGTTAATGTTGCACCCATATTTCCTTCTGTTTTAAATTTTTTGCTAGTCTAAATTTATAAAGAAATTTCCTAAACTAAAATAAATATTTATAGATATATAGAAAATTCTTTTAGAACCTTCTAGTGTGTAGGGTAAAAAAGAGAAAACAATTACTTGAAAGTACCATCATTTTTTGTTACTTGGTTAATTTCCAATTTTTACCACTGTTATAAAATTGATGATTTTTTAATAAATAGATCAAAAATTTCTTTAAATATACATGGCTACATCGTTGATCACTGAGATTCTTAACTCTCAGGAATATTAGTAACTATTACCCATAAATTCGTTTCTTAACAAAATAATCGAGAAAAGAATTTGAAATTTTTTTCAGTTATTTGAGTGTTAATTTGTTAAGTTTTCAAATCTTTTCAAATAATCAACCTACTTTTTCACACATAAATAAGGGTCTTATTGAAGAAAATCTTCAATAAATGCTATTTTTTCTGCATTAAGTATGTCAATCACTTAACAAGCTGCATTAAAAAAATCAAAGTAAAAAGCCCCTTCTTCCAACATCGCACTCCCTATATACGAGTAAGAGTTTATTTATTCTTTTGCTGAGTTGTTCGAAAATTTTGTTTAGAAATTTATGACAATTTCAACACTTAAATGTGTTGACAACTTCCAACATGCATTCAACTAGGCATGTATATGTATGAGCCATAGCAAACTATTTTAAAAATGGCCATAAAAATCCTACAAATCTTAATTTAGTCAGACAGCAGACATTATTAACTTAATGCGTTTTGAAGAACTTTAAAATTAAACATATACTTAGTATGTATTAATAAAACTTACAAGTTGTTGGAATTTATAACCGAATATAATGTTAACACTGCATGCACTTGTTGAAACAATGATCACATGATCGATCGTTTCACTTCACTGAAACAAACGTAATTAAATGTGTTAATCAGTAATCGTACGCAACTCGCTTACGAATTTCTTCGGTATAAAACAATGATTTATATAATATTGACCGAAAAAAAGATATTTTGGAACTAGATTATTTTTAAAACTTTATTTGCTCAATAATGTTTACAATTCTTATACCCTCTACATCACTGTGCAGATGGTATATTCAGTTTGTTATTGTGTTTGTAACGCATCGAAAAATGAATTTGCGACATCATAAAATATATGTATTCTTGATCCTAATGAGTCGCTTTAGCGACGCTGGTCTGTCCATCTGTTTGTCGACGTGTTAAAATCACGGCTCATTCACAAAATAAACCAGTTACGTGGGTAAAGTTAAAAATCTGCCATCATTTTACTCAGATATGACATAAAATGCGGACAGACATCTACAAAATGCTACAAATTCAATGTGTTTGTTGTTACAATTTAGAATTAAGTTTATCCAATTGTCTACTTTTCAAAAAAATTTTATAAATAGTATAAACCTAAAACCCATGTGAAGGGTATCAAAGATCCGAATCTAACACTCTAACTTGTTTATAACAATTTTGAATGAAGTTCGAATTATGAAAAAACAAAATGTTCTGGAAAAATTCTGAGTTATTTATTAGAGTTTTGGGATAATGGAAAACAGCTTAAGGCTATAAATTGTTTGAGTTTCGGAAGAATTCAAAAAAAAAAAAATTTCGGTCTATCGAAAAACTTATAATTTTATTGCAGCATCTTTTGACTACTGCCGACTGGTTTTTTATCAAACATAATTTTAACATTGTAAAACCATTCATTGAAATTTGTGGCAGCACATGCTTCTATTGTGTGTGTTTTTTTTTTTTTTTTTGTGATCATTAACACAAAATCACAGTTGGTGGTGGTTCTTAATACGATCGAAATTTTTCTCCCTCATCAGCTTTTTTGATTTTTTAAAAATCATTTAAAGTTTATAGCATTTTTAAGAAAGTTAACAAATATATATATATTTTTTTTTTTGTACAAAACAAACTACTTCTATTTTTTTCTCCATGTTTTCATTTGTTCATTTATTCATTCATGATTTCTTTGTACAGAATTTTGTTTGTAAGATAATTTATTTATTCATGTGACTTCTTTGTTTTTCTTAAGTTTTGAATTTGTTGAAGAGGGTGAGGACTTTTAGTTTTGACCACCTTTATACTTTTATGGACTACTTTTTATTGAAGAAATTTGTTTCTGATGATATTTAATGCATTAACAAAAATAAAGAACATTTTTCTTTACATATTTATATTTGTATTTATGTTTTATATCTTCTTTTTGGTGTATTCTAAGTTTAAATTATTTCCGGCCGTATACTCGTACATACTAATTATCTTTGTAGTATCGAATGTCGTTTCACTTGTTTCAAAATCAAATAAGAAATTATTCATTATACCCTATACCACTATGTGGTTTGGGTATAATGACTTTGTGCTGCTGTTTGTAACAACCAAAAATATTTGACCTAGACCCATCTTTAATTATACCGATCGAATCAGAATCACTTTCTGAGTTGATTTAACAATGTCCGTCCGTCCGTCCGTCTGTGTGTCCATGTAAAGCTTGTAATCAAACTGCAGGTCGCAAATATGAATATATTTTCATGAAATTTGGTATATAAGCTTTTATCGGCCATGGGATGAACGCTATTGAAATTGGTGAGAATCGGTCCATGTTCAGACCTAGCCCCCATACAAATTACCCATATGAAATCGACATATATTTCCATAAGATCCAAATTGTCATATAGATCTTACTCAAATTGGGTTTGTATGCGTTCATTACATCCACTAATGAGTATTCCAAAAATGATCCCTTTGACCCCATATAGAGGTGCTTCCCGATCTTCACTTAAATCTATCAAAAAACAAAAATATTGCACTGATTCTTCTCAAATTTTGTTTGTATATATTTTTGCAAAATACAAGAGACTTTACCAAACATGGTCAGGATCGGTCCATTTTTGGGCCTAGTCCCCATATAGTTATAGCATCAGATATGAACTTTTTCATATCTGCAGCCAAAAAAATTAATAAAAATCTCACTCAAATTTGGTTTATGCTTATTTTCTATATCCACTTAGTTGGGCCTAAGAGATAGGGTCTCTAAACGCATGGTATAGGGTATCATATAGTCGGTCTCGACCGACTATAATTTTCTTACTTGTTTTTATTTCAAAATGTTTTAGTAACTAATTTTTTGAATGTTATCATTATCAATTAAATTATATTTTTGGAATCATTGAATCAATTTCTAAGTATAAATATATTCTATGGAATTTTAAAAGTTGTAAAATAATGTTCTTTAATCAATAATGTTCTCATAATTATGTCATTAGGTGGAAATTTTAATTTTTAAAAACTGCCAGGTTTTTTGTTGGTTTTGGAAGCCACAGAAAATTTTGCATATAAATTTTATAGAAGTAAGAATATTTTTTCAATTGAGTCTTCTTGATCACAATTACTTAGATATGAATATTTGTCGCTTACTATTATCGAGAAATTGACTGCAAAATGAATAAAGAATATTTAATTGTTTGAATTGCCAAATGATTTTTTCCCCTTTAACAACTAAGTGATAGAATATATTAAGATAGAAAAGAAAAAATGGTGTTTTATATAATGGCAAGCAATTGTTTGCTGAATTAAAGAGTACGCGGAAAAGATTAATATGTAATATTTTGTTCGGTGGCCCTTCGCATTAACTAGTAATGGTGTTGACCTTGAAATATCGTATTCCTGACATATTTTTGATATTCTTAAATCGAGGAAGAGTTGCTTTGTCATTCTATTACTTGAAATTACTATTTTAGCAACGCCATCATTTACATTTTTTTTTTAATACACTGTATTTACATTTATTATTTTATTAGAAAATATGTACAAATAAAATTATAAGAATTACATAAAAAAATTAATAAATTAATATTTTTTATATTACAATATTTTAGTCAGAATCATTATTATTAGTGCTATCTGGTTCACATAATAATTATCGTACTTCTGGAGTCAATAAGCTTCGCGTGGTTTTTGGCGCAGTGCGAGAAAGCAAGTCTCTGTTTGTGTCTACTCTTGAAGTTTTTCTTGTGAAATTTTCACGAAAGTTCCTTATGTGTTTGTTTCTTGCTTCGGATGCTTCTTCGGATAACTGTCCTATTGGTAGAACACATGTTTCAATTATGTCCTTTCCATGACACAGAATTTTATGAACAGTGACTGGCATCTTGTACCAAGAATATATGGAGAGATATAATATTAAAGTTTTTTGAGCAAATAGTTCAAATTCCGACGAATTAAAAGTGAAACCTCAACCTATGGTTTCCAAAAGAATGTGAAAACTGTCTAAAAGTCCTACATTTAAACCAATGATATTGGCAGTAACTTCAGAATTTCTAAATTTCCTCTCCTTTAATTTGCCATTGTATAAATTCCAACCTGTATGATATATGGAGCAAATACTCCATAAATCTGATCCCGACATTTAAAGGGGAGAGACTTAACCCCAACATAGTCGTATCAGCTACTTTCGTCGACATTACCTCTACATTATTCATACACTTTGGTGCTGCACCACAAATATAGCAAGTTTGTGATGAAGTGTAACTAGACAGAGCATTACATACCTTATCATACATAAACCAAAGGTATGTTTAACAGTTACGTTGGATTAAGTATCAATATTTGATTTTGAATATAATGGACTTCTTCCTCAATGGCTTGGTGCGTTTTTTTTAGTAAATTGGAACCGTATAGAGGGACAATATCTTTTGAAAGATGGTGGTGGGTTTTGCCATATAACAGTTTTTTCTGTTTCATCTTGACAGAACATTGGAATAGGTACTAAAGTTGTGCTAAATAAGTTTTTGTCATTGAAATTTGCATCATTAAATTTTTGTTTATATTCCATTTGATCAGCACCATCACAACCCCATTTACATACAAGTAAGAAAATTATAGTCGGTCTAGACCGACCATATGATACCCTATACCATGGTTCAGAGACCTTATTTTTCGGTCTAACTAATTCGATATAGAAAATAAGCATAAACCTAATTTGAGTGGCATTTTTATTAATTTTTTTGCTGCAAATATGAAAAAGTTCATATCGGGTGCTATATTTATATGGGGACTAGGTCGAAAAATGGACCGATCTTGACTATATTTGGTAAAGTCACTTATATTTTGAAAAAATTATACAAACCAAATTTGAGAAAAATCCGTGCATTATTTTTGTTTTTGATAGATTTAAGCGAAGATCGGGAAGCAGCTTCTATGGGACCTATGACTAAGAATTGTCCTATAGAGATTATTTTTGGACTACTGATTAATGGATAAAATAAACACATACAAACCCAATTTGACTGAGATCTATATTATAATTTGGATCTTATGGCACTTCATGTCGGTTTCATAGGGGTCATTTGTATGGGGGCTAGGTCTGAGCATGTACCGAATTTCACCAATTTTAATAGCGTTTATCCTATGACAGATAAAAGGTTATACACCAAATTTCATCAAAATATATTCATATTTGCGACCTGTAGTTTGATTGCAAGCTTTACATGGACACACATACGGACGGACGGACGGACATTGCTAAATCGACTCAGAAAGTGATTCTGAGTCGATCGGTATAATAAAGGATGGGTCTAGGTCAAATATTTTTGGTAGTTACAAACAGCAGCACAAAGTGGTATAGGGCATAATAAGAGTGACTTCTTGACATTTTTCGGAATTCACCATTAAAACACCTTTTGTGTCGCACAAAATCTGACAATAATTTTTGTTTTACTTGTGTACCTCTCGAAGGGGAAGCTTGTAAAAATACACTAACAATTTTCGCGGTGTGCCTTCTTCCTGCAGTTCGAAGCTGCATTTTAGTAGCTGTAAACAAATAATTGGACTCTATATTTTTTACTAGTTCCTTTACTGTTCGTTTTTGAGTTTTAAAAGAACTGCCTTCAAAAAATTTTTTTGGTCACCCTCGAATACAGCTAGAAGAAGAAGGAGTTACGTCTAGAATAAATTTTGTAAAATCAATATCCTTGGACATTGCCCTCGACCGTCTTTAACACTGTTGTGTGTTTCTGCAAGATGTTTTCCAACCACGTATATCCTGTGGCCGAAAAACTTACTTACTAAATTTCGTCTAAATATATTCTTATTTATGACCTGTAGTTTGATTACAGTATTTACACGGATACATATACGAACGCACAGACGGACGGACAGACATCGCTAAATTGAATCAGAAAATAATTCTGAGTCTATCGGTGTAACAAAAAATGGGGGTAGGTAAATTTGGTAGCTACATAGGCACAAACTCGTTATACCCTGACCATATAGTAGTATTATTTAAATAACCTTTATTGCTTACTTTTTAAGTAACACACGAGTACTTTTGAATCGCAATATGCCCTTGAATATTGCTGTTGTATATCTATTGATTTGATCACAAAATTTCACAACATCGGCTACCAAAATTGTCAAAACGAATGCTACTTAAAGTAAACAAACAGAATAGTATGCCTTTATTTATAAAATAAATAAAAATGTTTTTTATTTGTTGTCTTGAGAAAGCCTCCGTTTTTATAAAGAAAAATAAATGCAAAATCAAAAAACATACCATAATATATGTAAACACGCCATTAACTTCACGGGCGGATTTCAAAATATTCTAAAGATTTTAAAGATTTCCTTTCATTTTTGGGCGTTTATTGATATGAAATAAAACTACCGGTGAACCAGGTATTTCTTGAAGGTTTTAAATTGACAAACACATGTCTATCCTTAAAAAAAAACACCGATACAAGAGACGAGGGCGTTATCAGACTAAATGTCGCTATATTTGTACAAAATTGTAGGAGTTTTTTCTTCTGAAGAATATTTTCGTTCACATAAATTTTAAATATTTTTTTATTATACTACTGCCAGCATCCTTTCGCTTTCTTTCGTCAAATACCAAAACTACCTGTTTTTTTTTGCTTGAACCAAAATTTTATGACTTTATGCTTCTAGCTAATCTTACGGTATAAATCACAAACATCTACTTAGAATTTGTCTGTACTACATGAAGGACATTTATGTATATCAAACAAAATAATTAACATACATTCACTCACTTTTTTAACTGAAATTGAAAACAAAACTGGTTCATGTTAAAAAAAAAAAACTAACTGATGCCCAGTATTTATGATCAGCCATAAAATGTCACTCTTGCTTTTATACGTCAAGAAATAAAAACAAAACATGCCGTCACTTCTTGGAACATTGAATTACATTCAGAAGTTTATGAGTGGTTAGTATGTATTCCTGCTTTTTTCATTTATATTGTGTTTACTTAAAAAAACTTTACACTGAATTTGAAAAAAAAAATTGTTTATATAATAAATTTTCAGTAGTTATTTACGATTTGCCGAATAAAGGTCGTTTTCGTCGCTTCTATTATTTCCGGATAATAGATAACACGTTGCGGTGTTTATTTCATGATCGTCGCGGTTGCTGCTCAGCAAGCAGTTACGTTATGTACCCAAGTGCATATTTTCTGGTTATAGTACATAACCATTCTTTTTGCTAATTTAAAGGATTGAAATCAATTAGCTCGCCCTAGCCTCACTTGCGAAGTTATAGGTTGTGTAGGGATCTATACGTCAAAATAACCTGGCATTATGTCTAGCTGAAGCTAGCGCCATAAAATTAATGCTACAAAAAAAAATTTAATAAAATGTTCACTTCCATACATGTTCCATTGTCATAACTTGTTCTAAATCCTTCGAAATTTATAAACAAAAACAAATACCTTGTTGTGAGATTAATATGGTAACCGTATCAAACACATGATTCAAATGCTGTGGCACACTTTTCTTATTTCTTGTACAACTCCATTTATTAGAATTTTGATGATTCATTAGAAATTTGACCACACATTAACTCTAATTTTTTGGTTAATAATACGTGATCATTGCATATTATTGTCAGCTTAAAGTACGTGATCTTTTTGAAAAAGAAAAACAATATGGATACATAAACCCAAACTACAAAAATATTGTTCAATGTTTGTTTTTTATTTTTGTTTATTATTTTAAATGATGAACGCTGAATAGTTTTAGGGAATTACTAACCACACATGTCTTTTAGGGAGTTTGCAGCTGCATGGTATTAACATCATTAATGATTTGTGCAAAATTATCGAAAATTGCATGAAGCGTTTGTTTAGTGTGTGTGAAGAAATATTTTATAAAATGTTTTGACTATATATCATTTGTCATGGTTCTAAAACTAAGGCAATCGAAACAACCTTAACACGCGATTTTCCTCTTAAGTTGTTCGCAAGCAATATTTATATTTTTTTTATTAAGTTATCTTTAAAAAATACGCCATTACGTTATTATGTTTAACGACAATCCTGTTATTTGTTATTAGTTTGGTTAAAATAAATGACTAAAATTATAAAATATTTCAACGAAATCTAACTTGGTCCTATTAAAAGTTGGCAAAGAATCAAAGGTCTGCCGTTAAACTGTTTCCAATGTTATTAGAAACTACCAGGGGAGTTTGATCATTACCATGGAAACATGGTTCGGGAAAGGTCTACATGATGTCTCTAAAGCCCAGAAAATAGGAAGCACATTGAAATGAGCTCCCAACACATCCGGTGGATGCGTTAAGTTAAAGCCAATGCAAGTTTTAAAACATAGAAAATCCGAAAAGTTGCCGACAGGAACGCTGCAAAAAAAAAATAATAAAGGCCAAAAGAAAGCACGCAAATTTAAACCATGTTTTATAAAAAAAACTAATGCTCCTTAATAGACGACGAAACGCAAACAGTGGCAGATTTTTAGCAGCTTCTCGGTCAAAATTTTTATGTTGCTAATACTCGAGGAAATGTGTGGCAACCAATATGCAGTTGTGGCAAAAGAAGCAAGTCATTTATTGCAATGGGCTTTATAAATACCGAAATTTATAATAACGAGTATTTGGAAAAAAAAACTGCTTTGGCATCCTGTTACTAAGAGGAGAAAGCTCTTGAGTGGTACAAGAACAGTAACTTTATTATTGTTTCCAGAGATGGAAATCCTACAAACAAGTGGAGAAATATTGGGCTCTAGTGAAGAGGGAGAGGGAAGAGCACAAAAAAGGTTTCCCAAAATGTGGAAGATTTTTAGCGTAGATGGGCTACTTGCTCCAAAAAGTGACAAAAACCACTATGAATGATTATAATGGTTTCTTTTTTATTACATTTTATGTATGTTAAAATTTTTTCGATCTCACTCCTTATTCCTTCTTTGAGTTTTAGGATATGATCATCTGTAGAGCTTTTCTAATAAACACAAGATTTTTTATCCTAATTATGGATTAAGGAAGTGGAACTTAAAGCTGTTTAACTTTATTTAACAATTTTTGCAACACTTAGTTTAAGTTGCAAATAAAATTGTTTATATTAATATACAGCACTTTAATAATTAAGTAGAGGGAAAATTAACTGTAAAAAGAACCCACTTTGTCTCCATATTTATATTACAATCAATGTATTAGTGTTGTAAAAACTTGATATCTTGGCAGCTACTAATATTTTTTTAACGAAGATTTCGATTTAATGTCTTCATTAAACAAGGATCGAATTTCACAAATAAATTAAACACCATTTTAAACAGACTTGTCAACAGATTCATTATGATAAAAAAAACTATAAAAACACATGTCTCCACTACAAATACGACAGTATAAAACGCAAATTATATGTTTATTTATTTTTGTTTATACTTCTATAACCAGAAATTCAGATGAAAATTACGTTCTGCTTCATCCTCAATTCTGCTTAAAAAGTCAACAGCAAATAATGATCGAGTCTTAATCAATGATTATTGTTGAATAGTTGTTTAAAAGTGGCTGCAGTAGTAGAAGTAGAAGTAAGAATTTTTTGTAGCTATGGTAGACTACACAAGTGATGAGATGTACTCATCATCATTATCGGCCAGACATCCAGTTAGTTTGACCGTACGTCATCATCGAATTGAATGGCACATGGTTGTTGGTTTTTGTGGTAAAAGTACACAAACATGTTCCTCTTGCTATGCATTGTTTACCTTTGAAGAGTTCTTTTTTTTTTGTAATTTTCATTTAAATAAATAAATATTGAAATTGAAAAATTTAGACATAAACAAAATAAACACTTGATTTAAATTGTAAAACGAAAAAGAAGGAAAGCAACGAACATTTTAAGCACGCAACTTTGTTCTGTGATGAGACAATGTATCCATATATTGGAGGTATATTCAAGAGAATATCTTAATGTGAATGATTCAATACTTTTGTGGTGACCAATTGATGTTGACGTCTTAATTTTTTTTCCTTTTTTTATTAAAGAATTTTTATAAAAAATCTTTTGTCTATTTACTTTAGTTTACCATACACTTTACATTTCATATTCATTTTTCAAGATACGAAATACGTTGAATACATATGAGCAGGGACATATGCAGGAATTTGATTCAGGGGGGAGCGGCACCAATTTTTTATTTTTGTTTTGCACCATATATTAACATTAAAAGAAGGATTTTTGTATTCTTCATAGTTTAATTATTTATTTATTGCTGAGATCTTCCTTGGTAATAAAATAAAAAACTGTCTTAGTATTAGAGATATCACGAATATTATAATTTCTCTGAAGATATTTTTTAAAATTGTTTTTATTAAATAATTGAAATCAGATAATAAGCAGCGTTGATTTTTGATTGATTTTATACGACTTTCGGTTTAAAACCAATACCGAATATTCGCTTTTCGGCAGAAAGCCGTATATTTTGGTTGTGAAATCTTTACCTCTTATTGCTAAAAGTAAATTTTTTGTGTTTTTTTTTTTTAGAAACAGGTTGTTTATTTAAAAGATCAATTTAAAAAATATAACATATGAGAACAATTTAATTTTCCATTTGACGTTAAAAATATTTCAATAATTTTATGAATTATATCTTCCGATATATGGATATTAATGCTAACGAAGAAAGCCTTTCCTCGCACACGGTATTACGAAGGTATGTTTCAGTCCTTAACGTAGAAAAGCTTCTTTTTGCGGCAGCTGCTGTGACAGTAATGACAATTAACATTTTTATGGTATCTAATAGGTTAGAAAGTTTTTCTTATTATCTTTCCAAAACTCAGTCCAAAAGATAGTTCAACTAAAATAATTTGATGTGGCTCGTTCGAATTATTTTTGCAAAAAAATAAGGGGTCTTCGAAATCGTTGCATGAGAAGCTTATAGCGTTAATGAGATCTACGTTGTATAGCGATTTTATAATATTTTCCTAACAGGTAAATTTGACTTTTAGACTGGAAGTTATTTCGTTTAAATATGAAATAAATAACGTTGCTCTGTAGTACTCCTTTGGGCTGTCAGTTTTTATATTTGAGCGATACTTTTACGCTACTCTTCTGGGAAGTTCAGGGCTGATTGCAAAACTAATTAGCCATTGTAGAAACCTCTTGATGCAACTTTACAAATGCACTGTCTACATCTCGGCGTATTGAATTTAGTCGATTTATAACTAAATTAATTTTATTATAAGCTTTCACAATATCTAAATTTACTTACTGTAAGTATTTAGACAACTAGTGGAAAAAAAATCAAAACAAAGCTGCAAATTGCCAAATTAAGATGAACTCAAATCTACATATACGGTTATGTAAACAACACTCAATATTACAACCTACAAAACTTCTGTCCACAGAAATTATAACCATCCTGAAAACCCGTATTAAGTATGTCAAGAAATAAGGAAATATCTTTTTTTGTCATTTATTACATTGGTAATTACCAATTAAGTTAAACCATACAAATAAATGACCTAATATGTAAACAATACGTAACAATATGTAAACAAATGGGGAAATTTTATTATAATTATTACAGAATCGAATTTTATGAGAACGAATTATCTATAGATTTAAATTGAATTTTAATAAGCTAATTTAGTTCCAAGAAAAAAAAGAGTTAAGAGTTAAGAGTCAAGACCCACTCAAATTCCTAATTTAAATTGGTAATATTCTTTTTTCTTGAAATTTTGGAGAGAGATATCATTTATCAAATATGGATTTATTTTTTTAATTTAGAATAATATATATCTCTTACTTCTAAAATTGTTGATGATATATTTAGACACAAATTAAGAGTATGTGAGGCGCAATGGACATAAATAGCGCTTAGATATGGCTTGAACGCCAATATGCCGTCCAGACATTATTGCGTTTCCGTCATATCTTTGTCCTCTCAACATATTAAAATCAAGTCCCAGGTTTTTGACTGTCTTAAGTAAAGTTTGTGAAATTTATTTTCCTGTATTCCATTCAAAATATTCTCTAATTTGAATCGAACTTTTGTCAAAAATCTAACCCACAAAGTCAACTGTTTCTTTCCACTAATGTCAGCTGACTTCTTTGACATGTTTTTTTTTCAATTTCTTTTCCCATTATATTAGTTCATTTTGTATAAACGGACTAATATAGGAACCATTTTTATTAGTGATTTTTCTCAACTATTTTTAAATACTGCACCACCTTTTGCCCTATATCTCAAAAGAGCTCTAAAGTTTCCATCATTTGCGGCTGGTTCTTCAACTGAAAGCTGCTTATTATTTATTAGTTAATTGAAATGTCAAAGTTAGCTCTAGTTTAGGAAATTATTTTAACAAATTTAGATATTTATTTTAAACCTGCTTATTTACATTTGTATGAAAAACTTTGAGGTGAATTTAAAAAAATCAAATTTTTCTATACAAATGCAAACCGAAACGCAAACTCAAAAGATACAACCTGAGGGCGTAAACCTAATGGTAGCTTCATTATTTATAAAACAAAAATATTGCATTGATTACAATCGACTACAATAAATTTAAGTTTAAATTTTTAGGACATTTTTTTTTACGTTTTCATAATTGGAAAAAAAAATTTCATAATAAAAAAAATATTAGAATGAATATACGTACAATAATTTTTAAGTACTTTTAAATTACTCTACAAATTTAAAGAAATGTGATAATATGATGTGAAAGTGTATAAGGCTACGCCTCTGCGTACGAGTATAAGACTATACGAAATGTCTGCCCATGTCTATGTTTATTTAGTTTTAGGCATATTTAATTGCAATTGCGTGTCGTCGGTTATTGGTTGTGTTGTTATTATTATTTTTATTTTATTTTGTCTAGTTTGTTTGAAAAATTGTTCTCCATTCTTGAGAACAAAAGAGCATAAATGTTTCAAGTTGGTCAATGTATACATATTTATACAAGTGGCAAAAAATAAATAAATAAGCAAAGATCTTGAAAAATTTATTAACCGAATTATGAAGTAAAGCAGTTTTTTAATTTGCTCGTATTCAAAGCAAATATTCAATGGAGTTAAAGAATCAAAACAGGATGCACAAAATTTCAACTTAGTGTTGGAAAAAATAAACAGTGGAACTTGTGGCTGATGAATGATGTTTAATAAATATATATTATACTGTAAAACTTTTTAGAGTTCATTGTGTGTGGGGGGGGGGGGGGGGGGGTGAGAAATTCCAAGCCAGGATAGAAGTACTAGGCCAGTATAGCAAAACCTCCAAAGGATTTGACGTTTTCGGATCAAAATTTTTTCAACACGTTTCATATTTTTTCTTTTCTTTATGTTTTTTTTTTGCTGTTTTCTTCAGCTATAGAACCACTGATTGTTTCTCTTTTTATTCTTTGAAGTAAAGGAAATCGATGATAAGGGGTTCCTGTGACAGTCCAACGCTTGGACATGCGCTTAAATTCACTTTAACTGAGAATGGCATCCTTATCCTTAACTTGGAGAACAGCAACTGAAATAAGAAAAGAAGGAAACAATTAATTATACAGAAAAAATGTTATTAGGTTTTTTTTCGTATCATCATTCATCAGCCACCCTGTGTAATACCACTACTATGAACTTGGGCGATTCCAGAACAACCCGACATGCAGTAGTTTGAAAATAAAAACTTTGGTGAAAAGTGGCAACCTTATAAAACATGTGTTTTAAGTTTTCAAACGAATTCATTGAAGTGTTTTAACATGGAAAAAATTGGCCAGTCCAACAAATATTAAAACCGAACTAGATTATACTCTGGGGGAATCTGCCCCTTTGTTTATAACTCTAAAATAATGGGTGGCACTCTTCAAACGAGGCTCTGCGAGCTGTCAAGACGAACACCATAGTGACCGAGCAATTGAGGTGGCCACACCAGAAAAGATTAAGAAAATCCACAAAATGGTAGAACAAAAAACGTCATTGTGAAGATGTTTCAATAGAGTGTTTGGCGTTGGCAAGTTTTTGCGACGATTCATAACCATGGATGAAACATGGATCCAACACTTCACACCTGAGGCAAAGAAGCCAGTTTCATATGCAGGCAAGTGGCGTCTATTTTTCGAGATGCGCGTCGGATAATTTTTATTGATTATTTTCAAAAAGAAAAAACAGTCAACGGCTAGTATGATGCTAACTTATAACAGCATTTAAGTTATTACATTAAGGAAAGGAGGCAGCAATTTGTAAAAATTAAAGTGTTGCGATGGCAAAAATCCATGAATTAACGTTCGAAATGTTCCTCATCATGCAACTTATTCGCCAGATCTCGCTCTCCCGCATAATTTTCTATTTCCAAACTTTAAAATATTGCTCCACCAACAATGACGAGATGGAGTCGACGTTTGATGGCTATGTCAAGGAGCTAGCAGTTCTTAATATAAACAGGGTATCGAAGCTATTGAATATGAAAAATGAAATTATGTTGAGATATAAAGAACAATTTTCTTGCTTTTGTTATATATTTACCTAGTGTATATTTACCTTGTCTATAAAAAAAATGCATTAAATATTTAGTTTTTCTCATCTGCACTTTGGAGATGATGATCTGCTATGATGTCGTCTGGTTTTAATTTCATTCATAGATGGCTCTCTCAGCTTACAGTAGCATTTATTGGCCAGACATGTTCTACTTACAATTTTCACACTAACACCGTCACCTCATTTTTATTACATATTGAGAGCGGAACAGCTTTTTAAACTCATGTACATCTATTTTTTTATACAAACAACTCAAATTTCAGCTAATATGAGATTCTCCCGAGAGATAATTAAATTTAATTTAACTTTCAACATCAACAATATAATTTCATAATTATCATTGTCTAAAAAATTCAACAAAAAATTTTAATGTAATTATAATTAACATATAATTATGTTAAACAAATGTTAATTGCAATTCAAAACAATGACAATAATTTTCTCACACATTCTTGCTGAAAATTATTTCAAAAAACGTAAAAAAAAATAATATAGAAAAAAAAGAGAATTCAAAAAATATATTTCTTTTTAGAATTTGCATTTGTATGAAGCATTTGCAATATTTCTCAACGTGGGAGTTTCTTTCTAAGATTTTTATACACAATTGTTTGTTGGTGGCAATATTTTTTTTTTCATTCGTCACACACACTCACTCACTACAAACCATACACTCGACTAATGATGCATACCCAAGAATTTAACTGCTATTTGCTGTAACAACAACAAATGGTAGTAGGAACTGTTTGATTAAATATACGAGTAGTAAACATTGCTGCAGCATTGTTATGGCAGCAGTGAACACTTGCAACATTTTTGCCAAGAAAAGCCATTGAAGCTAAAGAAAAGTACAATTGAATCGAAAGATGAAAAAACATTTAATTTGAAAAAGATTTTTCACACATTTGTTGCTGATTTTCTATACAAATATATGGTGTAACAACATACAACATACAAAAAAAAAAAGAAAATATTTCATTTGTGTTGCTGCCGATGTTAATACTCGTATGAATGGTAAGCATTACCTGTAACATATTTGCCTGATGTATGTATGTATGTATTTATGTTTGTCTGAATGAATGTTTAACAAACAATAAAGCAATTGTAAAATGGTTGAAATGACAGAGACTAATACGGTTTGTTGTCTGCTGCAGCCAGCTTACTTGACTGTTTAACTTGGCAAGTTGGATTATAAAATATGTTTCACATTGCATTTCTTTAGGAGGTTTCCTGATTCAAAATTGTTCGTAAGAAGCGCTTGACACTTTGCCAACAGTTGGTGTTGCATAGGGCAGCACAGTGGTTAGAATTGTTTTTAGGCTAAAGTTAATTTATGTTAATGAAAATTTGAAGATGCATCCAAGTTAAAGACAAAGTTTGCTAGCATCTCGAAAAATAGGTAGATAAATTATTTATGAAACTACGACTAGTTATTAAATTTAATTACTTTAGCTGAATCTGCCACTGCCAACCACTGTGTTCCGTTGGCATTCATGTGTGCCAACAATATTTTCTATTACAATCTTTATTTACACAGTTGTTTCTTATAATATTTGTCATCGTAAAGATGATGATAAACACTTCATCTTGTGTATGAATGTTAATTTTATTGACCCAATTCTCAAGCAGTTATTGGAGCATAGAGAGAACAACATGCCATTAGCTCATGTTAGCTGTATCATACCAGGAAGATGTGTTATTGTAGTCGATTATGCAACACAAGGAAGTGTATTTCTGTTCCTATTTTCTTATGAAATTAAATTATTTCATACACATAAATATCTGAGTAAATCACTTTTATTTTCTATACATTACTCGTATACTGTTGCTGTCTTTCCCAGATCAAATGCAAATTTTGAACGACATTTTTCGATTTCTTTTAGTTTCATTAAAATATTTTGCATTGTTATCATTGTGTTGTTGTTTAAAACTATTTTTGTATTGTTGCTTGTTGGTTGCAAGACATATGTTAAGTGTTGCTCCAGTTATGTCAAAACATAAAGACATTGTTGTGTTATGTAACTTTAATTTGAAAAACGGAAAAAATATAATAAAGAAAAACATTAGCCCATACTTGAGTGGGTTTCTTTTATAATTTACAAGAAACATTTACTACGTACTGACCAAACCAAAAACGAAATGTTATTGTAATTTATTATAGTTTGCTGATCATTAATAGTATCTTAAAGGTTCTTCACTTTTGAAAAAAAAAAAAAATAATACAATATCTATTTCACCAATTTCTTGGATTAATCGAACTTTTAATGATTATTTTTCGGTTATATTATTCAATAATGTAGATTGTGAAATTATCAAAATTTTTGTGTACCCTATACAAATATGAGGTCAGGTTATAATGATTTTGTGCTGATGTTTGCAACTTCCAAAAATATCTGATCTAGACCCAACTTTTATTATACCGATCGACACAGAATCGCTTTCAGAGTTGGTTTAGCGATGTCCGTCCATCCATCCGTCCATCCCTCTGTGTGTCCATGTAAATTTTGTAATGAAACTACAGTTTGAAAATATGAATAGTTTTGATTTATCTTATTAACTATAAATAAACAAATAGTTTGAAAATAATATACAATACAAAGACCCTTATGCGAGTTCTCAAGTATAATATTTATAAAACTAAATATATTTTTAATAATCTTAATTGTGATATTTACATTTATGTGATAATTATGAATGTTATGTAAGAAGAAATTGGAAAAAACCTTACTTTTATATTTAGAATGGAAAAGAATTGGTCAAGAGATAAAAAAAAAAACAACAATAAGCTGATTGGAACTAATTCGATAGCCACCAATATTTTTTAGCATTAATATTTGGTATCATATGTTTATCTTCGGAATAAACACTTGTATCAAATCTACTATTTTCAGAAGTTAACTGATTGCTTAAAATAGCTTTAATATTGGCCCTTCTATAAATGTGGTATATTATAGGTATGCCCGTTTCATCCTGGATGTATCCATATTTATCTAGGTAAAGGAAAGCTTCCGGTGGAGCGTATCCTTGTTGTAACGATTTACATATGTATCCCTCATCTACGTAGTATGGTGCCATAATTAAATTATTTTCCCAATACTCTGTACATTTCACAATGTGATCTCTTATCAAATGAATTATAAAATTATCAATTCGACCAACCTTGGCCTCTTTATATAAAATTTTATTAGAAATATATTTCTTGTAGTCGCTATTAGCAGATCTATAAAGAGAAGTACAACTCCTCAAACACTTTCTCTCAAACAATCTTAATCTCTCCATGTAAGATGGGGATATGTTATACCAAATTTGGCAACCGTATGTTAAAATGGATTTAATTAAGGACTGATACATAATTAATTAAACTCTAGGTTTTAAATACCGCGATAAAAATAGTCTTTTGTACAAAAAGTAAGCATTTCTGGCTTTCTTTAGCTGAATATTAATATGATCATTAAAGTATAGGAATTTATCAAGATTGATACCCAAGTATTTTACGATTTATTTATTTGGAATAACAAAATTATTAGCAGATTTTATGCTAAAAGACTTCCAATTACGTCTTATATCATTAGTACATTTTCCAACGGGAGGGCGAAAAAGTATTGTTTCGCATTTGTTCAAATTGATTTTCATATGCCAATTTATTGTATATTTCTCTATAATATAAAAATATCTTTGTAATTTATCGTTAATTTTTTGTATCTTATTATCAGAGTGATAAATTATTAGATCATCAGCAAACCCGACGACATTCTGGATCTTGCTCAAAAGGTCATGTATGAAAATATTGAAAAGGAATGGTGCATTTACCGTGCCCTGTTGTAATCCATTAACAATAATAAATTTCCTTGAACTTGTTGATTTTCCATTGCAAACTTGGAAACATTTATTACTTAACATATTATATATCAGTATTAAAAAATGCATTGGAAATCCATAGTTTAACAATTTGAAGACTAAACCCGGAATACAGATATTATTGAAAGCTTTCTCTAGATCTATCAAACAAGCCCCTGTAACTAAGGCCTTGTTCAAATTCCATTGTATGTCTGAAACTAATAGATGTATCGCATGAATGGTGGAAAGTTTATGTTTGAAACCGAATTGGTTATCATTTATCAAATTTATCTCCTTACATGTTTTTATTGTTGTTGTTAATGCAGGCTTCAAAAACTTTACTTATATTTGGTAGTAAGCTGATTGGGCGTAAATTTTTTGGATTAGTAATATCCTTATCCTTCTTTGGTATGACGACTACTTTTGCACTTTTCCATGCATGAGGAAAATAAGAGTTATTAAGTAAAATTATTGAAAAGTGTACAATACTGGAGAATGATTTGCTCAGGAATGTTTTTAATACAATATTGGGAACGTTATCAATGCCACAGGAAAACTTTCGTTTTAAATTTTTATAGTTAATAGTTATAGTTAATAAGATAAATTTGTAAATAAAATAAACTTAAATAAAAAAAAAAAAATGAATAGTTTTGATGAAACTTAGTGTATAAGCTTCTGTTAACCATATCATTATTGAAAATTGTGTAAATCGGTTCATGTACAGACCTAGTCCCCATACAAATGACCCCTATGAGATCGACTTAAATTGCCATAAATCCAAACTATCATAGAGATCTCGCTCAAGAAAACAAAATTGCACAGATTTATCTCAAATTTTGTTTTTCTATATTTTTGCAAAAAAAAAAAAATAAGTGACCCTTCCACTTAAGGTCAGGATCAGTCCATTTTTCGTCATATCCGAAGGCAAACAAGTAAGAAAATTATAGTCGGTCTAGACCGACTATATGATACCCTATACCATGCGTTTACCCAACTAACTGGATATAGAAAATAAGCATAAACCAAATTTGAGTGGGATTTTTATTAATTGTAAATAAAATAAACTTAAATAAAAAAAAAAAATGAATAGTTTTGATGAAACTTAGTGTATAAGCTTCTGTTAACCATATCATTATTGAAAATTGTGTAAATCGGTTCATGTACAGACCTAGTCCCCATACAAATGACCCCTATGAGATCGACTTAAATTGCCATAAATCCAAACTATCATAGAGATCTCGCTCAAGAAAACAAAATTGCACAGATTTATCTCAAATTTTGTTTTTCTATATTTTTGCAAAAAAAAAAATAAGTGACCCTTTCACTTAAGGTCAGGATCAGTCCATTTTTCGTCATATCCGAAGGCAAACAAGTAAGAAAATTATAGTCGGTCTAGACCGACTATATGATACCCTATACCATGCGTTTAGAGACCCTATCTCTCAGACCCAACTAACTGGATATAGAAAATAAGCATAAACCAAATTTGAGTGGGATTTTTATTAATTTTTTCGGCTGCAGATATGAAAAAGTTCATATCGGATGTTATATCAATATGGGGACTAGGCCCAAAAATGGACTGATCCTGACCATGTTTGGTAAGGTCTCTTGTATTTTGCAAAAATATATACAAACAAAATTTGAGAAGAATCAGTGCAATATTTTAGTTTTTTGATAGATTTAAGTGAAGATCGGGAAGCAGCTCTATATGGGGCCTATGACTAAGAGTTGCTCCATAGAGATAATTTTTGGACTACTGATTAATGGATGTAATAAACACATACAAACCCAATTTGAATAAGATTTATATGATAATTTGTATCTTATGGCAAGTTAAGTCGATTTCATAGGGGTCACTTGTATGGGGGCTAGGTCTGAACATGGACCGATTCTCACCAATTTCAATAGCGTTCATCCCATGGCCGATAAAAGATTAAATACCCAATTTCATCAAAATATATTCATATTTGCGACCTGCAGTTTGATTACAAGCTTTACATGGACACACAGACGGACGGACGGACGGACGGACGGACATCGTTAAATCGAATCAGATAGTGATTCTGATTCGATCGGTATAATTAAAGATGGGTGTAGGTCAAATATTTTTGGTTGTTACAAACAGCAGCACAAAGTCATTATACCCAAACCACATAGTGGTATAGGGTATAAAAATGAGTAATAATGCCACTCAAATTTGGTTTATGCTTATTATACCCTATACCACTATGTGGTTTGGGTATAATGACTTTGTGCTGCTGTTTGTAACAACCAAAAATATTTGACCTAGACCCATCTTTAATTATACCGATCGAATCAGAAACACTTTCTGAGTTGATTTAACAATGTCCGTCCGTCCGTCCGTCCGTCCGTCTGTGAGTCCATGTAAACCTTGTAATCAAACTGCAGGTCGCAAATATGAATATATTTTGATGAAATTTGGTATATAAGCTTTTATCGGCCATGGGATGAACGCTATTGAAATTGGTGAGAATCGGTCCATGTTCAGACCTAGCCCCCATACAAATTACCCATATGAAATCGACATAAATTGCCATAAGAGCCAAATTGTCATATAGATCTTACTCAAATTGGGTTTGTATGCGTTCATTACATACATTAATGAGTAGTCCAAAAATGATCCCTTTGACCCCATATAGAGCTTCTTCCCGATCTTCACTTAAATCTATTAAAAACAAAAATATTCCACTGATTCTTCTCAAATTTTGTTTGTATATATTTTTGCAAAATACAAGAGACTTTACCAAACATGATCAGGATCGGTCCATTTTTGGACCTAGTCCCTATATAGATATAGCATCCGATATAAACTTTTTCGTATCTGCAGCCAAAAAAATTAATAAAAATCCTACTCAAATTTGGTTTTTGCTTATTTTCTATGTCCAGTTAGTTGGACCTAAGAGATTGTGTTTCTAAACGCATGGTATAGGGTATCGTATAGTCGGTCTAGACCGACTATAATTTTCTTACTTGTCTTATATATTCAATTAGTTGAACTTAAGAACGCATGATATAGGGTATAATTTTCTTACTTGTTATTGTATAACTTAATGTTATAACGAAAAATCTAAGATAGTCATAAACATATACGTACACTGCCACTCATATGAATAGGTACAGTAATTTTATACCACTATGTGGTTTGGGTATAATGACTTTGTGCTGCTGTTTGTAACAACCAAAAATATTTGACCTACACCCATCTTTAATTATACCGATCGAATCAGAATCACTATCTGATTCGATTTAACGATGTCCGTCCGTCCGTCCGTCTGTGTGTCCATGTAAAGCTTGTAATCAAACTGCAGGTCGCAAATATGAATATATTTTGATGAAATTTGGTATTTGATCTTTTATCTGTCATGGGATGAACGCTATTGAAATTGGTGAGAATCGGTCCATGTTCAGACCTAGCCCCCATACAAATGACCCCTATGAAATCAACATATATTGCCATAAGATCCAAATTATCATACAAATCTTAGTCAAATTGGGTTTGTATGTATATATTACATCCATTAATCAGTAGTCTAAAAATGATCCCTATTGGACAACTCGTAGTCATAGGCCCCATATAGAGCTGCTTCCCGATCTTCACTTAAATCTATCAAAAAACAAAAATATTGCACTGATTCTTCTCAAATTTTGTTTGTATATATTTTTGCAAAATACAAGAGACTTTACCAAACATGCAGCCGAAAAAATTAATAAAAATCCCACTCAAATTTGGTTTATGCCTATTTTCTATATCCAGTTAGTTGGGCCTGAGAGATAGGGTATCTAAACGCATGGTATAGGGTATCGTATAGGCGGTCTAGACCGACTATAATTTTCTTACTTGTTTTCTATTTCAATGCTTATAAAAAAGTCAAAAGCTGTTTATTCTTTACATAAATAAATAATAAATATTAATATTTGATATGCAGATATTTATTTATAATGCGTTTCTTTAATTTCATACAATATTAGGTGTCTCTGAGTCTCTTGAATAAAAACATTCAATTAATGAAAATTTTAAAATAATTATTATTAGTTTATGTAATTATATATTTATTATGTGACAACCATCCCCAAACATACTTAATAATATTGAGGTTTAGCGAATATGGAGGACACTTCAACAAATCGATGTTTTGAGTTTAAATCGAAGTTGCAACCGTTCGAGCGGCATAGATTGAAGCACTGACATATTGGAAAATCTCTGGTGGCGTTCTAAACATATTGCGGAATTCTGGAAATGCCCTTTCCAACATTTCTATGTATGGAAGTCAACATTTGAAGATCACAGGTTCCATAATGGGATATCGCTCCCCATAACATAGCACCACCTTCACGGCTATGGTGTTGTTACGCAGATCATGGAAGTAAAAGTAATACCCATCTGACCCATCCAGGTTAGATATTTTTTCATCTGAAAACACGACACGTTGCCATTCAGATTTCCATGTCATACAAAAACGTGAAAAATTCAAGCTGGCTTCCTGGCAGGCGGCATTCAGTGATGATTTTTTTTATTTTTTAATTTTAATCTTTTCAGGTGCTTATCACTACAACTAACACGCTTCGCAGTTGAAACAAATGTTCAAATTCAATGAATAATGTTCAATTCATGTGTATATCGGAATATTTTAATAACTTATTTGTAAAACACAAAATATTTTAATGTGTAATTAAACTTTTTTGAGAAAATCATTTCTAAAATCTATAACTTCCGATTCTCTTTAGTGCAGTATGTAATTATAATAATATCACGACCCAATTAGTGTCCGTGTAACGGATTGACTCTTTCATTGACTGCTATTTCACAAACTTAATTAAATGCATTGTAAAAATTACATTCGTTACCTTGCATGTTTTCAATAAAAATTAAACTCTAAATATAAATTACGTGCGTGTTGAAACATGGATTTTAGCGCTTTTAAAATCTATAACCCAGCTTTAAGAAAATGATTCAACTTGAAATGTAATATTTTTGTTATTTTATGACTTACTTTTGTGTATTCAACAGATTCTGAGTAAATAGTAATAAAAATAATACTTAAAAAGAAGACGAAGAAGATGAAGAAAACAGATAAAAATCGCTGCAAAAGTTTTTTTTTTTTTTTAATAATGAAATATTTTTTAAGATTCCTATATGTTAATACAAAGTTTTTGTATAATTTAACGAAAAGGGATAAAGTCATAAAAATTTAATAAATGTTTATGAATATGAAAAAGAACAGAGAAGATGAGTAATAAAAATGTTGATCTTAAAATTATTAAAACGGAGTTGTTGTTAATCACAAATTTTGATTTGATATAACAAAAGTGTTAAGCTTCATAACTCTAAAGTAGTTAAATTTTATATCAAAACTATTAAGTTTTAATAAAAAGAAAAAATCGAATACCTCTAAAAAAAAAAAACTAGTTAACGAACTATAATAAAATGTATTAAAAACAAAATCTTGAAATTTATGATCTTTTTTTTTTTTTTTTTTTTTGATATGATAACCTTTTTTTTGTCCAAAGAATCTTAACTGATATGGACTAATAATTTAAGAAATATTTTCATTTTAAAGTTTGGTTTTTGAGATGCAGTAGCAAGAAGGCGTAACGGTGACCTAAACTAAACAGCATGAAGACAGGCAGCCAGTCAGCGAGTCAAACATTCAGCCAGCCAATTTATTGTTTGTTTGAGTTTTTTTTTTTCTTTCTTTTTAATATTTAAAAACAGAAAGGTGTGTCTTTTTTCTTGTTCTATACCGGCTTGGTTTGTTATTGTGGTTAAAGGAGTCTGCTGCCTCAGAGAAGTTGATATTAGATTTTAAGATAACAAATATGTTTATTGAATATTTACATTTACCACAGCATACCTCTTCATATAAGAGCTACATTAATATAATTTTATAAAACATATTACTAATTGCTGTTGAGACAATTCCTAGCTATTATCTGGACGTAGGCATCATGAATTTGAAAAGAGAACCAAATCAACGACAACTAGTTATATGACAAATATTTTTTTATGTTCAATTATTAGAAAAGAATATTATTACAGTGAATGAAAAAGAACTTTAAAAATAATGAAAAATAAAGTAATCTAAGAAATAACATTCTGCATAAAAATGGGGTGGCATGAGTGAAGTTACCTTTATTGAAAATTTCAACAAAACACACTACAATTATAATTGATTTTCATCAATTTGGTACTTTCTCAAACCCATTGTTGGACAAAATTATTTCGGGTTTTTATAATTTTATTAACTTATAATTACAAATAATAAGGATGATATAAGGATAACAACAATGGATAATTTAATACACAAAACCAAAGTATTTTATATAAATTTTAAGTATTTGATGTTCTAAGGAAATCATTTATTTTATTAATTGCGGAGGTTTTTTTTAGAGTTAAAGAACTTTAATTTGAAATAAAGTAAAAAATATTCTTAATATAGATTACAATGACTTTTTTGATAGAAAATTTTATGCCATTAATACTTTAATATGATTTGAAGGCTGGCGCGTACATGGCACAATTTGGAGCTTCAATTTTGACACACTTTTCGCAGCATTTGCAGGTGTTTAATTATCTCCGGTTTTTCGGCATAGACGAGTGACGTGTGACCCAAAAAAAAAAAAAAAAATAATTTATTGGGATTAAATTAACAAGACCATTACGCGAAATTATTCGCTCATCAATGGTTTATTTGCGTAAATTATTTGTAGCGTGCGCTGTGCGGCAGGTGTCTCCGTACTGTTTGAACCCCATGTCAGTATGATTAATACCAGCTAATTGTAATCATTTCTCTCATGATCGTTTCTAAAGACATATGGACCAATGACTCCGCCGGTCCATAAAGCGCACCAAACTGTAATTTTCTGCGGATGAAATGATACTTGGACAAAAGTTTGTAGATTACCTTCACTCCAAATGTGACACTTTTGCTTATTTACGTTACGAAAAATCAAAGTCAATATAAATTTCTAATTTAGCCCATTAGCTGAATTACGGCGTACACGATGGTCATTTCGCTTTACTTCTTAAAAGCTAGTAAACCAAGATGCTTTCATAAATCTTCTATAAAGTGCATGGGCCCATCCCCGGCGCCGAATTCATCGATGTGGGTCTTTTTCAATGCTTTGCTATACTTGTTCGGTGCGCACTCTTTGGCATCTTACGGGATCCACATTATCATTTAGAGCAAATGTGATGAGAACACGATCCGTACATATTCGAATTAGCCGCTCTGATGGACGATTATTACTACCATAAAGTGGACGAAGTGCACGATAAGGTTGACGAACAGAATCATTATTTTGATAAAAAATTTCAACAATTTGCAACCATTGATCTCATGTGGGTCTATCCATGATTAAATAGCAATCCAAACTAAACAAATAGCAACTATCAGTTATTAAGTCGATTGTCATTTTTTTTTTTTTTTTAATTTATTTAAGCATTTTATAATTATAAGTAATGCCTAACAAATAGTTACTACAACTAGTCTCTACAGTGACTAACTGGTATTTTTTTATATTTATGATGGAATTAATGATTCAGTTCTTAATCCTGCGGTACATATGCTTGTCTAAGGCCCAGCAGATCGTGAGACTTAGTGCGGTTGAGTCTCCTGGTCAGATCAGAAGTATGCAAAAGTGGTTGAATTTCATCGCTTAAGTGAAGTTGAAGACGTCTTATGTGTTTCTGGGCTATTTGTGAGGCTTCTTGCTTAATCGTAGAGATGTTTAGGTCCCGATGTAGGTCATCATTTCTGATATACGAAGGTGCCTTGATGATGTCTCTTAAGACTTTATTCTGGAATCGTTGTATAGGTTCGATTATTGTATTTTTGGCGCAACCCCAAAGTACACCAACATATGACCAGACTGGTTTGAGTAACGATTTATAGATCATTAATTTATTTTCGGTTGATAGCTTTGAGTTTCTATTCATAAGCCATTTTAGTTTCCCATATCTAATGTCTAGTTGTTTTCTGTTCTTTTTAACGTGTTCTTTCCAGTTTAGCTTCGCTTCTAAGGTCATTCCAAGATATTTTGCCGAGTTTGCTTTTGGCACTTCTGTCTGTTCTATAACTAAAGGAATGTGTGTTATACGTTGTAATGTAAAGTCCACATGAACTGAATTATGAATTGTTCAGTTTTAGTCCCCATATTTTGGTCCATTGTTCTATTGCAACGAATGCTGTTTGTAGTCTATCTATGGACTCCTTATTTGTTTGAGCCGTCGAGAGTATAACGGTGTCATCTGCGAACGTTTCTACAACACAATTGTTATGGATTGTCATATTTTGAGTGAATAGGAGATACAAGACTGGTCCCCATATGCTACCTTGCGGTACTCCTGATATTATTGGGTATAACTCGGAGTATTGATTTTCATGTTTCACTTTGTAGTATCTGTTGGTAATATATGATTCGAGTAGATCATAGTACTTTCTTGGTAATATAGTTTTAAGTTTTTGAATTAATCTCAAGTGACAAGTGGTTGTCAAATAAAGTATCAAATATTTTTTTTTATTATTTTATTATTTTATTATTTATTTTATTTTTCTATTTAAATTTAGAACAGTGTTCAAGGATGTATGAAGGACAGGGAATTCGAGATACGTATACTATTACAGTCATAAAGTTTTCAAGAAAAGTTTATTGATCAGTATTTAGAATATTTACTTTTTGCCTCTAAAAATCTTGTGGAACTCGTATCACAATTTTGTTGTCAAAAAATTTTTGCCTAAATAACTCAATTGATTTTTGAAAATGTATCAAAACAAAAAGCGTTTAAACAATTATTTCATTTTGTTTAATTTGTTAATTCTAAATCGAATCAAGTTCTCTAGTTGAGACATGCATTTCATGATTGTGTCATTATTCAGGTGCAAAATATTGTTAAATTGCATATAAATATTCAATTAAAACTAAGGCTTGTTGTGTTCTAGTATTTTTTTTTTTTTTGTTTTTTGTTTTCCTTTAAACTTGTTATCTTGTTTTATTTATCAATAAAATGTTGCAAATAAATATAAAAATGTATTTGCAACTGCATGTTTAAAAGCTGTTATTAACATATGCTCTTGATATGGATATGAACATATCGAACAAAACTAACAAACCCAAGCCAAACCATATTCAAAATACATAGTAAATGTAAAAATTTCTAAAAAAAATATATATAATAAAATAAAATAAAACTAATAAATTGCCCTGAAGCTGTTGCATGGAGCGCGCAATAGAGGGAAACAAAATTAACTAAAAATAAAAACTTGATTTATTTTTGCCATTAAGCTATGAATATGTAATAAATGTTGCTTTTTAGAAGCAAAATTATATTATATATATATATATATATATATATATATATATATATATATATATATATATATATATTTCAATGCAGACAGCTAAATAACAAATATTAAAAAATTTTAAGTGATGAAAAAAAATTTTAATAAATTTGTAAAATGCTAAGGGAAGTCATACAATTTATATTCGAATTAATTAAATTGTTTTTGCCAACTTTATGGAACTTTCTTATGAGAAACAAATACATTTGAATACTGTAGCAAAGTTTTTATTTTTAATTTCTCGTACTTAAGAATTTTTGGTTATTGTACGTAACTCATTCATATTTATAATGGTTTTACTTTCAGGCACTTACAATAAACAGAATCAGGCTATCTCGCTTATTGTGCCTGATGTAAAATTTTTGTTTAAAGATTTTCAACAGGCTAAACGCTATCAGGTAAAACTGTCATAAGTCAAACATGAAATTTGAGACTTCTGTCTGACATTTAATGAATTACGGTTTAAAATAAAAACTTTGTATTATGAATGAGAATGAAATACACAAATACAAGGAAAAAAAATATATTATTTCAAACAAATATACCAAAAAATTTAAAAATATTGAACACATATTTTATGGAGTACCCTTTAACACGATACTTATATATTAAGATGACAACAACAACGACGACGACGACGACAATATGATGACGATGACGACAACATTTACAATATAAGAAAAAAAAAATACATAATATGAAAAATATCAATACTATCCGTTTGGTCTTTTTTATCTGATAAGTTGGTAAGGGCATAGGTTTTTCTGAACACGGTCTCCATTTTTTAGTTTTTTGGACCACATGAAGTTCCTTAAATTGTATGGGAGTATTATATGGCACAACAGACACGACGGGGCTTCTAATCATCGTCATGAAAGCCAACAGTTAACAGCAGCGGCAGCAGCAACAACGTCATTGTTATCATCATAATTTCGATGGAAAGAATGGGTTAATATTTTTTAAATGTTATTAATTATCATAAATGTTTCTTTTTGTGGTATTTTTTTAGTAAGAATATTATATGTGGTCTACCAAGAATATAACATACCCTACATCTATTATATATAGATATTAATTTTACCGTTACATTTAAATTAAGTAAATCATAATTCACGAAAACTTACTAAATAGTTGCTTCCTGTCAACAAACAAATTTTGAGCCTTAAAGACATTTTGTATCGCCTGCAGAAATATTAAACTTTAACTGAAATGTGTAGGGCCTAGTCCCCAAAATGTTACGATGGTTTCCATATTCAGAAAGGAAACACCTACATACTAACAACACTTAAAAATTAGTTATTTGTAAATTATTTCTAGTTCTGATATGGTGACTATGAAAAAATTTATCCCACTCTGCTTGTTTATGGCCTATTGATTTATGGGTTTGATGCTGACGCAGGGCATAACTCTAATTTTAATAATATTAGAATGATCTTAGTCGATTAAAGTTATTCTAGGTTTATATGTTTTTAAGTTGGATGTAAATCATAACTGCCTGATACAAAGAGCGATGTAGCGCACAAATACAACCAAAAATTTAAGTTTTCATTGAAAAAAAAACCAAGAATTTCACATTAACCTCAACCCATATACGAGTAAGGAAAAAAAAAAACGAATTGATGAAACTTTTGAGATAAGAAATGATATACCGAATATTAAAAATAATTTAAGGATTTATCTGGAGGAAGATACAAAAAGAAACAGTTTATTAGGGGTATTCAAAGCCAATCACATTCTTGAATTACGTAAAATCAAACAAAAAAAAATTAAAAAATTTCAAATTTAAAATATTTGTTATCGAACTGCAAATTATCATCAAAAATAACCAATGTAGTCAAATATTATTTTCAAAAATACTTTACCATCGAAGTGCTTCTAATGTGTCATAAGTGACCTTGTAAGTTAAAAAGGGCTTTACGTCCAAAATCAATTTTTCGGGAAAAACATTCTCAAAGTTAACAAGTTCATATTGATACTCCTGCGTTCTGATATGTCTTCAAAATCGTTACTTGAAGGGTTTTGGGGTTGCCTCTTATGAATCTGGCATCAGATTTTCAAATTTCAAAATGGCGGATGCAATATGGCGTACAAAATTTGGAAATTGTTGCGGGGGTTTTGGGGTTGCTGATTCCGAATCCGAATTTATTAAAAAGAGCTTACTTTTGTTTAATTCTATATATTAAGTTTCATAAAAATCCAACAACTTTTGAGTTAAAATGTCCGCCATTTTGAATTTTGCAAATCTGATGCCAGATTTGTTATCAGCGACCCCAATAGCCACCCACTAACAAGTTTCAAGCAAATCCGTCCAATTCTTATACATTTCTTTTGCAGTAATGTTTTTTTGATTTTTTTTTTTTAGCCCATTGCCTGCATCTTTAAAGCGCTTTTTTAAAAAAAATAATGAAGCTAGAGGTGCGGGGCTTATTGATTTAAATAGAGCACATCTTCTTCTATAAGAATCACCGAAAAAGTGCAAATTTCTTTTTTTTTGACGTAAGGTCCCTTTTTGCTTACCAGGTCACAAAATCTTTACCCTTTCTCTAATGGAATTTTTAAAAGCAGTTCCTATTATACAATTAAGGCTTTTTAAAATTTTTTTTTAATATTTCAAATGTTGTCAACATTTATATTTGCAATCTTTATTTGCGCTACGCAAGTTGTTGTAAATATAAAACTTATTTTTATTTATTTTAGTTTTTAAATGTCATTTTTTGGTTTTCTGTGTTTCGACAACGATATCCAACTGTTAACATTTATCGTTTAACAAGAAAATAATTTTAAAGTTTTTTCTATACTACCTTTTGAAACAAAAACATTATTAAATACAGCTTTAGTTATAACAAAAAATACAGGGTGAAAAAACTTCTGGTTGATGTTAACTGTCTACAGAAACACATTAAAATATATCATTTCAAGTTGTATTTTTTTTTAACTTTATTTTCGGTAAGTTTCAAGTTGAATCTTTTAAAGAAATGGACAAATTTTTAATTTTTGTTTGTTTTTAGCTCTTCACAATAGATCGCAATTTATGATAAACTAAAATTTTAAAATCGCTTCAAAAATTAAGTATTTTAGGAAATTAATTTATGTATGAATTTATAGGCCTCACAGGTAAAATTTCTCTACTGATTAAAACCACAAAAACTAAATATTTTTCATTTGACTTAAGGTTAATGTAATAAACTGCATTACCATCATGGGTAACCTTCTACTAAAACTTAAATGTTAATAATATTTTGCATAATCACTGCTCTAGGAAAAAATAAATATTCTTTCCTTTACCCTACGAGCCAAAATAAAATTCGCAACTTTTTAATATGTATGGAGGCTTAAATTTTATGCCGTTTTCTTTTCTGACAAAAAATGTCGCCCTTTTTTGCCCTTTTTTCGAAAAGTGTATTTTTTTATATAGTCTGAATTAAGAGTAACCTTATCTTATACATCAATTGAAAAGTATCAAAGTCGAGCCCTCGTAAATCACAAAAAATTCCAGCCATTGCTTTCTTTCAGGTCATAGTGTGAGAATATTTCCCCATTGTTCCCCTTTTTTGAATATTTTCACTCTATGATTTCCAAGAGGATAAATTTTTTTGCATTTATGAAAACAGCACTTTGAGACCTTTCGATTGATGTATAATATAAGGTTGCTCTTAATTCAGAATATTTAAAAAAATGCACTTTTCCAAAAAAGGGCAAAAAAAGGGCGACATTTTTTGTCAGAAAAGAAAACGGCATTAGTCAGAATAATTTGGGTTGTAATGCATTTAGCTTGACAATATATTTATAAAAATTCGTCAGTGCTTTTTGAAATCTACATTCATTGTAAAGTATCGTTGTTTTCTTATTTATTTATTTATTTATTTATTTACTTACTTATTTATTTATTTATTTTTTTATTTATTTATTTATTTATTTATTTATTTATCTATTCATTTATTTATTTATTTATTTATTTATTTATTAATTTATTAATTTATTAATTTATTAATTTATTAATTTATTAATTTATTAATTTATTAATTTATTAATTTATTTATTTATTTATTAATCTATGTAATTAATCCTTACAGACTATTTACAAGAACATTTAAAAACAAGTAAGAAAATTATAGTCGGTCTAGACCGACTATACGATACCCTATACCATGCGTTTAGACATAGAAAATAAGCAAAAACCAAATTTGAGTGGGATTTTTATTAATTTTTTTGGCTTCAGATATGAAAAAGTTCATATCGGATGTTATATCTATATGGGGACTAGGTCCAAAAATGGACCGATCCTGATCATGTTTGGTAAAGTCTCTTGTATTTTGCAAAAATATATACAAACAAAATTTGAGAAGAATCAGTGCAATATTTTTGTTTTTTAATAGATTTAAGTGAAGATCGGGAAGCAGCTCTATATGGGGCCAAAGGGATCATTTTTGGACTACTCATTAATAGATGTAATGAATGAATACAAACCCAATTTAAGTAAGATATATATGACAATTTGGATCTTATGGCAATTTTTGTCGATTTCATAGGGGTAATTTGTATGGGGGCTAGGTCTGAACATGTACCAATTCTCACCAATTTCAAAAGCGTTCATCCCATGACTGATAAAAGCTTATATAGCAAATTTCGTCAAAATATATTCATATTTGCGACCTGCAGTTTGATTACAAGGTTTACTTGGACACACAGACGGACGGACATTGTTAAATCAACTCAAAAATTGATTCTGATTCGATCGGTATAATTAAAGATGGGTAAATATTTTTGGTTGTTACAAACAGCAGCACAAAGTCATTATACCCAAACCACATAGTGGTATAGGGTATAAATAGGCGGACATGAATGAAAAAATCAAATAATTTAATTGAAATTATGTGTTCAGATAAATTATTATTTTGTTATCTGTTACAATTCAACAGTTGACCATAACTATTGACTTATAGGGACTTTATCGTTATTTTAGGGGAACTAATCCCTTTTTTTTCTCGTAAATGAATTGTAGTAGTAGTAAAAGTGATTATTTCATAATCGATGTATGTGTATAGAAGATATTTTTGAACTCTTTCTTTTAACTTATACTCTCTGTCTGTCTGTCTGCCATGGTGCAACCCCATTCCCCCTCATCCAATTGATCTGAAACTTGGCCGATAGTATTGTTGTGACAATAGTCACCCATACTCACAGAGTGATTGAAAACCCATTTCCCCTCATCCAATCAATCTGAATTGGCCCATAGACTTGTTGAGAACAAAGATTAATTTTAAAATAGTCACGCAAAGTCACGCACAGTCACGGAGGGATTCAAAACTCATATGCATAAGGAAAGAAAGAGTTTTAATAAAAATTAGGTGTTTATAAGATATATTATTATATTTTTACTCCCTTTATATTAACTCGTAGTGTATGCTTGTCTGCGTGTTGACAAAATTTTGGATCGAATTTTAACCCTTTTCCCGTGATCAATCGAGTTGAAAGTTTGCAGCCAGACTCATGGCGCTATTTTCAGTCAATCAATTATTTAGTTATACGATGGTAAATTAATTTACTGATAAAGGGAGTTTAATAAAAACTTGGCTTTTATGAGTTGTCCTTTTTATTCATTATAACATTTGAATTTTAAGAACAAATTGGTACTGTTTTTTTTTAAATTTTATAATTTATCTAAATAATAAGGATTTCTTATGATCTTATATTCCAAGTTTGCTTTATTCTTTATGTTAAATTATCTTCCATAACTGAGCTGAAAATCACACAAATTCACTTCGTCGCTTTAAAAGAAAAAACACTTCAAATTAACTAATAAATCTTTCAATATGAAGTCTTTGGCCTGTTATTATTGTTGTTATTAAGGCACCCTTTAATGGTTTCAAAAGTCATCATTAGTATGTCTTAATTTAGTGATTTTTCTTAACGATAATTTATTATTGTCGAAAATTACAATAATTTTTGCTTGTAAGTAATATTTTATAATTTCATATTTTTTTGTGGTGCAGCATA
Source organism: Cordilura impudica (assembly GCA_963682025.1). Taxonomy (NCBI): domain Eukaryota; kingdom Metazoa; phylum Arthropoda; class Insecta; order Diptera; family Scathophagidae; genus Cordilura; species Cordilura impudica. The sequence continues at coordinate 208,391,930 of OY821521.1, forward strand.
AGCTTCAAACAAAAAAAAAAACTTTCTTTTAAAACAAATTTCACACTTCTTTATGGCGGTTTTTTGAAGACACACTTGGTCACCACCCATGGGCAAAAAAATATTTTTTAGCATTATTTTTAAAAAAGTAAAACCAAAAGTTAAGCTCCTTTTACAAGTCATATATAACATAAAAAAAGTGGAGAAAAAAGCAGTATACTAAATATTCCATTTATAAAAACTTTCCTTAAGCAATTTGTTGTTTTTTTTTAATGATTATATGTGGGGGCAGACTTTAAATTTGGATGGTCCAAATAACCAATGCTCTGCCATGAATCATACATTTATGATGCTACATAAAATAATTGCTTAATCTTTTCTAAAGTTTGCCAAAAAAAAAAAAAAAAAACAGAAAATATTAAATAAATCATATTTATATATGTTGTAATTATATATAGTCAAAAAAATTGAAATTAAAAAATTCAGCAATATTTTTTTTAGCTATAAACATTCATTTGTTTAGTCATATTTACTTATATATATTTTCGATATTTGCGGCACGCGAAGTAGATCTAAGATGTCTGATTGTCTATAGAAATCAAGATCACATTGTCTTTTAATCGTACGGATTTGAAGAATTTATCATTATTAAATGTCAGCTATTCCTCTATTGTATGGATTGGATTCTTATTCTTAAACCCGAAACATTTTAAAACTTTAACACTATTGGCCTTTCTTTTCTATTTAACAACAATAAACATTACAAATACAAATGATCTAACAAAATATTTGACAAAAATTGTTAATCTCAAAATGATTGATAAACATTAATATATTCTTTAAAAGAAAGAAGAAAAAAAACATCAAACAACAAAAGCTTTGTCACTTCGTTAAGACATTTCTTTATAAGAGTCATTTAACAAAACTATTTGCTTGCTGGCTTTTGCTGCATTTCCAGAGCTAAAAATGAAGGAAATCAAGAATAACAAATACTTTCATTACAATTTAAATGTTTTGTTTTTTTCCGAATCAATACTTTATTATCTTACTAATAAGAGGCAAAACAATTCGTTTCAGTAAGCCTATGCGTACCTTAAAGATGTACGCAAATCTTTAATATATGAAAACTCGAAGTCAATATTATATAGGTTACGATGCCCTGCACGACTAAGGCCATTACAAGCAGGCTAAAAAATAGCATGGCCTCTGATGACTTCTAAGCCCAGATATACACCACTATTTTTGATGTGTAAAAATAGAAAAGGAATGGCTTGATAAATCGTCACTGACTACGATAATGCTCATAGAAATCAACAAACTTCTTTATTTTAATAATATTGAAAACACAAAAAAAAATATCAACTTTTGAGGCTCTGACAACATTTAAAAAATAAGCATGCAATTCACCAAACTTCTTACAAAAATATTTCTTGAATGTGTTGTAACACATTATTAAAAAAGCTTAAATATTATACGTTCTTTAATGCCCTTAAGCTTATTTAGACTTGCTTTAACACAACACAACAAAAATTTAAGTTTTTATTTAAGATTTTTGTAGCGTTTACTAATTTTTTGTTTAAAGAATTTCTATTAAAAAATTTCTTTCTGGCTCATTTTTTATTACTCGTTTTTATTGTCACTTTTTTTCCCCCTTAAGCTTATTTAAATCATAATTTATCATTTTTAAGGAATTAAAAGAAAATAGTTTTTTTTTTTGTAAGCTAGCCGGCCGCCTATTTGCATTTGTTCATTTTAGTTTTCTAAAAAGGTGTCAACGTTTAAATGTTTTTTTTTTTTTTTTTTTTGTACAAAATATATTTTGTAGGTTTTGGCTTTTGAATGTTTTTTGTGATTTTTCTTTGTTAAACTTCATTTTGTTAAGGCTACTTAAATATTTGAATTTATTAACCTTATAACAGGCTTAATTTTCAATATTGAAAAGTTTTAAGCCCCTACTACCGTATTACAACGTAACCAATTGCTATAAATATGTAAATTTTTTGTTCTGCTTGTTATTTTTGGTGGAATTAATTCACTTGACTGTATATCATTCTTAAAAAGGCATAAAAAGTTAGCTAGTTGAATCCTACGCATTTCCCACATGTTTTTCGAAGGGTGCAAATAAATATTTGAAATTTTGTATTATTGATAAATGTATTAATTGTAAATTCTTATTTTTAACTGCGTAGAGCAACCATCCTGAGGGTGTAAGAAATTCCAAGTCCGGGCGAAAGTAGTAGACTATTGTAGTAAAGCCTCTAAAGGATTTGGGGTTTTAATGCCACACTTTTTTATGTATTCCCTTAATAATTTGTTTTCTTAGTTTTTCAGCTATAACTCAAGAACCATTAACGATTTCTAATTAAATTCTTCAGAAAATTAAGACGGACTAATTTTACTGTGAAATCTTCAAAAAAAAATTTTACTTTTCCTCTTTTTTTATCAATTTTTTTTATCAATAACGCAACATATTCAGGACGTATGTTTATTTTTTGTTAGTAGAGCAGTGCTGGCCGACGAGAGAAATGAGTTAGTAATAGAGTTCATGAGCATGTGTTAGCTGTATTACACTGATCGAAATCCTTCACTTGCCAAGGCTAAAGCAATTGCATACGTGGCCTTAATTTTTCCATATTCAGAAGAATTAATTTTTTTGGTATTACCGTGTAATATGTAACTAAACTTTATTTTTAAATTTTCTTTTAGTTTTAATAGTAATTTTTGTCTCTCTTTTCCGACAACTAAAAGAAATTCAGGGTGACAGCTTCTATACTGTCTTTACTATTTTGAATACACTCCGCTTCATTTAGCGTGTTTAAATAAAAGAAAAACTAATTTTCCATTCTTCATCCTACTTGATTGCTTTATTTATTTTAAAAGTCTATTTATTAAATATAAGCTTTAAAAAAACAAAAAAGTTGTACGTTGCTGTCAAAATAATCTAACGCATAAAAACAAAGTTTTTATTAAAACTTTCTTTCCTTATGCATATGAATATCTCCGTAACCGTGCGTGACTGTGTACGACTGTCTTAAAATTAATCTTTGGTCACAATAAGTCTCTGACAAAGAGCCAGATCTATCGGATGATTGGATGTGAGGTGTTATCACTCCGTGACTGTGCGTGACTATGCATGACTGTGCGTGACTAAGTCAAAGTTAATCTTTCTTCACAGCAAGTCTATCGACCAAGTTTCAGATCGATCGGAAAAGGGGAAATGGGTTTTAAATCACTCCCTGACTGTGCGTGACCATGCATGACTGTGCGTGACTTTGTCAAAGTTAATCGTTTTTCACAGCAAGTCTATCGACCAAATTTCAGATCGATCGGGTAAGGGGAAATGGGCTTTAAATAACTCTGACACTGTGCGTGACTATGCGTGACTGTGCGTGATTATGTAGAAGTTAATCTTTATTTATAGCAAGTATATTGACCAAGTTTCAGATTGATTGGATGATGGGAAATCCGTTTTAAATCTCTCCGTGACCGTGCGTGACCATGCGTGATTGTGCGTGACTAAGTCAAAGTTAATCTTTTTTCACAGAGTTCACAAGTTTCAGATCGATCGAATGAGGAGAAATGGCATTTAGATCACTCCATGACGGTGCGTGACTATGTGTGACTATGCGTGACTGTGCGTGACTACCCCAAAATTAATCTGTAGCACAACAAGACTATGGGCCAAGTTTGAGATTAATTGGATAAGGGGCAATAGGGTTGATCCCCGACAACAGACAGACATACAGACAAACAGACAGAGAGTATGAGTTAAAAGAAAGAGTTTAAAAAAATGTAAGAATTTCAAAAGACAGTGCGACATAAACTTGCTTTGTTCAAAAGCTTTCATAAGCCTAATTGAAATTGTTGTTTACTTTTACTCGTTGGTGGGTATTTTTATTTTCGTTCGGCAGTATACATATAATAAGGCGATTGGAGTTCGACTCTCTGGTCCCGGTATGGCCAACTACGTAGTAGAAATGTATGCGTATGAGATTATTTTTTAATATTAAATCAAACATACGTCAATCTATTTATACCCTATACCACTATGTGGTTTGGGTATAATGACTTTGTGCTGCTGTTTGTAAATATATCAAAAAACAAAAATATTGCACAGATTTTTCTCAAATTTGGTTTGTATATATTTTTTCAAAATATAAGTGACTTTGTCTAATATCGTCAGGATCGGTCCATTTTTCGATTTGGTCCCCATATAAATGTAGCATCCGATACGAACTTAGTCATATCTGCAGCCAAAAAAATTAATAACAATGCCACTCAAATTTGATTTATGCTTATTTTCTATATCCAATTAGTTGGACCGAGGAGATAGGGTCTCTAAACCATGGTATAGGGTATCGTATAGTCGGTCTAGACCGACTTTAATTTCCTACTTGTTTTGTTTCTAATTTCTTATATGGATATATTAATAAAAATTATTTATTTAAGCTTTGGTGCTAGTACTTTCACCGTCACTTGAAATTTCTCACCCACCAAATAATGACCCCAAAAATATTCCACAGTGTTATTGCAATCACTCAATAAACCATAATCTTAATTTGGTTACACAAGGCAGTTTCAGTATTTATTTTTTTGACAAATATTCTTTTTTTATGTAACTTTTCAACTTCAAATATTAAGCATAAAAAGAGTTCAGTAACCAGATCCTCTTATAAATATTTGTTCCTGTCATGATAATTTTAAGTGAGGTGTAAAAATTAATTCTATTTGTATGTGCTGAGATTGATATTGGTGTGCTTGACTATATTTTAATTTAATAATCGATTTATATTACCAAAGGTATATATATAATTATATAATTAGATAGGTCAAAATTTTTTAGACTTTTGTAAACTTCCAAAGATCAGGTTTTCCTAACCTAAAAATTAAAAACCACTATTTTTGCTATTTTGAAACTTATTTATTTAAATTCTTTTGTATAGACCTTTTTAAAGCTTCTGAAATTAGTACTGTTCCCGTTCCAAATACCTTTATTAATTCTCGGTCAACAAATCCGATGAGATCGTGAAACCAAGTTATACTTTTGTAAACGTGTTTGGGCCGCTGAATTCGAATCTGACTCCAAAATGGCCCTATCGCATGACTCTTACTTTTGAAAATACAAACAATAATTTTTCCAATTTCTAATATATTCATTATTTAAGAAAGGATTTCTAAAAAAACTGATATGAATGCGCAATGCTGCGTGAAGTTACGAATTCAGCTTGCTGAAGAACTTTAGAAAAGTCTGGTCTGGTCTCAGGGAACCAATTTTATTTGCTGGGGAAGTATTGGGACGGAGTGCCAAAACAAATAAATTCAACTGGTAATTTGTCCGGGAACAAATAAGATATTTGGAAAATGCCGAGAAGTGTATTGAAGGGGGGAACTATTAGTTTCATATACCATAACAAGTTTTGTCCAAAAAAAATTACTTGTAATATAGTACGTTTGTAAATATCACGAAAACTCATGATTTTTAGATTTCTTGTTTTAAGTATTGCAAATACCTGATAAAGAGATATCCTGAGCACTGTCCTTTCGAAAAGTATGCTCCGGTCCCAGGTCTGGAGTCTATTCATATTTCATGGATCCGTGTTTATCTAAATCATAAGGAAACATAAGTTTAACTCTAAATATGCATCAATTTTCGACAATTTCAATAGCGCCCATTCGTAAACCATTCGCAGATATATACATATACGTACATACGTACACACACAACTACAAACTAGAGGTTTAATAACATGGTAACACGTTTGCTGGAAGTAACAAATTTTAGCACAAATTCATTACAGAGTGTTGTAGGATAAATGTAAATAAATTTGTTATGTCACCTGTCCACATTGCTAATAAAGCAATAAAGTAAATAACATTTCTAAAACGAAAAAACACAGAAACAATTTTAGTTTAGTTTTTAAATAAATTAACATAATATGGATTTTAATTTCTTACCTAAAAATCGAAACAAAACCTTTAATTTTGGGCCGGTTTTGTTATCTATTTGAAAGAAAAAAATTATAAAAAATTAAATTATGTTAATAAAGTTTTTTTCATTAAGATAATGGACTTTTCAACACATAACCAAAAAGCGCATTTAAAAGATATCAAATAATATATTTTTGAAATAAATTAAGGGGAAAAAAACTAACAAACAAAAAAATTTAAATTACAAAAAAAGCATTCGCACGGTTTAAGGTGTGGGTTTGAAAAAATCATGAAATAACAAGCCATTAAAGCTTTAAGCTAATTTTTAAAATATCTGAAAAAATACAGGTTTTCAATTTAACAGGTACGAAATTTACTTTATTTCTTTTAAAATGGCTTAAGAAAAAACATATCTTTTTAATTACTTAAACATTTCCGTTCTTTGTAAAACCAAAAACCTTCTGTTGATGTTTTTAAATTATTTTCAAAAGTTCTTAAGAAATTTTTTTTTAATTTGTTAGTAAAATCCAACTAGATTTTACTTCTTAACAGAGCGCAATACTAGTGTTAAATTGTTAATAGTCTTAGGCTATAAATAATTACCAAGAAATATAAAAAATTATAAAATAAAACATTCGGCGTGACTTTTAAAAAGTGTCATGACTTACGGATATTTTTTTTTTTTCATTTTATTATATTCGTAACAAAATAAAATTAAATTCTAAATTTTTAAGTACTTTACGGTATTAAAGATTTTAAGGCTAAATGATAAGATAAAAGTAAGAAATCTAGTACCAAAAGAAATCTACAATTTGCACTTACAACTTAAATCGCTCTGAAATTTTTATCATTTTTATAAAATGGGGTTAATTCCTTAAAATATACGTTTTGTATAGGCATTTTAGCCAATTTATACGCAGGACTTTTACAACATCTGTAATAGGCATTTTAGAAATTATTAATTAAATTTGGCCTTGAAAACCACTTGCTAGAAATTGAAACGAAAACATAAAAATCTTTCTTACTGCATTGATTAATTAATACAATTTAATAACTTCCTTATTTAGACCCTGTAGTTTGATTATGAACTTATAGTTTTATTTCAAATAATTTACAGGAAACAATAACAAAGATGCTCGTATAAGTTCAAGTATAAATTATGATTACTGGAAAAGGATATTTGTTAGTAAATAACTTAAATAAAGAGATCTTAATTATAGAATATAAGAAAAATTAAATTTTTTTTCTACAATAATTAATCACTTATGCACGTACGATGTTATTTAGCTATGCCATCAAGCCTAGAGTAAAAAAAGATGAACAATTTTGTATGGGAAATGGACCAAATAAGTACTTCATTATTGACTATATTAACTAAAACAATAACATTTAAATTAGTTGTGCAAGAAGACACTTCCTCTAAAATAAAGTAAATAAAAATGATTTTTATCATTCCACATACAACTACTATCGAAAGTAGCCTAAGAGAAGATAATTGACATAAAAAAAATATATAACAAAAAACACTTATCAATGTCTACCTTTTCAGTATTTCATCCCATAATGTGTGGATACTGCTATTTGGTCGCTATGAAATAGAAAGAAAATAAACCTGAAATTTAAACAATAACAAAAATCATTTATTTCTATTCATTTTTTGTTTTTTTTTTTTTTTTTTATAAGTATATAATGGTAAAAAAATAAACAGTAGTTTGTTATCTTATGCAAATTTACAAAAAAAAGAAAAAATTTACAGACTGAATGGCCGACTCAAAAAATGCAGATCATGATTTGTAGTTGCTACAGACCAATAAAAAATATGGGAAATAATTTAAACGGAATGTTACAAATTCAAAAAAGGTCAACACTCTTAAAGGGTTTTCAATTCAAAAACATCGAATATTTAAATCCGCTTTCAAACATACGAGTCTACCACCAGTAATTCAAAAATAATTTTTTATATGTTTGTTTATTTATTATACCCTATAATACTATGTGGTCAGGATATAATGATTATGTGCTGATATTTGTAACTACCAAAAATAGATCCATCTTTTATTATACCGATCGAGTCAGAATTACTTTCTGAGTGTGTCGATGTTAACCCTGTTATCAAACTACAGGTCGTAAATATAAATATTTTTTGATGAAATTTGGTGTATAAGTTCCCACCGACCGTAGAATGAACGCTATAGAAATTGGTGAAAATCGGTTCATGTTCAGACCTAGTCCCCATACAAATGACCCCGATGAGATTGACTTAAATTGCCATAATATCCAAATTATCATAAAGATCTCGGCCAAATTGACAGTAGTCCAAAAATAAACCCTATAGAACAATTCTTTGTCTAGCCCCCATTTAAAGCTGATTCCCGATCTTCACTTAAATCTATCAAAAAACAAAAATATTGCACAGATTTTTCTCTAATTTGGTTTGTATATGTTTCTGCAAAAAATGAGTGGCCTTATCAAATATAGTCAGGATCGGACCATTTTTCAACCTTGTCCTCATATAAATATAGTTATATCCGAAAGCAAAAAAATTAATAACAATGCCACTCAAATTTGGTTTATGTTTATTTTCTATGTATAATTAGTTAAACCTAAAACGCATCGCATATGGTATTGTATAGGCGGTCTAGATTGACTATAATTCTCTTACTTGTTTTTTTTTTTCAAAGCAATTCTACAAACGGTATAATTTTCGTTGAATATACGCATGAGATTAATATTTATAAAAACTTTAAATATCGAATTTAATCGCTTTTGATTTGTTTTGTTTTGTATAGTTTAAGCTTTGTTTAAGTACGACTGTCTTTGTGATCTACATTCAAGGTTCCATTTGTTTTTATATACAATTTCAAATTTAATCATAACATTTTGTTATTTTTGCTTATTTGATAGTCAGGTGTCTAATTCCCTATGTCAATGTCATTGTAATTAAATACAGACAATTGACTAAGATTTATAAACGGCAATTCTTGCCAATACATGTACAGAAATTTTAATATTTAAAAATTAACTTTTTTTGTTGACGTTTGATTTTTCGTTTAAATTTAAAAATATTGAAAATCAAACAATAATTTTGACATTTTGACTAACACACCTTAAGATATTGACAAAACCTCAGTTAAATCTGTAAAAATTTTAATATTTAATTAAAAAAAATATGCCTCAGTTAAATCTGAATATTTTTGTGAAAATATATTGTGGCTCCAGAACAATTGCTTAGTCTTAACGCTCTAATACTGGGGGTTTTCTTTTGTACTACTAAGATCGCTTGAGCTCAAATATGTGACCAGCTTTGTATTATCATGTTTAGTTTAAACTCTATAGTCGACATAAGTTATGCCGTCTTTTTGACGTATTGGAATATTCACTGTAAGTTGAATATTCACTTTTGTTTGTTAAAAACTAGCAAACTAACAAGAATTAAATAATATAAAGCTAGCAGAGCCCAGCCCTCGAAATTCGCGTGCAAATTCTAGGAAATTTTATTTTATCATTCAATTTATTACTTTCAATGTTTTTTAATCTATTTAGTTCACTAAGTTTATTTCATTATAAATATTTGTTGAACACACAGAAATAAAGGCCACCTTGTTGCCACCTAAAGGTATTCAAATTTTTGGCAATTCACAATTCAACACAGGGTATGTGTTTTGCAACAATTGTAATGAAATCTGTACGTTAACTTTCGTGTTGCATAATGTAAAGTTGATTGTACACGCATAACTTTCCTCAAACTCAACGAATTTAATACCGCAAAAGAAAGAGTTTGATCCAGTGAGTGTTCTTAGACCTGTGCCAACAGTCTGCGTTAATTAGAACTCTAGTTATAGAGGTATGAGTGAAGGAAAATATTGAAAATATCTTGAAAAAATTGAATGTAAAGTTGATTGTGCACGCATAACTTTCCTCAGTCTCAACGAATTTAAGCAGTTAGTAGCTCAGAAGATAGAGCTTGATCCATTGAGTGTTCTGAGAGTGAAACGATCAAAATCCATTCATTAGAAGAGGAGCTATGAGAATTCGAATTCCTTTAGAAATGTACAGGGAAGAATCGAGTTTGAGTATAACTTGAGTAAGGTCAGAGTTGAGTAAATTTCAATGATTGATGATATTGATGATATAACTGATGGGAATCAGCCGAATAGTACGGCCAGACGGACTGACTTTAGTTTACATAAATTTTTTTAATATATATGAAGATGACATAGTTCAGTTAAAGTTAGTTAATTAATTTTAAAAAAATAATTATGGTACTATTCATAGGAATAATTTTCTCTACTGGAGGCACATAAATGAATTCCACATTTGGAGAAAAAAAAACTTGGGTTACTGATTTTTTGCAATCCATGAAAATGTTTCTGCCTTCCTGGCGGAAAGTGACACATACTGTCAAAACGAAAGTCATAACATGGATGCTTAGCTTTATGGTCATGTTTTACACCACTAAAGTCTGGATCAGTAGATGTATATAGGTGCTCTTGGTCGGCCTGTACTACATTTTTCTTTGTACGATATATATCTAAGTTTTTTGTGCAATGCCGTCTTTACCGATCTTCTGTGAAGATATTCTTCAATACAAGACGCATGCGTTTGTTATGGCCATATCAATAAAATTATAAAAAGGACTAATCATTCCATCGCTTTTCTTTGTTCGTGTGTTTTAATGGCCTATCAGACCGTCCATCATGTCCACGCCAACCATGTGTCTACGAGTATTGTACTCCCATATTATTTGCGGATAATCTACATCAATATATTTAGTTTTTACTCTTCTGTCATAACGTGAATGGAGACCATGGTCTTTTTAACCTTGATGTAGATGATTTTGCAGTAGTTGCAGCAACTTCAGTTATTGGCATGCTAACAATAGGTACTTCTACAGGTATTGTTATTGAAGTAGATGCTAAAGTACACAAATTCAAATTCGAATTTATTATTGAGGAGGATATCACTATCATACAAATAGTTCTGAAATACACTCATCTTCTTCTGCAATAATTTCATTGCGTTGCCTTGTTCCATCTTCTGGAGTAATTTTATTCAAGACTAACTCTAAATCGCTGAATACATAATCGGAATTTGACTCTACTGCTTCGTTCATTTGTACTGACTCCAACAAATCCAAAATCTAATATTCTACCAGATCCGATAACTTGTATACTTTTCGAAATTTATATTTCATGATTATATAAAATCCATCGATGATATTTTTTTTTAGTATTCTAATTATTAATATGTTTAAAATCAGTTATTTTTTTTTTCATACAAATACATAACAAGAAAATGCATCATTAGAAGATATTGCCATATAACTAACTACGATTCCGATTATCAAAACAGTTTCTGTAATTCCAAAATCAAAAGCTAAAGTCTGATTTTATATTGTGTCCTTGTTATGAGATAAAAATTATAATTTTATCTAAATAACTTCCTCCTAAAATGTATTAATTTTATTTTAATTTAATTTTAAGATATCAAGGATTTAGTCTGACGGCTTGTGAAAAAAATTTAGAAGTCAATCGAATTTAAAATTTTGAAATTTTTGCTTTTAATAAAAGACAAACTCTTAGATATTTTCAGTTTATTGTTTAAGATTATGTTCATAGAATAACATACCTTTATAGAAATAATTTTTGTCTCTATCGAATCACCTTTAATTAGTTTAATTCACTTTTTAAGATGCCACTTCACAGAAAGTCCGAGTTCACACAAGGCAACTTTTGTTGCGCAATTCTTGAGTTTGTAGGAGAGAGGGGAAAGAAGAGTGGTATTTGGTACGGAGTTACTTGTACTCGGCAACTCGTTTTATTGTGCAATTCGTAATTATAAACACGAAGTTAGCTGCAGCTTATTATTTGACATTTCTTTTTATTCTTTGCTTCGCTGTGAAAAATTATTATTATTATTTCATTTATTTTATTATTTTTTTTATTATTTCATTTTTCTTTGACTTCCATTTTTTCATACAAATAGATTTTTCACTTTGGACCAATAATAAATTCTTTTTACACGAGCTAATAAAGTGAACTGTCAAAAATGTAAGAAGTTGCGGCTATAAATTTCTCTGTGTGAACATTAAGGCAACTTTAAAACAGAATTGAAAAAAAGTTGCGCAACAAAAATTGCCTTGTGTGAGCACAGACAAAGCGATTGTTATGCGAGAATTTATGCAGATTTTAAACGAAAAATTTTTAAAATTCTTTAGAATGTTCTTCAACTAATAAAATTTTAAATCTTGGAAATTGTTTATTTCTGTTGAAGTAGAGTAGATTTAAGTTATATGATCCTTAGAGGGTTAAATCTGTATTTTTAGAACACAGAAAATAGATTCATTTTGGCTCTTAATATATTTCTATTTATTTAATCGAATATGAAGTTGTTAAACGTTAGAACAATTCGATTGATGATTACTATTTTTAGGTGTATTTAAAATCCTGAACATTCTGCAGATCCAATTTTAAATATTTTTTCCAATATTTTCAGTATTAGAAAATATGCTAACATATGCAGAATATGCAGAAAAAGTTTTAGGATTAGTTCTCTATTATTGATATCGATCACTACTTTCCGGGGTTACAAATTCGAAAAAAGGGTAAGATTATTTTTAATATAATGAGTATTTATATATGACTTTACATCAATCCCGATCATTACGTTCGAAATCTAACGACTATGCCATGCAAGCAAATCCTGACGAGGCTCAATACAGAAAGTTGTTTCTCTTCCTGCATATATTCTTCTTAACATATGTCCTACTATGAGCAGCAGCAATGTAACCATGGAGTATCGCTGTACAGATAAATTCATAATCCCAGAAAACCTGAACCATAAGTATGCTCCAAAAATATATGGAAACTCTTTTCTTATTGAGACTCAATAACCTTAAGATCTTTTTTTAACACAGGAAAGTAAAGTATTCTACCGTTTTGTATGTCTCTGTGACCACACACTTTTCAATGCTCATTAATACCACTATTAGTTTATATTTCCCATTTAATTTTGTTATTAAATATTATTAAAAATCCACCCACCAATTTCACACTTTAATACGGTTTACGTTATTTCTGGCATTTTGGTTTATTTTATTGTTGTGGTTCGTTGTTTCTTTTTTTTCTACATTATGTCATTGTTTAAAGCGATTTTTTTTTATAATACGAGTAAAACACCAAAAGGCGTTAGTTTGTGTTTATTTCTTCAATATGTATTTAACTCTAACAGAAAACGTCAAGACAAGCTTAATAAGACACATAAATCTGAATTACATGAGTATGAAAAGTGAAGAAAAAAAAAATATTGTATAAAAAATCAACTTAAGGTGTCAGTCAAATTTCAATACAATAAAAAATATTGTATATATAAAAAAGAAACAATAACGATAAGTGAAACGAACTCCAAAGCCCCTTCTCTACTAACTGCTCTTACTACCAAAGAGTTTTTATAACCGTCAGTCTACTTTAGAGTGTACATTTGAACGTCGAATGGGGAATTGAAGTGTCAAAAAATTGACATTTGAAGCTTCATATATATGAAGCACATGTGTGTCTATATTGTGGTGTGCTAAAAGTATTAGAAGAAGATGAAAGTCAAAATATGTCGAGGAGATTTAATAAAAAAAGATTTATGTTTTACGTTTCTATAATTTCAAAAAGGAAGTCTTTAAGTCTAATTCGAGGAGGTTGTATGTTTGTGTGTGGTAGAGTACTTGTATATAACTCAATTTGCTTTAAGGGGATCTAAAAGTAATTGTAATATTTTTTGCATAACATGTTTATTTTAATAAATGCTTAAGGGTTTTACAAAAAAAAAAAATAATTAATTATTGCTTTGATTGAATTATGCTTGATTTTGTTAAATTTCTATATTTATATACAACACGGCGCGGCGTATCGTAAAATTCAATACCCATACGGGATTTTGTTTTGTTAACGCTTTAAGATTAATGTACTGCTTCAATATTTGATTTTTGTCCAACATAAACTCGATTGTTGTCATTTGTTGTTGTCACGATAGAAACATGTGAATGTGTCATATTTTTGACATATGTCGTGTTGCCATATTTGCATTTCGATACTCGATTTGTATACAGTATTTTTCTACTAGTTAAGTTCACATTTACTTCAATTAATTATTAAAACTTTTTTATTTTGTTTTATATATACTCGTATATGTAGATATTTGAACAAAGTTATGACAAGGCTTCGAATTGTAGAAATTGTTTAAAGAAAAAAACAGCATTAAAAGCAATCGATCATATTACATTTTTTGTGGAATTTCTGTATTTCTGACAAACATGAAATTTCATTGCAAGTTTGTTTAAAGACAAGTGTGATTTGACTGTCGTAACACTGTTAAATAAGAAAAACAAAACAAATTTTAAAAACAAACAATTGTTCGCAAAATTTCGCACTTTTGCTAATGTTACTTGTTAAAAGTTCTAGATAATATTTTAAAATAAATTACAAAATAATTGTGAGTGTTATTAGGTTCATTAGTTAAACTGTAAGCTCTGAGTTCGATTCCAACCTAAACATCCATATTGTCGCCTCACTTATCGATGTAATAAGTATTCTGGCTGTAATGAAATTTTGTTTTTAAATCGTCTTAGAATCTAAAAGTTAAACTCTTGTATAAATCTTAAACCGAAGGGAAAACTTCGAATCCAGCTCAGTTTTTCATAGTCATACAAATAACAAATTAAGTCACGTCATTTCTTTCAATATTTCTAAAAATCAATGCAATATAAATAAATATTACAAATAACCGTTAATTCTGTTTGAAAAGGTATTCCAAATAATACAATGATAAATTTTTTGATATTTTTTATATATATACATACATATGTACTTAGTTTCTTTTTAGCCAATAACTGAATCTCTTCATTTCGTAATGTGTCGTCTTAAGCCATGTTAAACAAATTTGTAAAACGTTCAGTCATTAAATTTTTTGTTTGTTTAAATATGACAAATTCATTAGAAAACCTACTTCGTCAATGTCAAAAACTTATAACAAAAGACATGTTAAAAAGTACATGACAAGTTTAAGGTAAATTTTGAATGAAAAACTTTAAATTAAAGTAGAAATAAAAAGGGTAGAACAAGTTAGTAATAAACATATGTATGCATGTATTCGTACATGGTACACCACAAATAATTATTTAAAACCAAAATATACTCCACTACACTTATATACGTCACATACTTGTTACACACTAGATGAATTGGAAGGGGGAAATTAAGAAAAATAATAGAGTTTAAGAAGAAAACACAATAAGAAATTTTAAATGAATGGTGGACAGAAACGAATATCAGGATAGCCTACACAGTTCAAAAGAACAATTCATTTCTTACGATTCAACATATCCGAAAATTGCAGATTACGTCGCATGAATTTGCAAAGCTCTCTCTATTATAGTATTCAAAATAAGTGATATTAAAAAATTATTTATAAGGGAGGCTACTAATATTATTAATAGACGATGTCACACAAATTTGCAAAGCTCTCCCTATTATAGTATTCGAAATATGTGGTATAGAATAAATATTTTAAGTGCCACGCCGACAATCCGGCTATGTCATTCATAGTAGTAACAGATGACCTCACAAAACTTTGCAATGCTCTCCCTGCCATAATACTCGAGAGATGCGATATTGAATATTTACTTTGTATGGGAGTTGCCATGCCCACTGATCCGATATCGTCCATTTTCAGCACGGCTATTCACACTAATAAGCTATGAAATCGCACAAAGTATCGTTAATCTCCCATTTACATTACTTAGGATATATGATATTGACAATTCACTTTGTATGAGAGGTGACACGCCCAATTATTATTTTTTTTTCATAAATTTTTCAAATATTTTGATAGTCCAAGAAATCAAAAGTCATTAAAATCGATCCAACCGTTCTTGAGTTATAAATGGTGTAACCAACCCGACTTTATTTTATATATATAAATTTCAATACTTTACGTATTTATATTCTTAACTCAAATATCTTTGCAGGTTTATTAAGATATGTACCACTGCTGATGTAGGGTATAAGCCAGAAACTTGAAATATTGTTTATAGCTTAAACCCAGAAAAATTTATTAAGTAAACGAAAAAAAAAAAGAAAATGTGTGAACGTGCTTTAAACATTTAATTGTTTGCATAGAAAAAAAAAACGGCCACAGTCATCTCTTAACAATAAAATGGGTCCAAAACATTTTTGTCGTACAAACCTTCTAAGAATATATTTTTAAAAAGCGGCTTTAAGCCAGTACACGTTATGTTGTTGCTTTTTACCACAAACAAAAAAAATAAAAAATAATAAATAATAAAAATAAACCAAAAAGATGCTATCAGAAAGAAGTGTCAAGCTTTTAGTTGCAACTTTTTACAATTCGGTTTTTCAGTATGACTTCTACATTGTTTTGGTGTGTGTAAAATGATTGAGTGCGTAAAGATGCGTAAGCTATACATTTGTTGCTATTGAATGTAGACCGCTTTTGTACTTACATACGTATTGTATTCTTTTGTATAATGTACCTTAATATATTATATCTGCATACTAGATAAATGATACTCATTATAGCAACGCACTTGTGTTATGTCAAAAATGTCATCCAAATATAATGTATCATATGTAGCGGTCTTTTTGTTGCTCAGTTTTTGAAATAAGAAAAAAAAAATACAAAACTGTAATAATTCCTAAAAAAAATCCGTGAAAAATCAAACATGTGGACTTTTTACATTTAAATTTCGTATTGTTTAATACAGAAAATTTGTTAACATTAAAATTGGGGTCAAAATGTTGAACATGTAACGTTGTAATGTTTCTTGTTTCTATTCAAATGAAAATAGCTTAACAATCTTTTGTTGCATTAAGTGCCTTACAAAATACACAGACGAAATAAGACACAATTTGTACGAAAAAAATTAACTTAAACTTGTTAAAGATTATTCCGCAGATTTTCGATGATATTTCACAATTTACGCAAGATTGAAGATTTGTAGGGGAAGCTTTTTTCTAAGTAAAAAGTCTTAAAAAGTGGAGAGCTGAAATCTGAAAGCTCGGCCCATATTATAATGGGGGTAACAACAAGATTTCGAATGAATAATAACTCCAGATTCTTGCAAAATAACAGAGTGACAGAGAATTCTTAGCTAAATCGATAACGATACATATTGTTGGGTACGTAAACAATATTATTTCTTTATCCAAAGAAAGTAGCAATTGTTCCGCATAAAAATGTGCAATTTTTTATTCAAATTGTTACTTTATCCATTCCTTTTGCAACACTTTTTTCGGTGACTAGAACCATTATTTTTTATAATACATTTTATATAAACTGTTATTAAAAATTATAAATTGTTTCTAGTATCTTTTTCTGAACTAATTCTTTCAACAATTTTGGTATAGTGTTTTTTTTTTTTCGTTAAGTTTCAATTCGTGACGGCATTTCAATCAAGTGCTTAGAGTAGGCCAGTTTTCAACACATCATCATCATCATCGAAAAAGATGGCTGAGAATTGTGAAGCATTTTTTTTTTCCCAAAAAAATACAAGTTTAAAATGATGCACTCATAATGAAAATCATTTTTGACAAATCACACCACAAAAGTTCCGCATATGAAAAATGTATTATTTAAGTGTTTTCTAAAGAAATTTTTACAATAATTTCGAAAATATCAAGAAGACCGAACATACACATGACAAGACCAGCCATTGTGTCTACATAATCATCGACAAGATAAAAAGAAAGCCTAAAAATTTATATAAACAAATCTAATTCAAATTTTCTTACAGAAGTACTGGGGTTATATTAAAAAAAAAAAAACGAAAAGAAAGAGTTAAGGCAAAAGAAAACTAGATTGTTATAATTGTTGTACAGACAAACTGATAATGCAATACGCTTGAAGTGGATTCTGGTTTCTAAAATACTTTTTTACTTCACACTAAATATACGAGTGCTATGTGTAAATTCGGCGCATGTCATTAATATTTTGGAAGTTTAAAACATCACAAAATTTGTGTTTCTTTCTAATTTCTGTGTTGTTTATAATTTGAGAGTACGCGATATATGTATGCTGTATGTTCATTGTTCAAGTGGTTTGTCAGCAACATTTCAACCAAAACGACATCAACAACTAACAGCAACAACAGCACTAGTATTTTTTTTTTTTTTAATTTCAAAAAACTGGTATTTTTTGACACTTTATTGTGAGTTTGTTGTAAGCGTGTATTAGAGGCAACTATTAAACCCAACAAAAAAATGTTTAATCATCAACGATTTCTACGTACTTGTGGTATTTGCTGTTTATTTCATTTTGTTGCTTTTGAATGTTGTAATATACAAATTGCGTTGGCTGTTAAATGTTGTGTTTCTGTCTTCTTGATATGAAATTTTTAATTGGAGAAGTGTTAAAGATTTTATTAACCATTTTTTCAATACCACACACAAACACACATGATTTCTTTTTCTTTATTTCAATTTAATCATGTGTAAAAGTGTTAAAAGATATAAGAGAAGACATGTCATTTTGATTTTTGTAGTAGGAGACATTCATAGTAAACGATAAATGATGTTAAAGATCACACGCATTTACGAGTAGTATTAATGAAAGTTTATTTACCCATATATGGGTAAATATATCATCGAAACTAACTTCAGATGAATTTGAATATTTGAACTAAAATGTTTATGTATAGAGATGGTCGCGTGATACAATTTTGTTTCACACACGAACACTTAATGCATTGTAAGTTCAAATCAAATAAACAAAAAATAATTATTAAGATTTAAGTTTATAAAAACAAGTTGAACCTATGTGGTCATTATAATTAATTCTTTTTGGTGACAAATTTTCAGTACCACCTCGCTTAAAGCAACCCCCGATAAACTTAATTCCTCCATTATCGCAATAAATGAAGTAAATTATAGTCGGTCTTGACCGACTACATTATACCCTATACAATGCGTTCATAAGTCCAACTAATTTGATATAGAAATTAAGCATAAACCAAATTTGAGTGGCATTGTTATATCGGATGCTATATTTGTATGGGGACTAGCTCGAAAACTGGACCGATCGTACACAAATCCAATTTGACCAAGATCTATATGATAATTTGGATATAAGAGTCATTTATATGGGGACTAGGTCTGGACATAAACCGATTTTCACCAGTTTCAACAGCATACATTCTATGGTCGTTAAAAGCTTATATACTAAATTTCGTCCAATTATATACATATTTGCGTCCTGTAGTTTGATTAAAAGGTTTACATGGACACACAGACAGATGGACGGAAATCGTTAAATCGACTCAGAAAGTGATTCTAAGTCGATCGGTTGGTCAAATATTTTTCGTAGTTACAAACATCAGCACGAAGTCATTATGCCATGACCATATAATAGTTTAACATATAAACACTATAGTCTCAAAATCCAAAATATAATATATATCGAGGGTTTGTATTCAAAACGTACTATCTGCTGTAACAGAATTTTTGAGGAGAGCAAGGAGCACGAATTTATTCATTAATCAACCAATTAATTCACTATTCATTGTAATCAAACGGCATCCTTAGTCATAACCCCCATATAAAGCTGCTTGCAAAAAATAAATGACCTTACCAAATATGGTGTGGATCGGTCCATTTTTCGACCTAGCCCCCATATAAATATATCATCCGATATTAACTATTGCATTTCTGCAGGCAAAAAATGTATGACAATGCCACTCAGTGCTTATTTTCTTTATCCAATTAGTTGGAAATAAGACCCTTTTACTAATCATGGTATAGTCGGTCTAGACCAAATATAATTTTAGACTTTTTTTATATTTGTCCCATTTTCCAACAGATTCTTTCCAAACTGACGTGTATTAATAGAGGAGAGTTGAAGTTGTATTTTAGTAAATTATATAAAGTTGTACATTACATGGTGCTATAGCCGAAGTTTGATTATATGTAGTTCTAATATATTAATTAATTAAAAATATCCATGGTGGAAATTTTTGTATCATATTATCATTTTGTTTTGTAGGCAGTTTCTGTTTTCGTTATACTTATATGGTCTGTATGAAAGAGGTGCAAACATATTTAAATACTTAATACCAAAAATTTTATAATTTCCACTTCTACGCTGCCTGCTTTATTTATGCCATAGAACTCCCATACAATTCATAACATTAAAACTGTTTTCTCCTTGACTTAACAAAATATGATATTTTCATTTAAAAAATATTCATCTTTCTTGTAAATGTACACTTTTTAGTCATTTTAATGGAAAATATTTTTCTCAGTATAAGATCCTCTTGTGTTTTATAAAATAATATATAAGTTTCTATGTTTTACATTTGCATTGTAGTTGAATTGAATGTATCTATGTATTTTATTTAGTTTTTATGTTTATTATATATGCATGTATGTATATCCATAAATAAGTATGTATATGTATAAATGTGTTCTGTTTCTGAGGGTGTTAAAATATTCTAGTATTACCTTTCCGAACCGGATGCAACATACAAACACAAGAAAGAGAGTTATAATCAGTCTAGCTCGACTAAATGATACCTTCACCATAAGTTTCGGGAAAGAGTAAAAGCTCCAAAAATTACCAAAAATTTCAACCACACAGGGTGAGGTTTTTAAGGAAAATTAATACCCTTTGCTACGTTAATCAATTACAGAAATGAAATGTTCGATTCTATGAGCAGCCACTACATACAGATTGTTCAAACTATAACGACTTTTCCTAAAAAAAAAAAACTAATTAAATTGGGTGATATGAATTTGAAACCATTACACTTCCTTTAATCTCTTGCAATTTCTAGTGAGCGAACAACAGAAATACAGGGAACTGCTTTTATCACTTAAAGTAGTTACCTAAAAGAAAACAGATACATTTCCAACTTTTTTATATCAGCATATTATGCTGTATTTGTCTTTCTCAAAAGTCGCGTCATTTAAATAACAATAAAACTTAATGACAAGTTGCCAACTAAACTGCGGCAGTTAGGCCATAACAACGTCTCTGTACATATGTGGATTTGTTCGTCTTAGCAGGAGTCATACCTTCATTGACTGTATGCATAAGCTTAACTTCTTAAGCAGTTTTTTTTTGCTATTTTTGTATTTTAAATAATTTCTATTTGTTTCTTTTTTATTAAACTCCGAACTATAGATTTGTGGTAATCAGTGTTGCCAAGAGGATTTGTCCTCATGTCCCCAATCTGAAATTTGCAGTCTCTAATTTATAAATTTTACCCTAAGTGTTTCTTCAATAAAACGTATATATAAGTATATGTATGCAAGTATATAAATGGATGTATATATGTATGTTCCGTATGGACACCAAAACGACTGGACCGATCTTGATGAAACTTTCAGGAAATCTTCCGAATAGCCTGGCGGGATAAAATGTGAAGTCTGATTTTTGATTTGATTGTACCACCAATGGCTTCTATATGTATATATAACAAGTAAAAAATTATATTCGGTCCAGACCGACTATACGATACCTTATACCATGCGTTTAGAGAACCTTTCTCTTAGGTCTAACTAATTGGATATAGAAAATAAGCATAAACCAAATTTGGCTGGCATTTTTATTAATTTTTTTTTTTTTAATATGAAAAAGTTCATATCGGATGCTATATTTATATGGGGACTAGGTCGAAAAATGGACCGATCCTGACCATATTTGCTAAGGTCACTTATTTTTTATAGATTCAAGTGAATATCGGGAATCAGCTTCATATGGGGGCTAGACTGAGAATTGTTCTATAGGGTTTATTTTTGGACTACTGGTAAACGGATGTAATAAATATGCATAAACCCAATTTGACCGAGATCTGCATGATAATTTGGATATAATGACAATTTAAGCCGCTCTCATAGGAGTCACATGGACACACAGACGGACGGGTGGACATCGCTAAATCAACTCAGAAAGCGATTACGGGTCGATCGGTATAATAAGAGATGGGTCTAGATCAAATAATTTTGGTAGCTACAAACATCAGCACAAAGTCATTATACCCTGACCACATATCGGTGTACGGTATAAAAATGGAGGGTCCTATTTCAATGAAATTTTCAGGGAATCTTCAGAATAGCCTGTCGGGTGATACTGATTTCTTGCAAAATCAAATTTTATTATTGTACTTTACTTTTCTCAGGTACTGTGTATTCAAATTTACAAAATGAAAACCAGCTGTTTTCTTAGGGTCAGAATTATAAAACATCAAAAATAAAACACCAAAAACAACAAAAAAGAAACGAAAGCATATCAATGTGGTCCAAATTTAAGCTTCTATGGAGAGGTTTTTTTAAAAAAAAAACTTTTAAGTAAAATTTAAATTTTTTTTAGACGTTGCTCCACATAATTAATGCTTAATTCAAAGGGTTAGTCCGATATTATTAAAATAAACTTAGAAAAATTTAGATTTACATAGCCTTTAATCCGCTTATATATTGAGTTTCAATCGGCTCAGTAGTTTCGGAGTTATAGTAAAAAATTTAAGCAAAAAATATCTTTTTTACGCGAAAATATCAAATTTTTTTTTTAATAAAATCATAGAAAATCGAAAATTGCAAAAATTGTTCGGATTTATTGCTTTCACGCAAAGCCACATGTAATAGAAAGAAAATGAAATGATGATATACATAAAAATGAGTTGTTAATGTTTTCTTTCGGTAGATTGAATTTAAAAAACATTTTATATTTTATTAAAATTTAAATTTTATTATTTAAATTTATTATAATTGATATAAACTACAAACTCTGGAATTTTCTTTTATGCGATTTTCGTTTATTATTGTTGAATGACGAAGTGTTACTCTGAATACTCCGGCAAAAATCAGCCATCGTATGCGCATCCCAGCGACCCTGGTATCGTTCCTCCATTGTTCGGATATCTTGGTGAAATCGTTCGCCCTGTTCCTAGCTCAAGTCTCCTAGATTTTCAGGAAAACGGTGTAAGTGACTATGCAGGTAGTGTACTTTGATGCTCATGTTGCATCCAAGTCGATGGAAGTGAGATAACATTTCTTCAACGTGCGCAACGTAATCATCACCCTTGTTATTTCCCAAAAAAATTTTAATTACAAACGAATCCCATGCATTATCCTCAAAATAAGTATCGTTTACCAATTTGCGAATTTGTGGGCCGTCAAATATGCCTACCTTTAGCTTTTCCATACTCAAATTGGGAAACTTCCTTGAAATATACTGGAAACATTCACTATCTTTGTTAAGTGCTTTAACATATTGTTTCATCAGACCAAGTTCAATGTAAAGAGGGGGTAATATGATGCGAACTCGGGGCACTAGAGCCCCATTTATAACATTTGGCATACCTGGAACCAGTGTTTCCCTAAAAGGTCATTGTTTTCTCTTCCAATGTTCTGATTTAGCTCTGCTGTCCCAATAACATATAAAACAGGGATATTTGGTAAAGCCGCTTTATCTTCTTCATGACAAATGCAATTACAGAGTCTTCTTCTTTTACTTTGGAGAATCATAAAAATGTCATAAACGTTTTTTCCAAACAATTTTGTACATGTAAAGGGGGTTCGCCAAAATCCGTCTCGTAAAATGCACCTACTTTCTATGTTCTGCATTTTTATTATACCATTTTCTAGAGAACATCGACGAAAAGTTTTTAAATTCATTCAATAAAAATATATTATTTAGTCATTGTTATGTAACCCAAAGAAATAATGACTTCTTGTAAGAAAGCGATACCTTCATGACCTATATCTCTCTTAATTCACATGATATGTAGCTTCACTATAAATAAATAAAATTTAATACTTTTTGCAGTTTTCGATTTTTTCCAAATTTTTTTAAAAGAAAAAAAATTTTTTATCATTTTTTTTTTTCAAACAATTTGTTTCTTGACTTCGAAATTATTGATCAGATTAAAAACAACAATGTACATGATTTAAAGATATTGTAAATATTAATATTTTTTAATTTAACTTAACAAAATCGGAATAGCTGTTTTTGAGTTATGACAACATAAGTGGAGAAATGACAATTTTACTTAAAAATTATTTTAAAAAAAAAAATTTCCACAGAATTGAAAAATTTCACCATTTGTGTACTTATGCATCAAATCTATATAGTGGTTATTGACCTGTGTAGTTCTTACACTAAGTTTTAAAATATAAAAAATATTAAGAGACATTGAGGCCAGCTACTTTGAAAGATTTTTCAAAAATATCGTCAGTTGTTTCTGTAACAGTCAAACATGAAGTTCTTGTTTCAAAATCAAGTACCAAATCGTTACTGTAACCCTGGATGTCAAACCATATTTTTTATGCGTTATGACCAATGTTAGTTTATTTGAAAACATGCACGAAATATCGATTCTGCGGCACCGGCAGTGCGTGAAATTTTTAAAAGTTAGTGAGGAACACATATACAATACCTTACCATGTATAGAAATAAAAAACATTTATATTGACTTTGGTTTTTGATTGATTCTTTAATGTAATCACTTGCTGCCCTTCTTCAGTCTTAGCTAGGAAAAACTTTTAATGTTGGTTGAAAGGACTAAAGTGGGCACACAGGGTTAAAATGAATAGTTCATGTTAAGAAAATTAATAGAAATATATTTTAGAGAAAATCGAAAAATTTTAAAATATTCGACTAAAGATCGAAATCGCCAAGATTTCGTGAAATTTCCGAAATGACTCCCCACGACAAGCTGTCCCCAAGGCAAAATTAAAATCCCAATTTTGGGTCCAAATCTGCTAATGAGGTAACACTGGGGATAGTGCATTTGTGCACATAGTAATTTGTAGCAGTTTTTTAAATTGCAGTCAGACCTTTAAATGATTAATTGACTTATCGACTTTTACATTGAATATTTAGTTTAATTTGTTGTTCATTTAGAAATATTTCATCATTCATAAGAACTTAAAAGTTCTCACAACTTTCTTAGATCTCGTTTTTATGACTTTTTTTGTTTATCTGCGACTCTTGGCATCTTCGACCATATTGAATTACGTTTTGCTTTTGGTAATAACTTGAACAATATTTTTTCCTAAATTCTTCCTGGATATAGATAGGGTTTGAAGATAGCCTTCCAGAACAAAATTTACAGTACTTCTTGTGATTTTCAAATCTTTTGCAATAAAATGTTCGGGTCTCTTTGGATCTTCTTTATCTTTAGTCAGAACTAATCTATAAAAAATATATAAATTAAACACACTTTAAGATGTTACCGAATATTTTGCATTCAAAATTTTGTTTTAATACGTACTTTTTCGAGTTAATTTGTTTTCACGTGGATAAACGGCCTTTGTATAAATTTTCATATTTCCTGTAAATATTTCATAAAAGAAATAATTTAATTTCTTAATCAATAAACCACGTGCGCTTTGTTGGATAATAATTTGTTTAAAAAATGGCTTCTTTCACAGTTCTGTTTATGTTAAATGTTCATGGTATAGATTTTTTTTTACTTTTAACAGTTTTGAAGTAATAAAGTCATTGAACGTTTTATTGGAATGTTTCACTTTCTTTGA
Organism: Cordilura impudica; assembly: GCA_963682025.1. Classification (NCBI taxonomy): domain Eukaryota; kingdom Metazoa; phylum Arthropoda; class Insecta; order Diptera; family Scathophagidae; genus Cordilura; species Cordilura impudica. Next base: position 208,417,375 of record OY821521.1, read on the forward strand.
CTATAATGGTCACACCAACAACGAATGTTATGAATAAAACGATCAAAAAGCACAAGGCAACCGCAAGGAGGAGGCAAACTGAAGGTGGTAATGGCTTGGCATTTTTAAAATACATAGTACTCGTATATGATGGGATATTCAAGTTGTGTTTTTATTGTTTCATTTTATAGTTTAGTTTTAAGGAAGACAAAAAAAAAGATAGATAAAAAGTAAAATAGTTTAGAAAGATATTTTAAGCATAAAATGAAGATGAAAATTAGTGGTTTTTGTAAATTTGAACAATAGTCTTAACTTACCAACTTTTATGTATAACATTAACAGTTTTAAAGCAGCAGCTCTCGTAACAAAATAATCTAAACAAAATGATCTTGACTTCCCCCTCTACATAATATAAAGTTAAACATTTAAATTAAACTTTCATTTTCAACATAAAAAAAAAACAAACATTGAACAACATTAACAATTTGTTAAAAAAAAAAAAAAAACATTTGTTCAACTTTTAAACATAAATAAAAACGTAAACAAAATGACTGTAAATGCAAAAGTTTAATTAAAAGTTCGTGACCATTGCGTCATTGGCATTATAATTAAATTTACCTCAGATATTGTGTTGTTTGTTTGTATTTTCCTAAATGCAAATAAATAACAATTGCTACCAAAAACATTATTAATACACAATATCTTTGAAACAAAAATAAAACATTACTTGGCACATATTATTATTATTGTTATTTCACTTTCATTCCATACAAAAAAATTTATTTATATGTATATATAAAATTTCATATACATAATATGTATATAAACAATAAATTTTGTACGTCCTGATATCCATTGCAGCAATTCAAAATCAATCGCAAATATTTTCAGGCTATTTCAATAATAGTTGTAACAGACTACAGGCTACTACGTTAATAGTTATAACAGACTACAAAAGTTTTGAAATATTTTTCACAATTTAGAAACACTCCACTCCTCAGAATTTTCAGTAAAAACATTTATTAATATCCATAATATTTTAAGAGCAAGTACCGTATAAACGTCGTTAAATTGAGGTTCTGAAATAAAAAAATTACCTTTAATACATAATGTAGCAACAAATCTTTTTAAAATAAAGAAATATTTATGAGGTAAAACTTATAATTTCAGGCATTTCGGGCTCCTTGTGTATATACTGTCTCAACAATTACACTAGCCAACAAAGTTTTGAAGTGGAGCAACCAAATATCTTTCCTAGGGAAATTTGATGAGTTAAATTCGAATCTGTAATTGGTTTTTCTCTATATCACGTCAGGTTTTCGAGATACAAAAAAAATATTTTTATTAGTTTTTTGCATAAAAAATCATGTTTATTTAAAAAACAATGGATTTTCAAAAGTGAATGGCGTTATTTGAAAGTCGTTTGTATTTTGTTGGTTCGGTTTCATGCTTTTTGATATTGGGTATCATTGATAATTTCATTAAATTTTCATCTAATCTTGGTGAGCATGGTCCCCTTGTTCGTCGTTCACCTTATCTAGGTTTTGTGGAAAAAACTCTAAATGCGAACGAAGAAAATGCATTTTAAGTGACATACGTGCACCTTATTCGTGATAATTTTCCAATAATTAAGCAAGAATTTGTAGATTTCCAGCTGCATATTCTTTCTCCAATAAACATCGTGCAAAATTGTCATCATTCAATAGCTTCCTGATCTGAAGGCTCCTTTGATTTTAGCATATGAAATTTTAGGAAAAACCGCTAACAAATATTTTTGTCCAGAGCTTAGACAAAGTACATAAAAAAGCCCAATTTTATGTGCAGCGGCGGAATAAGAACGTCATTTGGATCAGTTAATGGTTTATTTGAAAGGTTTTGTTTTCCTGGTGAATACCCAGTTCTTTTTGGCCTCACTGTTCTGACTTAATGATGACATTATCACATAGACAAAGGAAACAACAATATTTTGTGAAACCTCCATGCATACCAGTCAACAAACCACTGACCTTAAATCACACACCTTAAGCTTACCACAGAACTTCCATTTATGATCGTTGTAATCGAGTAATCTCAAAATTTCAGTCATTAACTCGAAATTTTCTTTTTTATTAATGGAATGAGCAATTGGTATGGATGGTTTTTATTCCCATTATGCAAAAGAAGAGCCTCTAAACTATACTTAGAGCCATCAATAAATAATCTCCATTCAGTTTTGTCATATGGCGGGTTGATTTTTTGAAAAAAACCATCAACATCAGTGCAATATAGAATAGAGTGTTTCTCTTCAAAATATGGAGCCAATTTCAAGCTCCTATCTCTATAGATGGTTACTTTTGTCCCAACTGCAAGCTGTTTTCACTGCTGCGTGTGTCAAGCTAGTAATTCTGCGTCTTGCTTCGTTAAATGTAAATCCCGAATTAGATCATTCAGCTCAACTTTACTCACTAAATGGTGTTCATCATCAGCGTCATACAAACTATCACTGCTGGTGAAAGATGTTTCGGACTCACTGCTCGCAGCACTGGGAATGACTGGTAATGGATTATTTGGTGGACGTTAAACTAGTTTGGAAACCGATGGGACATTCGAATAGGTAATATTTTTTCGATTTTTCTTTTTCTTATTGAATTGAAATAGATCTTCTTGCCATTTGACCACTTGTATAAATCAGTTATGCAACTATTCCACGGTTTATCCAAGTTTCTGACAGCAAAACCAATAAAATGTAAATATGCATATTTTAATGATTTTGATATTGCATATCCTTTTTTCCAACCATATATTCAGCATACACAAAGCAAAAATAGCTTGAATCGGTAACATACGATCTCTCTAAATGCTTATCCGATACTATTATGAAGATTTAGAATGAATGTAGGCTTCTGTCAAAGTAATAATGGTGAAATTGATAATTGTTAGTATAGACTGTTTTACAGTATTGCTAGCATGTGATAAAAAATGAACAAGACGTCATAGCCCAATTTTTATGCTAGATTCGAATTCAGTGCAACCAGAGTAGTTAAAAAACATGCTTCGTTTCTGCAGTCATTTTTTTTTTTAATTTGTAGACCAGTGTTATTGGAATCTGGCTCGAAATCGTAGTTTGGCTTTATCTCTTATTTATTGAATAGACGTGCACATATCATTCCCCTCAATTGTAATTCATTATAAGTTCAAATAAAATATGTTTAATTAATATTAATATCAAAATTAAAAAAAAGTATAAACAAGTGAAAAACTACAATTTAGCAATTTGGCAAAAAACTTTATCAACATTTTTTGCATATTTTTCTTGGGATGTTAGTAATCATATTTAAAAAAAAAGGTTAGAAAGGAAGAGCGCGTGCATTCAAGGATTAGAAATGAATTTTCATATATAATGTGGTACGGCCAATGAAACTATTTGAAATGAAAACAAGTAAAAAGATTATAGTTGGTCTAGACCGACTATACGAGACCCTATACCATGGCTTAGACACCCTATCTCTTCGGTCCAACTAATTGGATATAGAAAATTAATTAATTAATTTTTTTGGCTGCAGATATGAAAAAGTTTATATTGTGTGCTATATATATGGGGACTAGGTCGAAAAATGACCGATCCTGACCATATTTGGTAAAGTCACTTATATTTTGAAAAGATATACACAAACGAAATTTGAGAAAAATCTTTCCAATAGTTTTTTTTTTTTTTTTTATAGATTTAAGTGAAGATCGGAAGGCAGCTCTATATGGGGCCTATGACTAAGAATTGGCCTATAGGGATTATTGTTTGACTACTGATTAATGAATACAATAAACACATACAAGCCCAATTTATGTCGATTACATAGGGTTCATTTGTATGGGGACTAGGCCTGAACATGGGCCGATTTTCGTCACTTTTATTAGCGTTCATCCTATGGCCAATAAAAGCTGATATACCAAATTTCATCAAAATATATTCATATCTGCGACCTCTAGTTTGACGGACGTCCTAAAACGACTCAGAAAGTGATTCTGAGCTGATCGGTATAATAAAAGATAGGTCTAGGTCAAAGATGTTTGGTAGTTACAAACAGCAGCACAAAGTCATTATACCCAAACCACTTAGTGGTATATGGTATAATAAAGTCTTGGAGTATTTGGGACAGATGTTTCCTTTTTCGCAGATTTTAAAATGGTATAAATAAGTGCGATCTCTGTCTGTTATGTTTGCAAATTTTTGTGTTGTGTTTTTATATTTTATATTTTTGATTTTTTTTTTTTTCTTTAATAACAATAGTAAAATGTCAGTAATTTTTTAAAAAAATATTGTATTAGTGTTTATAATTCGGATTACTGTGAATTGTGAACTTAGGAATTATAGCTAGTTTTAAAATTACAATTCAGGTTTTGTATTTTAGCGGAGTGATGGATTTTTATGTTCGATCATTCAACAAGGAAGTTATGATTGTTTTGTAAAAAGACAAGGGAATATTTATTGAAAACCACAATTACCAATAAAATTAAAAATACAAACAAGTAAAGCGCAGACGAAGGTGTTGGCCAACACAGTATGAAAGAATGTCAAATTCAATAGTAAACAGTAAGTAGATTCCAAACGGTATTCTTTTTACTTTCAAAATAACGCAAACACAATTGTTGCACAATTTCCAATAATAGTTGAAGTCACTTATTTTTATATTAATTAAATTTTGTATTTCTATTATTTAAATTGAATACAATTTGTATTATATATGCGTTTTTTTTATTTTCAATATTTAAATTGTTCGGTGTTACAATAATCTATTGGCAAATAAACTACAAACTTCCATTCTACGAGTACATACAGTATATTAATGGTATATGGTATAAGCATTATGGCAAATGGCAAATAACCGGACCACACACATAGCTTTGTGGAGCAGAATAGTTAGGTTGGTTGTCCTTATAAACTGGGTCATTTTGTTTAATATCAAAAAAAAAAAGAAAAATAAATAATATAAAAATACAAAGCAATTCAAACACATATTGTCAATTAAATAACGAAATGAATAATGAAATGTTATATTAGACTTAAACAACAATAACTACGAGTACAAGGCAAATAAACTCAGTATTACTAAACATAAATATAAATAAAAGTGTTTCATACATACGAATATAAGTAATTCCATATGAAACCGGTACATCACTATTCTAAATAAACGTTTTTAGTATGCCAAATTTAGATAGGAAAATCATATAAAATATTTTGTAAATTGATGTATTAAGAAAAATGAGGTTGGTCTTAAGATTTTTATTTTTACATTGAAGCTTTATATCTAACATTTTTTGAAATTCGGGATCGTCTAAGTCACTTTTTATACCATATACCACAATGTGATCAAGGTATAATGAGTTTATGCTGATGTTTGTAACTACCAAAAATATTTTAGCTAGTCCCATCTTTTCTTATATCGACCGATTTAGAATCACTTTCTGAATCGATATAGAGATGTCCGTCCATCTGTGTGTACATGCAATCAAACTGCAGATCGTAAATATGAATATGTTGTGATGAAATTTGGTATATGTATATGCTTCTACCAACCATAGGATGAACGCTACTGTAATTGGTGCAAATAGTCTCCTTACAAATGACCCCTATGAGATCACCTTAAATTGCAATAAGATCCTAATTATCATATAGATCTCCGTCAAATTGAGTTTGTTTGGGTGCTTATTACATCCATCAGTAGTCCAAAATTCTTAGCCATAGCCCCCACATAAAGCTGCTTTTCGATCTTCACTGAAATATATCAATAAACAAAAATATTGCACAAATTTTTCACAAGTTTGTTTTGTATATATGGTCAGGATTGGTCCATTTTTCAACCTAATCTCCATATAAATATAGCATCCGATATGAACTATATACTCAAATAGTTGGAACTAAGACCAATTCTCTAAACGCATAGGCGGTCTAGATCGACTATAATTTTCTTACTTGTTCAAACTTAAATTGTTCGATTAAATATGGAGTAAGTCGCATTTGTTTACTTTTAACAATATGTTGGAATTAATTAAGTTCATTTGCATTTAAAAAAAAAAAAAAACTTAAGCACCGACTAGAAATGTTGGAAAAGTGCACAAAAAATGCATATCTCTTGGTTAGTTTGATACCATATATTTTTAATTTTCATGATATCATGATACGTTAATTAATCTGAGTACGTTTATATTGTAGAGTTTTAATTTTCATTAGCCACCATCATCTTTCAAAAGATAATTATAAGAGAAAAACCCATTTCACTAAACTATGTAATGGAGCAATATTAAATTTAAGCATTCAGTATTTGTATTGCAATGATTTCAATAAAAAATATTTTCATAATAATTTGCCAATATATTTCCATTACGTAGTTCATAATTAGAATATTTTCAGAAGCTTTTTTGCTTATAAATTCTGTCCTGTTTTTACCAAATAAATCGTTCAATTTGGCAATTAAAACTTCATACTCAAATTAATTTTCCTTTGTGTTTGCAAATAATAAAATAGTTTTATACAAATTTTTTGACTTTGTTTGTAACTACCAAAAACATTTGTTCCTTTTTATTATACCGATCGATTCAGAATGACTTTCCGAGTCGACATAGCGATGTTCGTTCATCCGTCTGTGTGTCTATCTAACTACAGATCGCAAATATGAATATATAAGCTTTTATCAGCCATACGATTAATGATGTTGAAATTGGTAAAAATCGCTGTATGTGCAGACCTACTGCCCATACAAATGACCCCATGAGATCGACTTAAATAACCACAAAACACATATTATCATATAAACCTTGATCAAATTTTTTTTGTTTGTGTTTATTACATATATAAGTCAGTACTCCAAAAAAAAACCCTGTTGGGCAATACTTAGTCAGTACTCCAAAAACAAACCCTTTAGGGCAATACTTAGTCGTAACCCCCATATAAAGCTGTTTCCCTAACTTCACTTAAATCTATCAAAAAATAAAATTATTGCACTTGTTTTGTTCATATTTGATTTGTATATTTTATTTGCAAAAAAAATAGGTGACTTTACCGGTTATGGTTATGATCGGTTAATTTTTTAACCTAATCCCCATCTAATGCAATAAAAATAATAACAATGCCACTGAAATTGGGTTTGTGCTTATTTTCTATATCCTCTAACCGCATTGTATAGTCGGGCGCAAATTCTAGGAAATTTTATTTTTTCATTAAGTAAAGACCCTAAAATTACTCGTATGCTAATCAATTGTAGCCAATTCACAAATCAACACAAAAGCAAACTCATTTTTATTACAAACACATTAACAAATTTAATAAACACACACATAGCATTGTATAATTTTATGTATGTGTTAATAGCAACTTTAAATGCAATTTACTTAAAATATTGTAAAAATTTAAAAATCTGTAAATCTGCAAATCGACTAAAAAGAAATACCTTTCAAATAATATACGTTTGGTCAAAATCGGGATAAAACGGTAGAACAAAACATCAGTCACAAGAAATCGCCTAGCCTATTAATATTATAGATTTATATTTACTTAATAGATATTTATAAAAGTATATGTTATAATATTTGAGATCACACAATAATAAGTATCAATAATTTGAATTTACATTTGGACAGAGCATACGAAAAGTTCAATTCTATTGGCGACGACTAAAAAAAATGTTGAAGAGGACCGCTTTGTGCTAGATGACATTTGGATAGTATAACATCACAAAAGAGTCGAAGTAAAAAATAAGTCCCATTATGGTGAGAAACAACCTGAAAGCTAAACGGCATCTTTTAGGATAACCTTTTGTGTTTGAGTGACCTTCCATTAGTAGCATCTATACATATCTCAACTTAGCACTAAAAATTATAGCGTTTCATTGTCCTTGGCTCCTTAGCTTGGCTTAGTTTATAATAAATATTTTTTCTTCCACCGAATTTTTTGATTTCGGTATCGTACATCGTCTTACTGGTATTTCTTCCTTATTTGGTCTTGTTTTTTATTATAATCTCCGAATAATGTTAATTTATTTTAATTTTTATTTAGCATCACTGCTTCACAATCTAAATAAAAAGAAAGATTTTTTTTTAATTATTTTCTTAATAATGCCCAAATTTGATAAATCCGTTCAAAGCGGAAGTGTATAAAATAGGTAACATTTATGGAATATTCTCAAAACTGAAAATTTTGGTGTTACATATTAAAGTTATTTTAATAAGCTTCACATCAAACTTCACATCAAGTTTCTAATAAATTTTAAATAGCGAATTAATGGAAAAATATCAGAAAACACAAGTAAAACATTTTTGCAGCCTATACGATTATTAGATTAGTTCATATATCGATTAGTATGGATCAGAGATCATTATATGTTTCTTAAATCAATCGTATTCACTACATTATTACACATGTAACTTCATAAAGGTGTTCTTTTAACACTTTTCAAAAGAAAAATAATATATTGCCAATAATTTATTTTATAAAACTGAACTAAATCGATAAGTATTTTTTTTTTGTTTAACAATCAAGAAGCAATATGTGTATGTAATGAACGGAAGTTACTTCAAACAACTTGCAATTTTTTCTCTTAAGAGCTGTACGCAGCTTGTTTAGGAATCTTAACAGAAAATTTTCATATATTTCTTAAAGAAAAAAAAGCACAACGCTAGCAATCAGCTGTTTTCTGTCAATTATTAAGAATTGTGAAATTGAAAACAAATCAATTCTTCGGTTCTGCTTTATTTGGCCTGCTAAATGCTTTTTAAGCTCAGTATCAAAATTACCCACCCGCTTCTTGTTTTTCTTTGCCGAATTTTGTTCGTTTTTTTTCAATGTTTGCAACTGAAAAATAACTTTTAATTTTTTTACCATATTACATTTTGTTTATGCTTACCTCTCCTGTCAAAATTCCGCTCAGAAAGAACGAAAAATTTGATATTCCTGCTCAAAGCCTGGGTTGCCTAACTTAATTTACGTCAAAAAAAAAATTGTAAAAACAATACTACTTTTTTAAAAAGCTGCAGACTATCAACAGAAATTTTTTGACAGAAAAATTCCTTAAGCATTTTTGAAGCGTTTTTTTATATGAAGTTTTTGATTCCTTAGCAAGCTGCATATAAAAAAAAAACAACAGAAAAAAACTTGTTGGTCCGATAGAAAGTAATATGATAGTTTAAGTTTATTTTTTTGTAACTACCAGAAATATTTGACATAGAAACATCTTTTATTTTATCGATCAACTCAGAATCACTTTCTTAGTCGATTTAGCTATGTCCGTTCGTCCGTCCGTCTGTGTGTCCATGTAAACCTTGTAATCAAACTACAGGTCGGAAATATGAATATACATTAATGAAATTTAGTATAAAAGATTATATTGGCCACAGGATGATCGCTATTGAAACTGGAGAAAATCGGTTCATGTTCAGACCTAGTCGCCATATAAATGACCCCTATGAGATCCACCGTATATCCAAATTATCATATAGATCTAGGCCAAATTGGGTTTGTGTATGTTTCTTACATCCATTTGTCAGTATTCCAAAATTAAACTCTATAGGACAATTCCTAGTCATAGCCCCCATATGAAGTTGATTCCCTATCTTCACTTGAATCTATAAAAAAAAAAAAAAAAAAAATATTGCACAGATTTTTTTAAATCTGGGTTGTATATGTTTTTGCAAAAATAAGTGACCTTACTAAATATGGTCAGCATCAGTCCATTTTTCGACCTAGTCCCCATATAAATATTGCATCTAATATGAACTTTTTCATATCCGAAGTCAAAAAAATTAATAAAAATGCAACACAAATTGCGGTTATGGTTATTTTCTAAATCTAATTAGTTGAGCATAAGAGATAGAGTCTCTAAACGTATGGTGTGGTATAGTCGGTCTAGACCGTTCAAAAAATTGCTCAAGTAGTAAAGGTAGTTTATAAAAAGTCAACTAAACCACATGTGTTCAAACATATGAGCATAACTACGAATTATTTGTTTTACTTACTTTGGCTTACTCGAAGTAGAGTCATGTTACGGTTATTTTGATCTGTGCTTGCTGCAGAGAAGTTTAAGTCGTTATTAAATCAACACTCATTACGTCTTATGGTAGGCAGCATGTTATTTAATATATTAACATCAGTTAAAATATTATTGTAATAATGACTTTTGTTAAAACTACAGTTAGTAAATGTGCTGTTTTTGGTAGAGTTTGTATAAAATACAGTCAATGCGGCCTTGAGCCATAAAAGTCCCTAAAACTGAATAATACTCGTATAAAAAGAAATGCATTTGAATCAGCAAAATTGTTCATATGATGAAATTAAAATCCACGAGTTCATGCATCGTTTAACAGACCACTATGGATTCAAATATTTAAACACATATTTATTTTATTTTTTTTTAGTCATAATAAAATACAATTGGTTCAAATTATAAATTGTGTAAGAAGTAGTAGTGCTCGTATCAAGTGACACTGGAATAGTTTCGGTTTACAAATCATCAATTGCTTTACATATACTCAACATAGTTTCTTGTGTTCCAGAATTTTTGTTGTCGTTCTTTTTTTTTTAATTCTTTAACGTTTTCAACCATACAATATGCATAATGAAGGTCTTTCAACTTTATGTTTTATATAAAGAAACTAAGAAACCAGCAATTTGCAGACATTTAATTTTATGATTATTTTTATTAAACACGAAAAAGAACACTTGACAAACATTCTTGAAAATGAGTAGGAAAAGAAACATTCAAAAGTACTAACTACAAATATTTTGATAACGTTAAACTGATTGAGCTTATTATTATATATACACTCCGTTCTTAACTAACGTACACGTTTTATATTTTTTCTTTTTTATCAATTATAATTTAACCTACAAAAACAAAAATTATTTACTTCATCGTATGGAAGTAAACTAAATATGGAAAAAATGCTACATACAGTTACGGAAAAATAATAAGGAAAATAGTTTTCATTTAGAATTTATTAAATTTTAATTTATTTTCATTAGATAAAACTAAGTATTTTTAAACGATAACTTAAATGGAAGATATAATAAGAACGATTAATTTGTAGTTAAAATATATACTTCCTGGAGCATGAAGTATGGAGAACTCTCTCGAGAAGCTCAACTGGATTTTTGTCCGGATACTGATAGTCTTTAACTATAATATTCTTCTCTTAACTGTTAGAATATACCAGTTATGATAAATGCTTTAGGTCATTATTCTGCACAAACTCCTCTTATTATTTTCTTTTATTTACAATCAGATTTACAATATTTTTAGTAATTAACATACGTTATTAAAAGATATTATTACAGATCTAACTTTATTTATATTTAGGGTTGTATGTACAATACTTACATTGTATTAGAAACTTTTATTTTCCAAAGGGTAGGTCTAAGACATGAAGTCTGTTTAACCTTCTAACTTCCTCCGTTTTGTCCAATAAGGATATTACTAACACATTGAAGTGATTACTTAACCGATCTATATATCGGGCGGTAAATTTATAAATTTCATACCTAATAAATGGAATTTTAAGATCTCTCGGTTGTTGACTGATATCTTTGTAGTATTTCGACATTAGAGTTACTGGTTGTACCCCACAAGTAAAGGCCATATGTCCACACTGGTTTAAGGACACACTTGTAAAGCAGAACTTTGTTTTCCCAACTTAGCTGAGAAATATATTCTAATAGCCAACACATTTTTTTCGTTTTAATTTTCAGGTGATTTCTCTTTGCTAAAATGTGATTTCTCCACGTTAGTCGTTGATAAAGATGTATATGTAAATATTTTACAGAGTTAGTTTAAGAATTTCAGAGCCGTTTATATACAATGTTGCACATTCTTCTTTCCTTAAAGTGAAAGTAATATGATGTGATTTTTCTGCACTGATGCGTTTTCTATCTTGTTAGCCATCGCTGTAGTTGATTTTAGTAAATAGCTTTGTACTAAAGTCGATTCTTCACTTGTTATGTTGTCAGTTACAGTTATGTCTGTTGTGTACAGGACCTAATGTACTCCCCTGTAGGACTCCGGCTTAGATTGCACATATTTTTGATTTGTCATCGATAAATTTAACATAAAACGTTCCATTTTCCAAAGACGAGATAAAAAAGATATAAAATGTGATTGGCAAAAGTTTTTTGAGTTTATATAAAAATTTGTCAAAGGGTATGATTGACATCTAAAGAGACAGCAGAAAAGCATAATTTTTTTTCAGTGTGTCTGTTATAACATGTACTAATCGGCGACACTGCTCTGGTGTTCCATGTTTATAACGAAAGCGAAACTGATACTCAGGGATGATATTTTTCTGTTCAATATTAGGTAATATTCTAATTGATAATAAATTTTCAAAAATGTTGATGGGTTTATATGATCATAATAATCCACTGAGATGGAAAGTCTTAATTGTAAATTATAATTAGAGTGAGAAAAAAAATATGATCCACTATTGGATCAATTTTATCATGTTCTTGGAATTGTTGAGCTTGCCGATTTCATTAAAAACCCCTTTTGGCGAAAACGATTTTATTGGCAAATCCACTTTGCAGGGAAATTCTAATAACTTTTTAGTATTAGATTGTTCAATATTATTTGCTGATGGGGAAAAAAATATTTTTACTTTGCTTTTGCCGAGCAAAGTACGTTGTCCAATTTTCCTATTGAAGTTGCAGTTTTTATTTTAAAATACTTCCTACGTAATCATTATTTTTGAACCCCATCATTCTTATTATTTTTTCCAACACTGTATATTCAATTCAACACAATTACTACATCTTATAGTAAGTAACGAACAATTTAATAACAAGGGTAAAATATAAGATGTTGAAGAAGACGACAAAGACAGCGAAGGGACGAAGAGCAAATACTCAATGGACTTCCACAAATGCATACTATGCAATTTTGAAGTGCCTACTACAACCACCAGTAACTACCACCCACATTACAGTGGCAAACCCTTGAATTACACTGGTCTCTTCGAATATACTTCACAATACAAACGAATCCACTTCAAAATGCATTTCACAAGTGGTTGCCAATGGTTGATAATTGTCAACGTATCGAGAAATAATGTAAATTTACCAAATGTGCGTGCGAAAGAGGCTGCAAATGTGTAATGTATGACATAAAAGTTTTTTTTTTCGATTGATATTTCATTTTATTTGTATAGAACTGAATTTTAATTATTAGCATTTTTGAAAAAAAAAAAAAAAAAAAAATATTTTCAATATAATTAATTTTATTTTAATTTAACTCGTATTAATTGCATAGTACGAGGGTGTATCATTAATTAATTTCTTGTCCATTTTATTTATTTAAATTATAATCTCTTTGTATGCACTTTCCCTAATGCCGCATAGAGTTTTGTATACGAAACGAAGAATTTTTGTCATCTATTATTGGTGGTTATCAATCGTTATTGTTTAAAAAATGCTTGTTAAATATTGATGAAACACCTGTATGCCACTTAAAATACTCACTCATTTACTTACTAGAAGAGATACAGTCAAAAACATAACAATAGCAAAAATTCTATTTATAACTATATACTTGCCTTCCAGAGAAAAATATGATTCAGGCTTAAACGAGAAGTACGACTTGTAATGTTAAGAAAATTCTATTTTTTGACCACTGCTAGGATTCTTAGCCTCATTGTATAGATATTTAAAATGCATTTAGTAGTTAAACGAAAATCGCTTTATAATCAAAACTAATGATGCTACTTATCGCATATATATTACAGATTTTTTTTTTAATAGATGGTATACAAATTTTGTTTTTTTTTTTTAGGGAAAACTGGTTAAAGCGCTACATAAAGTGTAAATTGATTAATTAAAGGCGGTTGAGAAAAAACAAAAAACAAAACCAAAAAACAATACTTTACATTTCTCTTTTGATTACAACGATTAATCTTACTATTACAGTGTTTGAAAATCAATTTAAAATTCTTGATTAATATTTGGTTAAAAAATTAATAGAAATGTAATACTTATGTATATTTAGGAGCATTCTATTTTATGTGTTCCAGAAGTTTTGTCAAATTTCTTTTCATCAACTTCGCTGTATATGCAGATATGACTTTAATAAAAGCAGGAGGAATGTAGAAGTACAAAGGATAACCATTGCATTATTTTTTATCGCGGGGTATAACGAGTAAAAGTTAATGCTTATAATTTATCCTTTAACCCATATAAATATGTACAGGAGAATTTGCTATGAATTATTAAATTAAATTATTGCATTCGTTTTTATATAAATGTCGCTCTGTGAATGAACTTTAAAATATGTATATCAAAATTATGGTTTGGAAAATAAAAAATTTTCAATTTTGTCAATTATTGGAAATCATTGTTACGAAAGGGAATTTCATTTAGAATTAATCATCTTTTTATACGCATATAAACCAATTAAGTAAAACATCCCGCAGTTTTGAAATTGTTCACAACATGAGGAAATTTTAGCTTTGAAAAACTTAACTGAAGTCTAGACAATACATAATAAAAAAATAATCAACAAAAAGTTGAACAAATTCATCATTCAACAGTTGAACAGTTGAACACAGCAGCTTTAATCATAAATGACTTTAACGTAAGAATTTTTTTAATTTAAACTGATAGGCCAAACGGTCAGTCATTCGCCTAGTGCGTAATCTACGATTCATAGTTTAATATATTTTATATTGTAATACACAATAAATTTTAGGTTTCTGATGTTTCCCCAACACAGCATGTGACATTTTACAATTTATCATTGTATCAAAAGCTGCAACACTTTTTGTCAGTTGTAAATAATAATAATAACAAATACAAAAAAAAAATAAAAAAACTACAAAAAATCACATAGATATAGATGTTATCACGGCATAATAAAACAGCAAGTTATCATATTAAATATTGTCTACTGTGACATACCACATTTATTTTTTTATGTATTTCTTTTGTAGAAATCATTTATTTTTCACAAATATTTTCAACATAACAAATTAGTTTTTGTTAAGCTTAAAATATTATTAATATGGCTATTAATTTGTATTTAATTTTTTTTTTATTTAAATATTCTCTGTTTGAAAATCCGCATAATTTAAATCATGTAGTTTAATATGGGGGCTTACAAATGACAAGCCATCGTTTTCATGGTGCTAGAAACCACAGAGAAAAATACTAATAGAATTTTGTAGACAGGGGCCGTATGAACATGCTAATCAATTTGAAATTAAGTTGTAGTTAAATTTTTTTATCAGTGCTTCTCACTTGTTTTTGCTGCACGAATTCCTTTAGCTCACCCACAGATCTTAATTTTAAAAAAAATTTGTTGATAGCATTCAGCATTCAACTTTAATTAGATCTAGGAATATGATGGCTTGCAAGCCACAAATGCCACAGTGCAAGAAAGTTTATGAATTCTGAAATAATATATGAGTTCGAACTAGAATCGTTTTTGTTGTGATTTCAAACATTCAATAATTATTTTCGTGCTAGGCTCACTGTGTGATACACTATACATTGATACATTTTCTGAAGAAAGTAAATTTTCTTAATACATGAAACACATAGATGACAGCGGCTACACGACTACAGCCTGTCAAAAATGAAATACACACGTTTATATGAAAACGATTATTTTGACACGAACACAGCTACACGGCTACACGACAACTTTTGTCGCTGTAGTCAACTTAGCATAATTTAAATTTTTGTTGGCTACAAAACAAAAATAGTGTTGACAATATATCAAAATATGTATAAAAAAATTTGTGCTTTGAAATATTTTATTTTGTTTAAAAAAAAAAAAAACATCGTAAAATAAAATGCTATAATTCGTTTAATAATCAAAAGGGGTTAAATAAATTTATTTATTTATTTTCACGTTATAATAATGCATTATAAATAAGTAATTGTATATTTAAGTCAAGTTTATATAGAATCATTCATGTTTTTCTATTTTAATGAAGTTAAAAAAAAATATAATTGGCAATACTGAAATAAAAATGCATTTGTATAAAAAGAGCTGGTTATATTGTTGTTATATGTTGCTGTCATTTTAAAAAAAAATTAAGTAGCTGACTACTCGACTACAGTTGCAGCCAGCAGCATTTATAGTCATGTGTTCGTGTAGCCGCAGACGTCTATGTGTTTCATGCATAAAAAGTAAATTTTCTTTAACAAGTGCATTTTCTTAAAAAGTACATTTTCTTAAAAATGCACGTTTTCTAAAAGAGTACATTTTCTTAAGAAAGTACAGTTTCCCAAGAATCTACATTTTTCTTTAAAAAGTACCTTTTCTTAAAAGGACATTTTTTTGAAAAGTGCCTTTTCCAAAAAAGTATTTATTTTCAAAAGTAAACTTTCTTAAAAAAAAAAACTGATTTTCTTAAAATAATACCATTTTCTAAAAATTACATTTTCTTAAAAGCGTACATTTTATAAAAAAGTGAATTTTTCTTAAAAAAAAAACTTTTCTTAAAAAGTACCTTTTTTAAAAAGTTACTTTTCTTAGAAAAAGTAAATTTTCTTAAAGAGTTAATTGTCTTAAGAAATTTGTTTCCTTAAAAAAGTAACTTTTTCTTAAACAAAAGAACCTTTTCCTAAAATAGTAATTTTTTTTTTAAAGTAACTTTTCTTAAAAAAGTACCGTTTTAAAAAAGTACCTTTTTAAAAAAGTACCTTTTTTTAAAAAAAGTATCATTTCTTAATAATACCATTTCTGAAAAGAACATTTTCTTTAAAAGGTACCTTTTCTTAACAAAATATGCTTTGTTACAAAAGTTACTTTCTCAAAAAGTGTTTTTAAAAAATATATATTTTTTTAAAAATAATTTTTTTAAAAGTATTTTCCTAAAAAAGTACTTATTCTTAAAAAAAGTACTTGTCTTTCAAAAGTACCCTTTCTTAAAAAGGTACATATTCTTAAAAAGTAAATTTTCTTTAAAAAAAAAAAACATTTTCTTTAAGAAGTGCATTTTCTTAAGTACCGTAAAAAACACCTTTTCTAAAAAAGTACCCTTTCTAAAGAAAGTACGTTTTGCTAAAATCGTAAATTTTCGTAAAAAAGTGCCTTTTCTCAAAAATGTAAATTTTCTTACCAAAAAAACCACCATTTTCCTAAGTACCTTTTCTCAAAAAAGTACCGTTTCTTAAAAAGTGAATTTTCTTAAAAAAATATCTTCAAAAATGAATTTTCTTTAAAAAAAATAAATTTTCTTAAAAGACATTTTCTAAAGGAGCTAGTTTTTCTAAAACGAATTTACCTTTTCCTAAAACAGTTCATATCTCGTTATCGAAATGCGTTTCAAAGGCGACATGTTTCCCGAGTAATCACGAATTGTTTTTTATTTATTTTTTTTTTTTTGGCAGCATTTTGAAGTGAAAAACACGATTTTTGCTATAAAATTTCGGTGAATTTGTTGGTAAGAAATGGGGAAGAGAATGGAAAATAAAAAACACTTCGTGGTTACCTGACGATTTATGTGATTTAGTGTGTAAAGTTGCAAAAGAGTCGGTCAAGTAGATTTTGAGTTATGATGTTCCCGGACTTGGAACATTTATTTGCGAAAAAATCGATTTAATTTTTTTAAAAAACTGATTTATAAATATATGATATACCGTATGAGGACGGTCGCTGGAAACGCTGCATCTTCTTTAGTTTTGCTCCGATTTGCTTGAAATTTTGACACAACACTCTCGAAAAATGCAAAAAAAAAAAGGATTTTAAAACCTTACCCTCCTTAAGTATCAGGACATAGTACCTATCCAAACTTCTGGTAGCGCGTTATCTTCACTGAAGAATGTAAATCTTACGTTTCGGAAGTAATGGTATGTCTAACGTATGGAAGAAATCAAGTTTTACGCTAGCTCCTAAAAAGCTAAAAGATAACGTCAAATATTAATGGTGTGTGTGGGTATGTCGGCAAATAATGAGCGCATTTGTATATCTATCTATAACTATTTGCACCTATTTTATTGAAAGACAACGACCCCAAAAATTCCTACTTTAAATTGATTTATGATTTACATCATTCATTTGTTATCCCATTCCAACGGTAAAAACACAAAAATAAGTCATCGTGAACTTATGTCGAATGTAAAAATTAACAATATTAGGGTCGCGTTGCTGATCCTAAGAAAACATCTGGTTTCTATATTGCATCTAAATTTTAATACACAGTGTCAGACAAAAGTAAAGCACGAACTCCCTCGAAAGTTGTACAACATATCTATAGGTGCACTGCCACGCCACTCCGCCCACAGGCCAAAAATAAAATATCTGTCTTCACAGCGTCACCCACCAGGCTATTCTGAAGATTCCCTGAAAATTTCATCAAAATCGGTACATCCATTTTTTATATGTATAAGATGGTGGCACAATATTAAAATTGATTTTGCATTGTCAGTTTTGTAGTACGAATTAAAAAAATTTCTGCTATTCGATAAAACGAATATGAAGCTTTTTACTTGATTATTTTCTGCCGTCAACTGCCAAATAGTCAGTTGGTACGAAATTTATTAGCGATAAAAAGTGCATATTCCATATTAGATACATACAAAACGTTTAAAGTAAGGGAAGTAAAAAAGAAACAAATTTCTTTAGAAACAACTTAAAAATTATAGAAGATAATGAAAATGGAAATTTTTATACATGAAATTTTTATCAAGTATGGGTCATATAATGCCACCATTTGCACTAAAAGAAAACAGAAGGCGCAACTTTTAGCTCCAACAGGTGCACTAAAATCCCGCTACAAAATAGCGACTGGAGACTGAAAAAATGGAAGATGCGCTATATAGAAAATGCTCATCCCCCTTCTGAAGAATTGGCGCAGGTATGGAATAATTTGGGTTATGTATATGCAATGTTGAAGCAATTGCAATGTCATGGGAAAACATCTCTGCTAATTTGCTAAAAAAAAAAATGCTGGAAAAATTTTTTAGGTGACAGTGGTTTTGATAATGAAGATGATCTACCCTTTTCAGCCTTAAGAGATGGTGAAGAGCTGCGCACAATCAATCATTGCTTAAATTTTGTTAAAGCAAATATTTGCAAGCTCTAGTTTTTTTATGAGGATCTGCAGATTCGAATATTGAGGACCCAAATGAAGAAATTCAACAGGTTAGTAATAGCGATAATGACCAAGTTTTGGTTTCCGTAAACCCATTGCCAAAGGTAGATGCAATTAAATGTTTTCACACATGCATTCAATAGGCTGTTGAGAACAATATTTAAACTTGCAAGATTTTTTCAAGAAAAGATGGTAAAAATCAAACTACAAAATAAAACATGCCAAAGTTTAAGATAGATTTTTTTAACAAACAAATTTTATACTTAAAGTAATTATTTACGTACAAATGTATGGTTTAACATTTATCGATTTGACTTGAATTTTAATATATTTAAAGTCTTTTTTAATTTTTTTCTTGTTTTTAATAAAAAAAAAAACTAATTTAAATTAGACTATCTGCATGTGTTTTATTTTATATAAAAGGAGGAAAAAATTGTAGTCCAATAATATGACCTTTCCAGCATTACAAAAAGGCCCGAAATTATGTAATTCGTACTGTATAAGACGTCCACTCTATATGGACTTAACAGACTGGTATTTTTAAATCGGTTTTATGTTTCTATCTCACATACACCCGAACTTGCACTTTTTTGTTTGCTTGTTAGCTTAAACGCACTCACCTAAAATCAGACCTACAAGCCGTGTGACTAAGAATCAGTTTTTCACATCATACAGTTTTCACTTACAACCATCATTTTAAAAATAATAAAAAAAAAACTTTCTTCTTCACATTTGATAAATTATTCTTACTTTTTAATATAAGAAAAAATTATCTGTTATAAAAAATTAAGTATTCTTTGTTTTTTTAGGAGAATGCTCAACCAATGGGAAGTTTTTAAATCCAATGCGTTTTAATATAAGAAATTTGCACTATACGCGATACAAAAATATAATTAATGACACACAATTTTCAAAATAAAGCTAATGGATGTTGTAAAATAATCACCCCAATTTAACAATCAGCCAGTGTTAAATAATCCATTGTAGTGGTCAATAAAGAAACAAGTTAATACGAATGTTAAGATGACATCCAAACAAAGAAGAGACCTAAGGCAGATAAATGATGCATTCGGAAATGTTAAATTAATCAAAATAAAATATAAAAATTGAAGTAAATATGCGATAATATTTTTGGTTTAGAGAAGGTGTTACCCTCATTAGGGCGACAGATATCAATGTGCATTACATAAAATTCAAACCGCTTCTCGTGTGCGGTTTTCGAAGTTCTTATCGAAACTAACCATGAATTTTATGTGTTGCGCAGTGTATGTTGGTTGTTGTAGATTTTAGATATAACTACTTCAAATCGCATCGGTAACTGTTTTATAATTTTTTTTTTTTTTTTATATACACTGTATATATATTCCTGTAGTTACAACAATAAATGGGCGCTGAGTACTTAGGGCCCAATGAACAAATGGCCCCAAAAAAATTAACAAATGCCCCAAAAAATTGGGGCGTAAGTTCGCGATGAACAAAAGCCCAAAGAGCTAAAAAAAAAGCCCCCAAAACATGAAAAAATTACCCGATTTTTCAAAAAACCAAATAAAAGTCCAAAAAGCATCCGAAATTTTTCCTATTCAAATTAAAATATGCATACTGATCTCAATATTTCTCCTACAATAAACGCATTTAAATTCTGTATTCTTTTCGGCAGCATCTTTGCGGAGCTTTAGCTCGCAACCATACCGTATCTTGCAATGTTTTCAAAACTTTCATAACATTTTTGCGTTTATTATACCCTATACCACTATGTGGTTTGGGTATAATGACTTTGTGCTGCTGTTTGTAACTACCAAAAACATTTGACCTAGACCCATCTTTTATTATACCGATCGAATCAGAATCACTATCTGAGTTGATTTAACAATGTCCGTCCGTCCGTCCGTATGTGTGTCCATGTAAACTTTGTAATCAAACTGCAGGTCGCAAATATGAATATATTTTGATGAAATTTGGAATTTAAGCTTCTGTCAGCCATAGGATGAACGCTATTGAAATTGCTGAGAATCGGTCCGTGTTCAGACCTAGCCCCATACAAATGACCCCTATGAAATCGACATAAATTGCCATAAGATCCAAATTGTCATATAGATCTTACTCAAATTGGGTTTGTATGCGTTTATTACATCCATTAATGAGTAGTCCAAAAATGATGCCCATAGGACAACTCTTAGTCATAGGCCCCATATAGAGCTGCTTCCCGATCTTCACTTAAATCTATCAAAAAACATATATGTATATATTTGGGCAAAATACAAGAGACTTTACCAAACATGGGAATGATCTACAAAAAAATATGTTTTGCGGCGATTACAAACAAGTTAACGATAATTGAGCGGCGGGGGTGTGGCTACCAAACCCGCGATAGCGTTGCGATAAATTTTATTTACTGATTACTACAATTTACAGACGATTCCCGATATTTTTTCGTTTTACGAAAATAAATAAACTACAAACAAAACAATAACATAAACCGGTTTCGTAGTTTATTTTTGGAGTATATATGTCCATCAGTCTTGAAAAAAAAAAAATAAATTTAGGCCCCAAACTTACAAATTAAAAATGAAGAAATAGCCCAAAATATTTCAAATTGGAATAAAAAATTAACTTGTGCCCCAAAAACCATAAAAATTGGAATTTGTTCATTTTTTTGGGGGCATTTGTTCATTGGGGCCTAAATACTCAGCGCCCAATAATTAATATATATTTTGTTGAAATTTTGCATATATGTCCATAAATTTATTAGAAACATAAACTCGATTTAAAAATACTACTATGCTAAATCTATATATAGATGATTTTTTTAAATAGGTTAAAAAGTAAAAATAATTTATCAAATGTGGAAAATAATGTTTTTTTTATATTATTCTTAAAATGATGGTTATAAGTACACGGCCCATAGGTCTGACTTAAGGTGATTGTGTTTAAGCTAACAAGCATAAACTACGAGTGCATGCGACATAGATACAGGTTCAAACCTCACGGCCGCCCTCAGTAGAACAATTTCATAAAGAAACAGTTAGTAACAGTTTAAGATCAGAAACCGATCTGATTAAGAATATTTACAAAGTAATTAATATTTTTAGAAACATATGCTCCCTTCTTCCCTGCCGGGTGCTATTCAAAATAATAATAAAATTTGCACATTAATTATAGTATTAATTGCCTCCTATAGTATTTAAGCTTGTTTTGAACATCAGCAGAAACAGTTCCTAAACCAATAATGAAGATCTGTCGTTAGTTTTCTTTTAATGGAGGCCAAGCCCCTAGCGATTTGGACTAAGCTGCAGATTATAAGTGACACGAAAAAACGAAATTGCATAACTAATTTCTATTATAATGGTTCCTAACTCTACCTTCTCACTGAAACATTTAACAAGTGTTAGCAAGAAGAAACTTCTTTATAAAATATCCCGTTTTTACATTGAAAATATTGCTAAACAAGATTACGCTCTTAGTATTTTATTTTATAACTTAATTTATTTTTTTTATTTATTTTATAACTTAATTGAAAAACAGCCGGAAATAGTGGACACTTAAATCTACTATAATACTTTCTACTGTGCATCCTGTCTTATTTAATATACATATATATAACATCAAACGTCTTGCTTTAAACTCCACTTATTATTGTTCAATGCGTATGCATAATTTATGCTTATGGAGTAATTGTTAAACATAAGCGCGTGATTTTTGAGAACACACATTTACATTTAAGTTGCCGTTAATTAGAGTTCCGTTTTGAGTAGTCCAAAAGAAAAACGCCAATTTGTTGAAAATTAGAAAAACCTCTTAACTAAACCTCCGACGCCTTTATTTACTCCATTTAGTTGTTGAGTAACAAGAAGATAGAAACACCCCAATTCAAAATTTTTGTAAACTAGTTCGAATATCCGTTTGTTACATAACTATGGCTGTGTGTGTGTGTAAGTCTTGACGTGAGTGCCAGATATATAAAACAAAATAACTTCATAAGATTTAAGCCGCCTTTTATTATATTCACACTTAAATATGAAATATCATTAAAAAAAATCGAAATATACGAGAATAGTACGTTTGTCCGTCTGTATGGTACGTTTCTGTTTCTACGATTAAATAAACAACAAATCAACGAAATAACCAACCAGTCACACAACCAACTTACTGACACTCTACATTCCAAAAACAAAAATATAACATGCATGTTATATTTACAATGCAATGTTACGTTTCCAACAACTTTTCCGCTCCGTACTTATTTCGTTCATTTGCCTGTTGTGCGTGTTCAGCATACTTGTATTAGTTAGATGCCAGATTGGGAAAATACAGACAAATGGATGAACGGAGGACGGATAGACTTTAAGACACATATCAGGCATGCATATGTTATTTGACTCAATTGCAGGGCATGTTTTACTTTTCTAAAAAAGAAACACTTGTGTTCTTGTTTGTTATGCCACATTTTTTCACTCTTTTTTTCATTGTCTATCTTTTGTCTTTATTGTTTGTTTCTATATTTCTTATGTTACCGATTTTTTTTTATTTATTTATTTTTTAAATTTTTAAAGAAATTTCCATACCCAACAAAATCAAATCGTACATGAAAAATATATTTAAATACGAGAAGAAATCATGTCAGTCAATTCTACAACAAAGAATGCCAAGTTTGAAAATCTTTAATGGAAATTTTACATACAAATGTAAAATATCTAGTGGGTCTATACCCCATATCATGAATTTCGAAAAAAGGCCTTAAGTCCAACCTGCTGGGTTAACGGATATAAAAAAATAGTATAAATTATATTTTTGTGAAATTGTTAACTAATTTTTTCATGGAAATTTGATCTGGGATTTTATTATAGTGCTACGTGATTTAAAATTGGTGCGATTATATTAGGGTTGGCACTTGAACAAAAATTTTTTGATTAATCGAACAAACAAATTAGAATTTTGCTCGAATAATTTAAAATTAGTAATTTTCGAATAAAGAATATTTAAAAGTGACTAATTTCCAAATCGTTGAAATCGTTTTCCATATTGTTGAATTTAGACCCTCTAGACCAAATATTTACACATATGAAAATGTATAGATAAAATTTTATACATAAAACTAAATATAATGGAATATATTTGTACGTAACAGTGTGCATATAGATGTGTATCAGCGATGCATACACATTTTTAGTTGCTTGTTGTACATGCGTACGTTAACATGTACAAGAAATAAAACAACAACAAGAAAAAAATGTGTATGCTTAGTTAATAAACCAACAAACAAAAATGTGATTGTATGTGTTTAATTTTATAAATGCTTTCAATTAAAAAAGCACTAAAATACCTAAAATTTTTGCTAATTACCTTATTAAGTTAATACATGATTGAAAAAAAATTTAGGCAATATAATTTGAAATCTAGACTCTTACGCCCGTATTCATAATAAAATTCTAGCAGTTGGCTAACTTTTTTTCATACGAAAATTTCAAAATTTGTAACTTTGGCTAAATTTTTTCATACGAAAATTTCAAAATTGGTATGAAAAAAAATTAGCCAGTTGCTAAAATTTGATTACGAATACGGGCGTTTGTCTCTTAGTGTTGACAACCTTGGTTACAAAGATTCGGCACTTACATGGCGTTTTTGTCTCGCGACTTCAAATGGACGAAAAACTATAATGTACACAGTGTACGTCTGTCCATCTGTCTGTCCGTCTGTTTGTCCATGTAAAACTTGTAATCCAATTACAGGTCGCAACTATAAATATATTTTGATTACATTTAGCATATAAGCTTTTATTGGCCATAGGATGAATGCTATTCAAATTGGTGAAAATCGTAATATGTTCAAACCTAGGCCCTATACCAATAACCTATATCAGACCCACTAAAATTGCCATGAGATTCATATTGTCCTACATATATTGATAAAATTTGGTGTATCTGTGTGTATTATACCAACTAATCAGTATTCCAAAATAAACACTATGGGCTAATTTTTAACCATATTGCATAGATTTTTTTTAAATTTGTTTTATATATATTATTGAGAAAAGTTAGTTTGGAGATGAGAAAGCTGTCCGCAAGATATGTGCCGCGTTTGCTAATAATGGAACAAAAACAGTCTTGAAAATGTTTCAGTAGAGTGTTTGGTGATGTATCACTCCCATAAAGTCGAATTGTTACGTCGTTTCCACTACCACTTCATAACTGAAAAAAAGTACAGTGAAAACAGGGGATTGCAATGGGAGAATCTTGTGCAAAGAAGGCAAAGGCAGTTCTATCTGCGGACAAGTTTATGGCGTCTGTTTTTTGGGATGCGTAGAATTTTTTTCATATTTTTCATATTAAAAAAAAACATAGTAGTATCATTTGGTAGTGCCCCAGTTTGACAAGATTTTGTGAGATTT
The DNA here is from genome assembly GCA_963682025.1 of Cordilura impudica. Classification (NCBI taxonomy): domain Eukaryota; kingdom Metazoa; phylum Arthropoda; class Insecta; order Diptera; family Scathophagidae; genus Cordilura; species Cordilura impudica. Next base: position 208,442,789 of record OY821521.1, read on the forward strand.
TGCTCGAAGTCTCGTATATACTAGATTTTGCTTTGATGTAAACGCACTATTAAGACAAATTAAGAAAAGATTACTTTTATAATACTAGGTAAACGCAATTTCCGAATACGACTGAAGGTTACCCTCACAAAAGTGAAAAAACACTTGAACAAACATGTCACCAATATAAAATATAACAATTATTTTAAAATACATGACATATCGGATTTTTTTTTTTGTTTTTTGTTGTTTTGCTTATTTTATGGGATACAAATGATGACTATATGAAAATGACGTATTTAGATGACTTATCCACATGTTTCGTGAAATAAGTTGTTTACTCAAGCTGTGTATATGCTTTTTCTTCACTTAGTCCGTCGTCTGCTTCATCTTGGTGGATGTTATTGTTGGTCGAATGTTGTTGTCGTCTACTTAAACCCCATCACTCAAGCATGGATGCGTTAAAGTGTAGCTTATCTTAAGGAGTTAACATATATACATACAGACATATATTGAAAATATCAAAATGTATGTGTCTGAAGTCTAAAATTTACTGAATATTTTGTGTAATATTTATATAAAGCGAAACATATTGACAAATGAGTAATGGATACAAAGGCAAATTTATGACAAGTCATAATGTGGCAGCAACATTTATCATTAAATATGGTATTAAGTGCCGGCGCAAGTTAAACCATTGAGAAGAAGTTTACGACAACTCGTTGTTGCAATAGTTGTTTACGTTAAGCAAACTTGTTTTGCGGATACGATATGGTCGATATGATGATGAGGAACAACAAGAAAAGCTTACAGAAAAACGTGACATGGCTAGTGAACTACATTTTCAATAATCTACGCAAAATATGTACGCTGATTCGTAAAAGTAATGCATGCAACCCAAAAAAGAAACTGCCACCCATATGTTAGTTTCGTGAACAACGTTATTTTAAAATACTGAATGAGTTGCAAAGTCAAGTTGAAATAATTATAATAATCCTAAGACTTCTTATGTATTTATTTATACTTTGTAGCTAATCTCAGAGGCTGTTCATTCACAGAACTATGGTTAGAAGAAGAAGTATACGCATGCATACGTAGGTACGGAGGTGGTCCCATAACAGCCAGACCAGACGTATAGTTGGCAGCATTAGTTTTGAAAATATTGCTTTGACGTTAAAAATGGCAACCTTATAAAAATTATGTTTTAAGTTTCAAGGTGCCACGTTGTTTAGTTTTTTTTTTTTTTGAGCCATTAAAAATAAACTATCTCACAGAATTTGTAAATATCGAAAAAAAATTGCTTATCGTTATGTGATTCAATACTTTCATTTGAAAGGTCTCATTCCAATCAATATTAAAGCCTAGGCTAAATTATATTCTACTCGAATTTGCTCCTTCGTTTACGACCATAAAATATTGGGAGGCAGAATTTAAACAAGACTGTACGAGCTGCCAAAACGAACACCTTATTTGTCGACCAATTGCCACGCCAGAAATGGTGAGCTAGCTAAAATGATAGGCATTTCAATGAGAAAGCTGTCCGCTAGATGGGTGCCGCGTTTGCGCACTATTGCACAAAAACAGTATTGAGTCAGTTGAGTGTTTGGCGATGTATAACCCTACCACTTCACACCTGAGAAAAAGGTACAGTCAAAACAGTGGTTTGAAATGAGAGAATCGTATGCAAAGAAGGCGAAGACAAGGTTATGCCCTCTGTTATTTGGGATGCGCGTTGTATTAATTTTATTGATCGTCTGCAAAAAGTAAAAACAATCAACAGTGAATATTATGCTAACTTAATACCGCATTTAAGTGATGATATTAAGGACTGAAAGTCGCATTTTGCGAAAAAGAAAGTGCACCAGGTAATGCATCAGTTCACTCATCCATCCAAAATCTGTGAGTTAAAGCTTGAAAACATGGCTCGGTGCTAAAAGATTTGGCAACAATGAGAAATGGAGTCTGCGTTTAATAACTTTGTCAAGGAGCTAGAAAGTTCTTACTACAAACTGGGTATCGAAGCTATTGATATTCGCGGGAAAAAGTGTATCGACCTAAAAAGAGATTTGAGAAATAAACACAATTTTTCCCAAATTTTTTTTTGTTTCCTTTTTCATGTGGTGTTGTTCTGGGGCCGCCCTCGGATGTTTGAAAATGTTTGACATTCAAACAGGCAGTCATTTTTATACTTGTACAAGTTTGTCCAGTCAGTAATTTTTAATATTAAATGTTTTTATATTCCAAAAATTAATGAAAAATCAAACTGTATTACTCAATACGAATTCATAGTCGATATTTATTTTTTTTTTTTTTGCTTTTAATTAATTGCAATTTCGTATGGTTGAACGTATATAAAATGGAATAGTGTTTCCTTTCTGTACTTTAGCAAGAAAAAAAAAATATAACTGGTTAAAATATGAAATGGAGTTATTTCAAATTTTATTTCAATAAAATTGCTTTTTAGTAATTACATCAAGTTTTGAAAATGTGTTTTTATGTCAGTTTTCTTTAATTTAGTATTTTGCATTTATTTTGCTGTGGAGTACTGTGAAAGAAGCTTTTTAGTTGCTTGTAGTTGTTAAGTATGTATATGGCCGATAATGCAATGGACTTTTTTTATTGAGGTGCCCGAAAAGGGCTACATTTTCAAATGACAGTAACATCCACTATGCTTTCCTTCTATAGAGGGTGTCAGACTCGAAAACATCATTACATGCAATGCAGTTAGGAGAGTATCTGTAACTATGTGATCTTTAACCATTTAATACCGCTAAAGGTCGATTTACACATATACATATGAGAGTATTTGTTACAATTTACTTCATTTTATAGCAACGGTCGTAAACTGTTAGTTTATTCTGTTTGTTAAGAAACCTTATGTTCTTCGAATACTTCACTATGGTAGGTGTGTATTTCCTCGTTTCGGTTAGCCAATAGGCCTGGAAAAGTTTTTTTTTTATAAATAAGTTAAATGTTTACAAAAACATGTTTCTTTAGTTAGAACATGCTAAAATTGCATAGTTCCTTTACTTTACTGTTGCACAGTACGAGTATGTATGCCTTTGCTAAACTGACATTTGACAGGTTTGCATGTTTTGTTACAATTTTCAGTTTCAGCGACCAAAAATGGTAGATAATAATGTCACCTGAAAATTGGAAAATTGGTACAAAAGTTACTACAAAGAAATATTCCCAGAGAATGGCAAATGACTTTTAAATCTATTTATCGACTTTTTTTTCTTAAGTGGAGAAACAGCAGCTAATTGTAGTAACTGTAAATTTAATACAAAAATGCTATTTGCAAATTAATGTAATATTTTGAAGGGTATTTTGGGAAACTTTCTCCTAATAATTTTTACCATTGGAAGCTGATAAATATAAATATCTAAAATACCATATTTGATAATTGAAATTTGTTGAAAAAAATTGACCCACATTTTTTAAACTAATTAATGCATATAATTTATTTTTTGCAAAAAACACTTAGCAAAAAAAAACAACTTTAATATTTTATTTATAAATACCTTTCCAAACATTTTAGCTTTATAGGACTCGATAAAAAAATCATTTTTGATTTCGCATAATGAGTATAGCATTAATGATTAAGCTTTTTTGGCATTGGGTAGCGTTACGAATTATCTCTTAAATATAACAACAGAATGTTTTTTCAAAAATCACAGAGCTTTCATTCTGCTGGAGTAGCCTTTTTGGTAGCTGTATGTAGCAATCAACCAACTTAAACCGACAATGAAACTGTGTAACAAAACAATAAAGATATAATTAATTATTTTTTTTTTTTTTTTGTTTCTTTGATTTTGCGTTTTTTTTATTTCGTTTACTTTGTTTCTTTTTCGACTTCATATTTCATGAAAAGACCAGACAGAATGAAGCCATTCAATACATTTTAAGCAAAGAAGAAAGCCCCAAAAGAATACCATAGATTAATTTTTTCTTCATACCGCTTCTTACCAATATTATTTACCTACGAAGTGTTGAAATCATTGCTATATGAAATTAGTAAATGTTGGGTATTGTTGTGTTTGAAAGGAAATTGAAAATTATTTAAAAACCAATTAATAATATGGTTCAGTTCAAATTAATGTTTTTTTTCGAGTGTCGAGTATTGATTTGAATTTTTATTGTAGGAAACTCCAAACGAAATAGTTAAAAATAAGCGTAAAATTTTTTAAAGAAAAAATGGTTATTATTGTAAAATAATTACATCGTACCTCATGGGGTTTATGTGGAATATAAAAGGAAATAATTTAAAAATTCACATAATATTTTTTTTTTATTATTTAATTTTTGATTTTACAAAGAAATCGTGCATTGTTTACTATTAACAGCAAATTATGTAGAAAATCATTATGATTTGTAATGAAGTCTAAATGAGTTTATCAATTTTTTATGGGAAATAAAAAAAAGACAAGTAAGAAAGTTATAAGCGGCATTGACCGACTATACGTTATCATGATATCACGATCTTCGGCAAAGGGCCGCGGTCACATAACCGTCCTTGGTGAGATTATAAATGGAGATAAAGACTAAACATAGAGCGACTTTAAGTGAGAATGGAATATATTTACACAGGATCAAAAATGAATCCATCCATATTATTGAGGTCGCTTTTGTGTTCGATAAATATACGCAACCCAAATCTAGTAACTCTGACTGCATATATACATATATATAAGCGAAAATCGGTAGGCTGCTTTATGTGGAGACTATGACTGAAATTGGAGTGATAGTGATGATACATGGATATTTTAAAAAGTACCCGTACGAAATTGTATCATGATATATGTATATATAGGGTAATTTTAGTCGATCTGATAGAGACGATTGTACGGGAGCTGAGAATGAACCGATATAAAGTTTTGATAACTGTCAGAATAAAATCACAATACGACAGTAATTCAGCTATTCATTTGAATAGCTAGGGGAAAGGTCAAAAATAGAAAACTATTGAACTCATGACGCTGTAGTTTGTAAGATATTTTGAATTAACCATTATACCGTTTTACACAGGTACAGGGTAATTTGTTTGGTCATATTAGGGCAAAATGTTTTACTCTTAAATGTATTTTTGTTCGTAGATTATAGTAAGTTAATTTTTCTTGAAATAAGCTTTATTCGAAATCCTAAATATGTACTTATTCAGATAAATATATTTGTACTCTGTATTTCTTTTCTTAAAAATATTCTATTAATAAATATTTCTAAATGATTCGTATTTCTCTAATCTGTTGCCTTTCCATTTGCTTGAATCAAACAATCCCAAAACAAGTGTCAAAAGGATTACCTACGTATGTAGGAGTATTTACTTATTTATATATTAGGAACTAACAACCAATGTAAACCAAAGCACTTAAGAAATTAATATTTCACAAGGACATCTGCTGTGGCAGCACTTACATATACTCGTATGTTTACTTTCACTACAAGTTTATTTCACAAATCATACTTGTGTCTCTAAAACAAATAAAGAAATTTGTTCAAAATGTGGATTTTAAATCTAAAAATATAAAATCATCCAACATTTAAAAGGAATATCTTTATTTAACTCAGTACTCAATTTATAATGGTGGAATAAGAACAAATAAAAAGAAGCATTGCATGTTTTAGAAATATGACCCAAAATAGGTTTAAGTTCTTGTAACTTGAACACAATTTTTTATTTCTCGTTTGATGTTAGAAAATCATAAATATTTATAAAATGACAATCATTACATATATGGTGTAATAGGACGCCTAGATTCTATTATTTTTCTCTTTCTTTTATTACTTTTTTGTTACACTTTGTTATTTCGTACTCCTATTGATTATCTTGTCAGAAGTCACATGCAATATATGACATTTTTTTTTTTAAATAACACAAATAAGGATTATAAAACTGAAACTACTTGAAAATGGAAGATTTAAAGAAAAGCGAAATAATATTAACTTTCAAAAAACTTTTTTTTTATTTTATTAGTTGAAAACTATCATTCTTATTATATAAAAAAGCTTTAGAAAACATATTATTCATAAAGAATTTGTTATATGAATTTTATAATTATACAAATTTTATTATGACTATTGTGGGCACCGCACCAAAAACTTCGTTTTCATTTAAATTAAGTTCGAATTTTTGGTAGATGTTATTTGTATATTTTCTGCTGTTTTTCAGAACGCAAAGGCCACTCTATTTAGATATTTGAAAGACCATTAATTATCTATTAAGTAAATCGTGTAAAAATAAAAATTAAATTAAAATTTTCCCATCGGAAGAGAAGATACTGTTGACAGACTACATCAAAATATCCGCCAAAATTTAATATAGTATTTTTTTAAATATGACACTATTCTGACACCATTTTGCAAAAAGAAGCAATTACAAGTGAGAGTGCTATATTCAGCTATTTTCGAATCTTTGATATCCTTCACACGTGTTCTAGACACCAGGTTGTCAACACTTAAAAATAAAAAAGGTTAGATTTAAAATTATATCGGCTAGATTAAAAAAAATTAGGATAGCGCCAGATCTACTTCTTCAGTTATAAGGATCGAGAATATATATAGTTTATGGGGTCTGCGGATTTATTTCGATGATTTATAAACGGATTGTCACACTGATATATACCCTCTGCGCAGAGGTACGGACGGTATAAAAATCCCGATGGAAAATTGTGAAAGTACTTTTTTAAGATATGTCACCTTTTTAAGAAAATTCAATTTTTAAGAAAAGGTATATTTAAGGAAAAGCCATTTTTCATGAAAAGAAAATACTTCTTGAAAAAAATTATTTTTTTAAGAAAAGGTACTTTTTTAAGAAAAAGTAATTTTTAAGAAAATGTTTTATACTTTTTAGGAAAAGGAAATCTTAAAAGAAAATCTTAAAGAAAATTCCCTTTTTAAACAAAAAAAAAATTAAGAAAAGGAGAATTTTTTCGAAAAGGTACCATTTCATAAAAGGTACTTTTTTAAATTAAATTTTTAGTTTAGTTTTTAATTTTAGTTTACAATTTCTAGCTTTACATTTTTAGTATTTTTAATTTTTATTTTTACTCTTAATTTTTTATATTTATTCTTTTTAATTTTGAGTTATGAATTTCTAATTTTGAATTTTCACATTTTATGAAACTAACAAAATCATTGGTTTACAAATTTCTTGTAATAAAAGTGCCAAAAAATATTTATGAAGTTAAAATTCTTTATTGCTTCTTTTTTTAAAAGTGCCATGAGGTTTTTTTATGTTTTTAAAGTGTTTCTATTTGAAAACTATTGAAAATATAAACAAAGAGGCAAAAACCAAATTCTACCGAGAATTATATGATAATTTGGATATTATGGCAAGTTAGGTCAATAAGAATGGTATCATTTGTATGGGGGACTGTATCTTAACATGCACCGATTTTCGCCAATTTAAATACCGTTCATGCTATGACTGGTAAAAATTTATGTGTAAACTTTTATCGAAATATATTCATGTTTGCCAACTGTACTTTTGTTACAAGGTTTACATGGAGACACAGCAGACAGACAGACGGACGGATGGACATCGCTAAATAAACTCAGAAAATGATTCTGAGCCGATCAGTATAATAAGAGGTGTGGCTCTAGGTCAGATATTTTTGTAGTTAAGAACATCATCACAAACTCATTAAATAAACACGATAAAAATAACAGAAATAAAATATTAAAATTGTAAAAAATCGACACATGTAAAAGAGGAAGTCTCCAATTATTTCGAGTATAAAAATAATTTTACACTTATTTGTATTTGGTTGTTGTGATGCGAACTTGTTGATTTTAATATATTTATTGGTGCCTTTTAGGATTCCACACATAATCTGTATCGTGTTTTTTAATCCTAAACGAATTTTTAAAATATTCAATTATTTTCCAATTTGCAATTTTTTTTCTGTAATTTAAAAAATTATTTTATAGCACAAATAAAGTTCTTTCGTAGAACTAAATAAAATTATCGGCCATTGTAGTTTATTTATACTATTCTTTGGTGGTTCGACATTACGAAGTTTTTCAACGTTGCACTGTGGCTGAAATTTTGATTTCATTGGCCAAAAGTCTAATTTTTTTTGTCACCGATTTTTTAAATTTTAACACCTTTTTAAGCTAATATATCCAGATTAAGGTAGCCAAAAAATTAGGTTAAACTATTGCTAATTGTGAGCGTGGTATGCTGCCAAACTCAACTGTTTTTTTTAATTTCAGAAAAAGGTGATTTTTTTTTGTTTTTTATCAAAAATAAATTGCTACTCCTCGCAAGCTATCATCGATAATGACCTGCTGTCCTTTTTATAATGTTGGTAGGATTATAGTCTTAACTTGTTGCAATTGGTCACAGCTCTACCGTTTATTATTAGGGGCGTTATGAAATATTTATGAAACTATTATATTTTTCTCAAATTTCAGTGGAATAGAACTTCTACGGAACAAAAGGGAACAAGAAACGTATACCACCCGGAGATTGCTGAAAGTGTCCTCTTTAATCCTATATATACTTTTGCACCCGTGACGACTCGTGGGTAGAACACTTTTTTCATTTTAATGAAATTATTCTACAAAATTCAAATTATGATAATTTAAACATCCCTATAAGTACTCGTATACAATGGTGTATTAAATTTGGGCTTTAGGTATTTTATAGCTTACAATAGTCATTATTTGTTCTATTACCATAATATATTTGTAAGTAAGAATGTCAATACACAGAGGATGTAATTCATTAGTAGCCTGGATTTTTTTATTTTTTATTATCATACCTTTTTTATACCTTTTTATTTTACCTAACAATACACTAATGCAAGTAGTAAAGACAACACACACAGGTAATTCATTCGTGTAGTGGGTTTTTATATATTATTTTAGGTAGTAATGCACTAATGCCATTTTCTTACCTTTTTATTTTACCTAGAAACATAGTATGATGGCTTATGAGATGGCTTTGAATACAAACTCAATTGCTGTAATGTATTTTAGCAATAACAGTCGCAAATAAAAACATTCAGAAAAATATGGAGAGCTTCAGTTATAAAGAACTGGCCGAAGAGTATTTTAGAAACAAAAACCAGGAAGATTTTCTTAGTTACATTAAAATAAAATTAAACTTAAATTCGTGTAGCACCGAAATACAAGAGCAATTATCTAATTTCGTCAAAGCACTAAAAAAACGCTACAAAGAAGTTAGCTACAGAAGTTAGTTATACAAAAGTTAGTTATACAAAAAGTGCAAACTGGTTAGAAGACCACGCAAATCATTGGATAACTGCAGCGATAGATCTAAGAGGCGGAAACTTAAAGATGTTAACGATGAAATTGGTTGTACAAATATAAAAGAATCTTTCCTACATCAATTACGATCACAGAACCAATTATCAAAAGTCGATATTATTGATAAAGTTGCTAAAGCTAGTCCAGTGAGAACAAAACGGATTCTTAAAAGTACATATACAAACTCCGAGCGATGCAAAACAGTTCACAAATTAGGAGGCATTAGCATTATTTCTGGATTTGAAATTAACGAAACAACAATATATTCAGCTCAGATTGCATGCGATTGAAAAAGACTCAAATATGTATCCAGCATATCATCACATAACCGCTGCTAAAATGGACTGTTTGCCATCAGAGGACACTATTTAATATGGAAACACATAGTTAATTTTTTCTTGTAAATGAGGATGTGATGGTTCTTCGGGACAAAAACAATACAAGTAGTATGTGAAAATATTTCGGACTCAGATATGTTTATGGTATCATTTGTACCATTGCGATTGAAAAAGATTTTGGAAGATTCAGAGCCTTCGACTAGTACAACGCAAACAACGAATATTTGGAAAAATGAGACACCATCTTCTACGAAATACTGCGGGCCAATCAAAATTGAATTCAAAAAAGAAACTTATGATGCCATTAACAAAGAAGTTAGTGATATTAAGGCCCAAATTGCAACACTACAGCCATAACGCTTACAGTTAGATGGGCAGCAAATTGAAGAAAGCTACCATTTAGTGCCAAGCAACATCAAGCCAATTAAACCAAGTCCCGACAAAATCATTAGATAATACCGGTGCATATGAATTTGGATTATCACCACTACATGCAAGAATACGACTTATGGAACACATACTAAAAATCAGTTATGATTTGGACTTCGGGTCTTCAGGATCAATAAGAAACAATTAAACCAACAAAGAGTTAAGAAGTTCAAAAAAGAAACATGTTCAAGATGAATATCACAAATTTGGATTGATTATAGATCAGCCAAAACCAGGGTCAGGCAATACAAATTATGGCAATACCGCAAGAAGATTCTTTTAAGATCCAGAAATAGCATCTCAAATAAGAGGAGTGGATTTATACCTTATTTTGAGATTTTAAATAATCCTAGAAGCACTTGCGTGCAATGAAGAAATTGACTCTAGAAAATTTGGAGATTATGCTAAGAAAACTGCAAAAATATATACAACCAACTACCCATGGAGAAATAAGTCTGCAACAGTTCATAAAATCCTTTATCATGGAGAAGATGTCATTAAATATCATTTGGTGCCACTTGGAGTTCTATCAGAAGAGGCTCAGGAAAAAAGGAATAATGATTACAGATTTTATAGAGAGCACAACACTAGAAAAATTTCACGAAATTCCACAAATGAAGATCTATTTAATATATTATTGGCAACGTCAGATCCGTTGATTTCTGTATTCGAATTCAATGGAAAGGATTTAGATGAAGAAGTCAAAAACTACTAAAGAACAGAAATAACACAGAACAAAATATGGAATATTTGCAATCAATATTTGAGTCAAATGAATAATAATTATAATTGCCTTTCATTGTTATTTAAGTACGAAAAACATAGTATTAGTAAAAAATAATAATAAACAGAACCTACCATTGTTACAAATGCAATTTTTATTTTTATAATGTTTTTTTAAAATTATCAAATTTGACAGCAAAAAATAATAAATTTTCTGTAGTAATATCAAGATTTTTAGATAATATTAACGTTTTTTTTTTTTAAGTGTAAATATTCTTTGAGTGTAAACAAATTTGCAAATTTGAAAACAAAAAATTTTTAATGTTTCAGTAGTAATAGCAAAATCTCCAGCTGATTTTACTATTTTTTTGTTTTGAGTGTAAATTTTTTTTTTGAGTGTAACATTAAAAAAATCCTATTATTACAAAAAATGTTTATAATTATTATTAACATCCAAATATCAAATTTTTTAATAAATAAAAAATAAACATATATTTCACTCTAAAAGTAAAAAAAAATCAAAAGTTCAACTTTGACCTAGAATTCCTTAAAAAGTCCTCAATCAATTTTAATGTAATTAAAACTGAGTCAAACTGAACTAAATATCTATCCATTAAAAAAAAATTACTTAAATAATTTGATCGGTTCAAAAGAATTTTGACCAATGAAAAACGATTTTCAGCCACTGTTTTTCTGGTTTTCTTGTATGTAAGGCGTGCATTTTTTAAATTTAAATACAGTGATGGTAAAAATCGATATATTTTTTCTTAAAAACACAGTCATTTCACTATTTAAGAATACATGTACAATTTCAAAATTCGTGATAAATTTGCTCATTTTTTAATACACGAAATCTATGTCCAATAGAAAATATAGACACTATATTAAAAAGAAAGATTTTATTCTAGATACAGTAACTAATATAAGTACTAGTTTGCAAAGCCATATTCATGCAAATATTATTTTATCAAAAACTTTAAAAACAGTGAAAGGTTATCAAAATTTACCATGAATATCCTCAATATGTTGACATTTAGCTTAGCAATAAAACTGCATAGCACAATTCGAACTAATGTCAATGCAAATGGAAACAAAAATGGTGTGACCATTAAATATGCATTTGTTTAGTTTATTTCTGTTTCCTGTTACTGCATATTCTACTCAATGTTGCACCTCAACGGTCATCTATCAACGAGTGATGGTATCAACAAAGCAATTCATCTAAATGCAAACTAATTTTTTTGTTTTTTTTTTCTTTTTTGTATAAATATACGTGAAAACATACATCTGGAAATACGAGTATACGAAAATTCAAATAAGCAAATTTTTTCCATATAATACCCCGATGATAACAAATAACCAAACAACAAGAACAACATTGGCAAATAACCATATTACACCAGCAGCATCAAACAATATACACTTCAAGTTTACACTATTTTTCCTAAAAAAATCGTAGTCATACAATAAAATTTCAATACTTTTTTATGTTTTTTTATTTATTTATTTTTTTTTTGTATTTTTTTTTTTTTTTTTTTTTGAATGAATGAATACTTAGTTAAAGTAGAAGTAAAAGATTAGATCATATTTGTAAAGGTGGTTGTCTGTTTTGTTGCCTTAAAGGTGTTTTGGTCTCAACAGCATCAACCACAACGTCCACATTTTGCATAATGTGTTGCACTATTTGACAAAAAGACACCATGAAAAAACAAACAAACTTAAACTCTATAAAGAAGTAAATGGTTCCTTAAATGATGGCATCATTTCTGTGAAAATAAAGAAAAGTGTTAAGAAAATAAAGTTGGCAATGCCAAACATCCAATACTCTATATAATATTGATATATATATTTTCAAAAGTGAGGTTCCATAAATCAAAAATGGTGTATTTTCGTAGACACTGAAGGCCTGGTAGTGTCTACCACTCGTCAATTCATTAGACCGCATCATGTTTAAATGTTCCAAATCAGGTAATGACCTTATGCAGGAGTTACGTTATTGAACAGGTTTCATTTTTACACGTAAGTTTACCATACATATACCAATTTTGCCGTTTGTTCTTTAAAGTTGAAATACCAAGACACAACGAATCCGAAGAAGAGTGACAAATAACATTTGCTGCCATAATACAGGGCATATGTACATATATGTATGTATATTGAAAATGTTTTAAAAAACACCTACGTGTTTATATTTCTCTTCATGTTCGAGTACTGTTTAGTGGCAACGATGATGAAGTTGGAAGTAATTGTTCTGCTTGATGTTGTTGTTTTGTAAAACCAGCACCTTTACTTAGCTTCATTGTGTTTGTCTTGGCAACACCACATCTCTCATCATACTCACTTAATATTAGCAGGAATAAACGAATGACACTTTCAATAAAAGGTTCATTTTGGGGTTTTGAAATGATAAATATCATATGGGAATTCTTAAAGAAAACAATGTAACAAATAAAACGACCATAAAAAGTTTAGAACTTGTTGCTGGTGGTAACACCACAACCAATCCGCACAACATTTTCGTTATATTAGATGTTAACTTTTTTTTTCTTTTCAAAACTTTGATGTTTTAAACTATTAGCACGCACATGTGGTATATTGAAATATCTTTATTGTTGTAGTTGTTTGTCTATTGATGCTTTATATTGTTGTAGTATGTGGTCATTGCATTGCTTAGTTGGTACCATATATGATATTGTTTCCTTGTTGAAGGTAGTATGGTGCAATTGTTACTCTAGTATTTGTATTGTTTCATTTGCTATTACTTTTTAACATAAAAAAATTTTGTTGGCCATTATATTTTATTTTGGATCACATAATGGGGTATGTTGTTTTAGTAATTGCAGAATTAGTTTTCGTTAGATTTAAGTACTAATATCATGATTATTTCATGACAAATTCATGAAACTGTTTTCTTTTTCGGGAGAAATAAATGTGCATTTTATCATGCAAACCCATAAAATAACTAAATGTCACATTCTATATTTTTTTATTATTAACAACCTGCCAGATTTTTAGAGACATAATTACGAAAAATCAGTTTTTTTCAGTAACTTCAAGGCATTCAATGCTATGCAGTATATTTCTTAAATTCTTTAAATAACACGTGCCATTAGATTGAGAAAAACTATTATACAGTCAAAACGTTAATGGATTTGTATTAAGTAAATGAGTGCATGTTGCATGTTTCGTGATGATATAAATCAAAAATCTTACCAACACCTTTCTTCCCAAGTAACAGTAGTTTCTCCTTTTGGCTATTGTGTGTTTTTGCAAATATTAACATTTTTCAAAGGATTAACACAAATTGATTAAGGTTCCGGTTTAGCCACATTTTGCAAAATGACATTTAATATTTCAACTAAAAAAGTGGAGCGTTGAAACAAAGCCACAAAATTATATCCACTTGGAGAGACCTACTAAATTTTATATCTTTCGAAGGTTACAAACAACTGCAACTCCAACAACAATTATAGAATGTTATAATTATTTCTGACATTCTAAAAATAAATTCATTATTTTGGGCAAAATTGAGTATTGGGCTTGATAGCACTATATCACCGGTTTGAAACAAATCGCTAAGAGAATTTTTCAGAAACTTAATAGATTTTTTTGAGATATTTTAAAAAATTTTTTGTGCAATTATTTGTTTTCCTTTTTTGAAAATATTAACATTTTTCAAAGGATTAACACAAATTGATTAAGGTTCCGGTTTAGCCACCTTTTTCAAAATGACATTTAATATTTCGACTAAAAAAGTGGAGCGTTGAAACAAAGCCACAAAATTATATCCACTTGGAGAGACCCACTGAATTTTATATCTTTCGAAGGTTACAAACAACTGCATTTCCAACAACAATTATAGAATGTTGTAATTATTTCTGACAATCTAAAAATAAATTCATTATTTTGGGCGAAATTGAGTATTGGGCTTGATAGCACTATATCACCGGTTTGAAACAAAATCGCTAAGAGAATTTTTCAGAAAACTGAATAGATTTTTTGAGATTTTTTAAACAATTTTTTGTGCAATTATTTGTTTTCCTTTTTTGAAATTTTGTATTTATTTATTTTTTTGTTTCTCTTTTTTTAACAAAAAAAAAATGTTGGGCTTCAAAGTACACAATAAACCCTATTGAAAGAAAAAAAATCATTCGTGCGATTTCGAGTAACGGCCACGATTTTTTCATAGTTTTATGTTTATTTGTTTTTTTCATTTTTTATTCTTTTTTATTTTTTATAATATGCTATTTTCTTTTTTTTCTAATTCATTTTATATTTAAATTAATAATGTATACAATTAATAAATAAATTATTTATTACTATATTTAACCCGGTGTGCTTCGCTACCCTCTCCCCCAACGCATCGTAATGAAAGGGCTCACGATAAGTCCCAAGGCTCTCACTATTACAGTACTCCAGATATATGACGTTTATTATTTACCGATAACCGATTCCGCCCATTTTTTGTCTGACAACTCGCGTTAATAATAGATAAACTAAGACAAATTTGCAAAGCTGTCTCTGTATAGTACTAGAGATATATGATATTGAGTAATTACTTTGTATGGGAGGTACCACGCCTACTTATCCGATGCCGCCCATTTCCGGTATAGCTACTAACGTTATTATTAGGTGACCTCACACAAATCTGCAAAGCTCTGCCTATCATAGTACTCAATATATATTAAAGATTTTTCTTTGTATGGGAAGTGCCACGCCCACCAAAAATATTCAGAATATTATAGCCTATAGCACTTCCCATATCCGCAGTAAGACCCTATAAAAGTTTCAGGAAGATCAGGTTCGTAGTTACGGAGATTACGTCCTACAAACACACGCACTACCTCTTTAATATTAGTATAGATTTGTATGGGAGGTTCCATGTCCACTGGTAGGAACCCTCCCACTTTTAAGTCAACTACTAACATTAATAAATTCAGGGGTCACACAAAAATTGTATTATTTTACTATTACAGTACATGCATGCACTTTTCATGTACTTGAATTTCGTTCTAAAACCAATGCCACTTTTGGGACCGTGGAGTTTGAATCTGTACATGGATCAGATTTAACAGAATTTGAGAAAATTTTGAAAATAGCTTTTTGTGAATACCATTCGTTACATATTTTTTTTTTTTTTTTTTTTAACGTTTATTTAATTCAAATTCATAATCTTAAACTATAAATGAACAAATAGTAGGAATATAAATTATTAAATAGAGTCCCATATTCGAGCTCTCTAGTATACTAAATATTAATTAACATTTTTTTTTTGAAAATAAATAACACAATTTAAATATGTATATAATATTTGTGTGAAATTTTTTATAGATTAATTAATGTAAGGAAAAAAATACCAAAAATCATTACTTTTATATTTAATAATGTATACAATTAATAAATAAATTATTACTATATTTAACCCGGTGTGCTTCGCTACCCTCTCCCCCAACGCATCGTAATGAAAGGGCTCACGATAAGTCCCAAGGCTCTCACTATTACAGTACTCCAGATATATGACGTTTATTATTTACCGATAACCGATTCCGCCCATTTTTTGTCTGACAACTCGCGTTAATAATAGATAAACTAAGACAAATTTGCAAAGCTGTCTCTGTATAGTACTAGAGATATATGATATTGAGTAATTACTTTGTATGGGAGGTACCACGCCTACTTATCCGATGCCGCCCATTTCCGGTATAGCTACTAACGTTATTATTAGGTGACCTCACACAAATCTGCAAAGCTCTGCCTATCATAGTACTCAATATATATTAAAGATTTTTCTTTGTATGGGAAGTGCCACGCCCACCAAAAATATTCAGAATATTATAGCCTATAGCACTTCCCATATCCGCAGTAAGACCCTATAAAAGTTTCAGGAAGATCAGGTTCGTAGTTACGGAGATTACGTCCTACAAACACACACACTACCTCTTTAATATTAGTATAGATTTGTATGGGAGGTTCCATGTCCACTGGTAGGAACCCTCCCACTTTTAAGTCAACTACTAACATTAATAAATTCAGGGGTCACACAAAAATTGTATTATTTTACTATTACAGTACATGCATGCACTTTTCATGTACTTGAATTTCGTTCTAAAACCAATGCCACTTTTGGGACCGTGGAGTTTGAATCTGTACATGGATCAGATTTAACAGAATTTGAGAAAATTTTGAAAATAGCTTTTTGTGAATACCATTCGTTACATATTTTTTTTTTTTTTTTTTTTAAACGTTTATTTAATTCAAATTCATAATCTTAAACTATAAATGAACAAATAGTAGGAATATAAATTATTAAATAGAGTCCCATATTCGAGCTCTCTAGTATACTAAATATTAATTAACATTTTTTTTTTGAAAATAAATAACACAATTTAAATATGTATATAATATTTGTGTGAAATTTTTTATAGATTAATTAATGTAAGGAAAAAAATACCAAAAATCATTACTTTTATATTTAAAAAAGATAAAAGCTATTGTCAAAGGATAAAAAAAAGAAGTGGAAGCTATTCATTGAGCCACCAATATTTTTTAATATTTATATTCGGTATCATATTTTTATCATCTAGTAAACGCTAGTATCAAATCTACGATTTTCAGTAGTTAGTTTATTAGAATGAATTGCTTTAATATTGGCTCGCCTATAAATGTGAAAAATTATAGGTATGCCTCGTCCGTTCTGGATGTAACCTTTCCTATCTAGATATACGAACGCTTCTGGTGGTATATAACCATTTTCTAATGTATTAAAAATATATTCTTCACTTTCATAATATGTAGTCTTAATTAAATTATTAACTTTGCATTCACAGCTTTTAATGATGTGATTTCTGATCAAATGAATCATAAAATTATCGATTCTACTTATCTTCGCTGTCTTGTACAGTATTTTATTTGATATATATTTCTTAAAATCACTATTAGGGTCCTTATACAGTGATGTACACGCTCTTAGGCATTTCCTTTCAAATACTCTTATTTTCTCCATATAAGGTGGTGCAATATTGAACCAAATTATCTAGAAATATGCCAAGATACTTAACCACATCTTTATTTGGAATATCAATATGACTATTAGATTTTATACCAAAATTTTTATTAATATCATAATTACATTTTCCTACAGGGGGACGACACAATATAGTTTCGCATTTATTAATATTAATTTTCATTTTCCAATCAGCTGCATAGGTTTCTACTAAGTTAAAATGATTTTGTAATTTATCGTTAATTTTTTCAATTTTGTTATCGGAATGATAAATAATAATGTCATCAGCGAAACCAATTACATCATCTATTTTATTAAGGAGTTCATAGATGAACAAATTAAATAAGATTGGTGAGTTAACAGTTCCTTGTTGTAAGTCATTAACATAACAAAATTTTTAGAACTTATTTGTTTATTGTTACTGACAAAAAAGGATTTGTTGTTTAACATATTATATATAAGTATTAAGTATTGCGGAAATTTATATTTCCAAAGTTTATATATTAATCCAGGAATCCAGATACTATCGAATGTTTTTCGAAATCTATGAAACACGCGCCCGTACAAAAAGATTTATTCATATTCCAATTTATATATGAGATAAGTAAATGTATTGCATGGATTGTTGAATGTTTATATTTAAATCCGAATTGGTTGTCATTTATTACATTTTTATTTTCACAGAATTTTAATATATTTTTGTTAATGCATATTTCATAAACTTTACTTATGTTTGGTAATAAACTTATTGCACGAAGGTTCTTCGGGTTGGAAGTATCTTTATCTTTCTTTGGTTAAACCACAACTTTAGCTTCTTTCCATGCACGAGGGAAGTATGAATTATTAAGCATATTGTTGAACAGAGTACAATACTCAAGAATTATAACCTCTGGAATGTTTCTCAAAATAATATTGGGGATGTTATCCATACCAGATGACATTTTCTTTCTTAAATTATTGAAAATATAAAAAATTAATTCTTTTGTTACAAAATAATCATTCTCAAGAGTATCGTTTAGTTCGTTGGCCTTTTTATTTGCATTAAATATTATTGAAGTTATTTGGTTTCTTTCATATTCAGACTTCGTTTCTAAAAATGTAGAGAAATAGTTATTAACCTGGATATGTATTCTATTATCAGGATCAATTACATATTTAATATAATATGAGAAGAATTTTTATTACTTTTTTTGGCTGCATATTTGAAAAACTTCATATCGAATGCTACGGATGTAATAAAAACACACAAACCCAATTTGGCTTAAATTTTTATGATAATATGGATCTTATGGTAATTTAAGTCAATCCTATAGGGGTCACTTGTAAGTGGACTGGGTCTGAACATTCACCAATTTTCACCAATTAAAACCGCGTCCGTCCTATGGCCGATAGAAGAATATATGCCAAATTTGCGACCTGTAGTTTGATTACAAAGTTTACATGGACACACAGACGGACAGACGGACATCGCTAAATCGACTCAGAAAATGATTCTGAATCGATCGATATAAAAAAGGTGGGTCTATATCCAATATCAGCAAAAAGCCATTGTACCCTAACCAGATAGTGGCATAGGGTATAAAAAAAAATTAAAGAAAATGCTACATATTTAAAAAAATTTAAATTTAAAATATAAAAAAAAAAACAAAAATTAACATAAAAACTAACAGAAGAACAAATACAAAAAAATAAAATGACCATTACTCGAAAAGCGCTTCGACGATTTGTTTTTCTTTTTATACCCTCAGTTTCAGTTTCTCAATCGGTTTGTAACTCATTGAAGTAAATTCCGGAGACCCCATAAACTATATATATTATTGATCCTTATAAAAGGAGAAGTCTATCTGGCGATATTCGTCTGTCTGTCCGTCTGTCTATTGAAAACATTCTACTATACACAATTGGTCGAGTTGGTCGCACTATTTATGCTTAAAATGTTCTTCATAATCTGCATTGAACTTGAAACCTCTAATTGAATTGTTGAGGAATGACGAAGAAAATCTAAAGATACCCCAATAAAAGTTCGGATAAAAACTAAAAATAGTGAAAAATGTTTATACGTAACAGAACATGTGGATATCGACATGTATAAGCGATGCTTATACATTTTTGTTTGCTGTTGCCGTCGCACAGTGGCTGAAAATCATTTTTCATTGGCCAAAATTCTGTAACTTTTGAACCGATCAAAATATTTTAGTACTGTTTTTTTTAATAGATAGATAGATAGTTGATCTTGACTCAGTGTGAATTTCATTTAAATTGATTGAGTACTTTTTAAGGAATTCTAGGTCAAAGTTTAACTTTTGATTTTTTTTAACTTTTAGCGTGATATATGTTTTTTTTTATTTATTTTTATTTATTAGAAAGTGTCATATTTGGAGTTAAATAATTATTATAAACATTTTTTGTAATAATGAAATTTTTTTAATGCTTACACTCAAAAAAATTTTTACACTCAAAAAAATTTTTACACGCAACAAAATAGTAAAATTCACTAGAAATTTAACTAGTATTACTAAAAAATTAAAAATGTTTGCTATCAAATTTGCAATTTGCTTACACTCAAGGAATATTATTATTACTACAGAAAAATTTATTAGTGTTTGCTGCCTAATTTGTTACACTAGCTAAATAAATCTGCTAAACATTAGCGCAATGATTCTAATTTTTTTTTTAATTTTGATATGAAAATATGGGTTCTTATTTTTTGAATCTTTCTTATCTATTAAAACATTGCATTCATATGTGGGAAACCTTTTAAGAATAAAAACTGCAATAGATTTAAATAGCATTTGTAACAATGGTAGGTTCTGTTTATTATTATTTTTTACTAATACTATGTTTTTCGTACTTAAATAACAATGAAAGGCAATTATAATTATTATTCATTAGACTCAAATATTGATTGCAAATATTCCATATTTTGTTCTGTGCTATTTCTGTTCTTTAGTAGTTTTTTGGCTTCTTCATCTAAATCCCGATGTTCCACTTTCCATTGATTTCGAATACTGGAGATGAACGGATCTGACGTTGCCAATAATATATTAAATAGATCTTCATTTGTGGAATTTCGTGACATTTTTCTAGTATTGTGCTGTCTATAAAATCTGTAATCCTTGTTCCTTTTTTCCTGAGCCTCCTCTGATAGATCTCCAAGTGGCACCAAATGATATTTAATGACATCTTCTCCATGATAAAGGATTTTGTGGACTGTTGCAGACATATTTCTCCATGGGTAGTTGGTTGTATATATTTTTGCAGTTTCCTTAGCATAATCTCCAAATTTTCTAGAGTCAATTTCTTCATTGCACGCAAGTACTTCTAGGATTATTTTAAATCTGAAAATAAGGTTTAAATCCACTTCTGTTATTTCAGATGCTGTTTCTGGATCTGAAAAGAATCTTCTTGCGGTATTGCCATCATTTGTATTGCCTGACCCTTGTTTTGGCTGATCTATAATCAATCCAAATTTGCGATATTCATCTTGAACATGTTTCTTTTTTGAACTTCTTAACTCTTTGTTGGTTTCGTTGTTTCTTATTGATCCTGAAGGCCCGAAATCCAAATCATAACTGATTTTTAGTATGTGTTCCATAAGTCGTATTCTTGCATGTAGTGGTGATAATCCAAATTCGAAGGCATCGGTATTATCGAATGATTTTGTCGGGACTTGGTTTAATTGGCTTGATGTTGCTTGGCATATAATGCAGCTGGATGCAGCCTTCGTGTTAGTCAAAGCCTGACCTACTTTTCCATCTATCATTGTCAGCACTAATTGGTAGCTTACTTCAATTTGCTGCCCATCTAACTGTAATTGTAATGGCTGTAGTGTTGCTATTTGGGCCTTGATATCACTAACTTCTTTTTTGAATTCAAATTTGATTGGCCTGCAGTATTTCGTAGAAGATGGTGTCTCATTTTTCCAAATATCCATTGTTTGCGTTGTACTACTCGAAGGCTCCGAATCTTCCAAAATCTTTTTCAATCGCAATGGTACAAATGATACCATGAACATATCTGAGTCCGAAATATTTTCACATACAACTTGTTTGTATTGTTTTTGTCCCGAAGAACCATCACATCCCCATTTACAAAATAGAATTAACTTTGTGTTTCCATATTTCTTTAACTCAGTTCCTGTTATTGATTGTAGCAAGCGTTTGGCTGTGTGATCAAGTAAAGATTGTAGTTGTACTTCTGCCGAAATTGGTGTGATTGTAATAGTGTCCTTTGATGGCAAACAGTCTATTTTAGCAGCTGTTATGTGATGATATGCTGGATACATATTTGAGCCTTTTTCAATCGCACGCAATCTGAGCTGAATATATTGGTGTTTTGTTAATTTCAAATCCAGAAATAATGCTAATGCCTCCTCATTTGTGAACTGTTTTGCATCGCTCGGAGTTGGTATACTTTTAAGAATTCGCTTTGTTCTCACTGGACTAGCATTACAAGTTTTTTCAATGATATCCACTTTTGTTAATTGGTTTTGTGCTCGTAATTGATGTAGAAAAGATTCTTTTATATTTGTAGAACCAATTTCCTCGTTAAAATTTTTAAGTTTCCGCCTCTTAGATCTATCGCTGCAGTTGTCCAATGATTTGCGTGGTCTTCCAGCCTTATCTAGCTTTGCTGTTTCTCCACCAACATTAAGTTGGCCTTCTAACCAGTTTGCACTTTTATTATAAAACTTTTGTTTACAGTAGTTAACTTCTTTCAATCGTTTTTTTAGTACTTTGACGAAATTAGATAATTGCTCTTGTATTTCGGTACTAGACGAATTTAAGTTTAATTTTATTTTAACGTAACTAAGAACATCTTCCTGGTTTTTGTTTCGAAAATACTCTTCGGCCAGTTCTTTATAACTAAAGTTCTCCATATTTTTCTCAATATTTTTATTTGCGTCTGTTATCACTTTTTTATCACTTTTTATCACTTGCGAATATACGTCCGTACACTTGAAG
Organism: Cordilura impudica; assembly: GCA_963682025.1. NCBI lineage: Eukaryota > Metazoa > Arthropoda > Insecta > Diptera > Scathophagidae > Cordilura > Cordilura impudica. The sequence goes on from OY821521.1 coordinate 208,465,498, forward strand.
TATTAACTTATTATTGAGTAATCCCTTATAGAATCCGTCATTTTATACATTTTTAGGTACATGTTATTCACACATTGATCTTTAATTTCATAGCAGGTAGTACTTAAATTGAACCAAACTGCACTTGTTATCCAGACTTCAATATCAGGTAAAACTAATTAGTTTCTCGCCAATATGGGGTGGTTTTTTATCTTTAGTGGTTTAGTGCCGCGATTATTGACAAACTTATAAAATTGTTTATGACTTTGGTTGACCCTTAAATTTGACAACAGGTAAATTAAGAAAGAGATCATTTGTTTACTGTAGAACCTATTGTGATCATTTTATGACTTATTTTTTTGCTGATCAAAACAAAGCCAATAAACCCTTTCGCAGGTATTTTATTTAATTATTTTACTTTTACGTAGTCTAAAGTAAAAAAACAAAATTTTTTTTAGAGTAATTTTTTTTAGAGTAATTTCATTAAAATGAAAAAAGTGTTCTACCGGGGGCTCGTGGGGGGTGCAAAAGTATATATAGGGTTAAACAGGATACATTCGCCTTTCTCCGGGTGGTATACGTTTCTTGTTCCCTTACTTCCTTTAGAAGTTCTATTCCACTAAAGTTTAAATTTGAGAAAAATATAGTGGTTTCATAAATATTTCATAACGCCCCTAATATCAAACGTTAGAACTGTGACTACTTACAAAAACTAAAGACTATAATCCTACTAACATTATAAAAAAGACCGCAGGCCAATATCGATGATAGCTTGCGAGTAGTAACCATTTATTTTTGATAAAAAACAAAAAAAAAACACCTTTTGCTGAATTAAAAAAAACAGTTGAGTTTGACAGCATGCCACGCCCACAATTATCAATAGTTTAACCTAATTTTTTGGTTACCTTAATCTGGATATATAAGCTACAAAAAGGAGTAAAAATTTTAAAAATCGATGACAAAAAAAAATTTGACTTTTGGCCAATGAAATCAAAATTTGAGCCACAGTGCGTCGCTGTTTTTTTTTTTTTTTTTTTGTACATGTTAACACAACAAGCAGAAAAATGTGTATGCATCGGCAATACAGATACAACCAAAAATGTATTTACATTTATCCTCATTGTATATAGTAATTGAATATAATTAAAAACGCTAGAAAATATATAAAATTTTTGTTAAGATACTCGTATCCCATTAATTTTAAACATCATTGTAAAAAGTCTAGCCATTAAATTATGAAATCTAGTCTCTCTTGCCTTTTCGTGCCGACAACCTTAGTTCAAATATTGTGTTTAGAAATATTCGGCACAGCCGAATTTAACACTCTTAATTGTTTTCTTTTAATAGGGTTTATTGAATACTTTAAGCCCAATTTCTTTGTAATCGAAAAAAATTCAAATAAAAAAAATTTACACAAAAAAGTGAAAAGAAAGTAGAACAAAAACAAAACATAAAATCTATTAAGTCTTCGAGTAGTTTATTCAGCAGTTCGTCAATTCCGCCCAGGTGTGGGTTGCAATTTTTTGTTTTTCATATATTACAAATTTATAACTAATTTTCAAGAAAGATGATAATCTGATTAAATTACGACTTAAACTGCTATATGATAATTCTCTCATTTTTTTTTTTTTTTTTGATTTTCTAAACGGCAATACTTTTATTTTTTTTTTTTACCCAAAGTTGATTAAACCTTTTAGATTACATTTGTCAAAAAGTAAACAAGAGTCAGACTTCCCAAAAACCTCAGAAAATATTTTCAAACCGCCAAGTGTTTTTTAATTGCTACTGTTATATTTGAAAGATAAATAATATTCGAAAAAAATTTTAGTTTAAATAAAAAATGCATCTTTTTATCTTATCTCTGCACCCTTTTTGACTGAAACTGTTTTAAAAATTTAAACTGTCAGCACTTTGAATATATTTTCATAACAAGAAAAATAAACAATTAGTAATAACAATAGGGGATGTAATGTCAAAATAAAACAAAAAACGTTAACATGTTTGTTCCTGTCTTGGATAACACCCATCGCAAACGTATGCGGTGACAGTTTCCCAAAATAAATCAACAAACTGCTTTGTTTAGTTACATTCTATCTCCAATTTGGGGGTACTGGAAGATTACAAGAACATCTTTTTAATTTATGTCTTAAGCAGCAAGGTGTTGTTTTCTTTAGTTACTGAGATTTTGATTTTACATACCCTACTTCTGGATGGTTTTGCACCGAGGTTGTGACATTTGTAGCACCCCATCATTCCATGATATCAATATTTTGTTCAGGCCTTTAGTAAGTAATGCAATTATATAATTCGAACAGTTTATTACTTGGCCTAAAAATTAATTTAAGCTATTTAACAGCCAAACTTTAGGCTTAATTTTAAGTAAACTTTTACTCAACTGAGGCCCTATGCTCCTTATAGGAACGACGGGAACATATATCTATATTATTAATACGCTAGACGATTTCTTGTAATCGATGTTTTGTTCTACCGTTTTATCCCGATTTTCACCAAACGTATATTATTTGAAAGGTATTTCTTTTTAGCCGTTTTGCAGATTTACACATATATTAAATTTTTTCCTTTATTTTGAGTAAATTGCATTTAAAGTTGCATTTACATAAAATTATACATATGATATGTGTGTTTTATTAAATTTGTTAATGTGTTTATTAATGAGTTTGTTATCTTCATTCACAATAATAATAAGCCACAGAGGTGTTGGTTTGTGAATTGGCGAAGTTGAAAATAAAGCTGCCTAGAAATTGCACTCGAATTTCGAGCGCTGGAATCTGCTAGCATATATATATATATATGGGGGTTTCATGTCAAGTGCACCAACTTTTTGAAACCGATGTCTTCCGATCGGGATGAAATTTTCAACAAGGTAGGTCCTATTGGATAGTAGTTTAGACACAATTTTTCAATAAGATCGGTCCAGATCTCTCTGAGTTATAGGGGATCAAAATTTGACATTTTGGCCATGTAACTTATTACCTATTGTTTTCTCCCAAATATTTTAGATAGCTATTTCTTCAATATTTCGGAAAAAAATACTTTAAAAAAAAAAAAAAAAATTTTAGACTAAGAAAGCTTAGGATTTTTCCTTTAAGAGCTTTTTGGTCGCTTAGTGGGATGGGAGTGGGATATCTATCAAAATAAATGCTTTGTAACTCAAGACAACGGTTTTTCAATTTTTCACAAATGCACTATTTTGAATTTTTTCCTATTTGTGTGTAAAACCTTACAAATAAAACTTATACTGAGGAACTAGACAAATTAACCTTTCCGAAGGTATGTAACATACCTTCATAACATAACAGAAGAGAATGGTTATCTGTAACCTGAAAGAGTTATTTGCAACATTTCAATCTGAACACGAGGATGTTAGAATTGGCTTCACGAAATTAACCCAAATGAGGCCAAAACATTCCATTTTGGCAGAAAGCAGCGGAACTCACACAGTATGCGTTTGCATTTACCATGAAAATGTTAAACTGATGTTGAAGGAAATCAACTTAAAGTATTTAACAGATGATTCGGCAGAACATTTACACGATTACCGCGATTGCCTTAAATTGACTATGTGTCCTAATGCAACAACTTCTTGCCACTTAGGTGAATGTACCAATTGCCTGAAAACCACATTCATCAAAGGAAATTTAATCAACTCTTTAGATCGAGAATATATAGAGGAGGTCAAATGTGATTCTTGGATTCAGACTGACAGATGCACATTGAAAACAATCATTTTAAATGTGGATGATTTTGTGGAAGAAATGTGTACAGGTTTGCTAAACTTGAGAAACCATGACTTTTTAGTCAAAGAGCAAAGGTCATTCTTCAAGGATTTGAAGATACATTTGAAGTCTGGTGAATTCGTTATTTCATATGATTTCGCAGAAAACTATAAATATGTTCTTCAGGATGCCATACAAGCATTCCACTTCAATAACGACCAAGCAACTATATTCACAGTAGTTATTTACTACATGAAAGATGAAAACTGGAACACAAAAGTATGGCAATCATATCCGACGATTTAAAACATGATACCGTTGCAGTTTATGAGTACCAGAAGAGAATACTAAAATTTCTAAAATCTAAATTTACAGTAAAGAAAGTATACTACGTTTCGGACGGAGCTCGTCAACATTTTAAAAATAAAAGTAGCTTGGCAAATCTTATGGCACATGAAAAAGATTTTGGAATGCCAGCTGAGTGGCATTTTCATCCTACTGCTCATGGTAAAGGAGCATGTGATAGTATTGGAGCAAACCTTGAAAGAAATGCAGCGAACTACAGCCTCCAGTGTTCTCATCAAGATCGCATCTTAGATGCGACTGCTTTATTCCATTAGGCAAAAAGTTATTGTAAGGAAACTAAAATAGTTTTTAGTAGCAAAGAGGATCATCAGGAAACATTGAAAACACTGAAGAGCAGATTCGATGCTGCGGTAACAATCGATGGCACCGCTGAATACCATGCTTTTATACCGCTTGTCGATGGAAGACTCAAGTTGAAAAAGTTTTCTGCCTCTATTCAATGCGATTTCTTTCCAAAGACAACAAATAAACCAGCAGCGAAATCAACAGCTGAACCTAGTAACGCCAAGAAAGGATTGACAAAAAAACGCAGTAAATAAAGACGACAAAAAAGCTGGATGAAGGACTGGGTATTTAAAAATTTACAAGACTTAAATACTTCATCAGCTACAATAAATTAAGTATAAAAATAGTTATGATATAAATGGATCTAATGCAATTAAGATTAAATTTTAATAAATTATTTATCTTTTTATTTTTAATATTATTATTATTATACATTAATTTAATTATTATTAAAAATAAATAAAAAATAATAATTTTTCAACATTTCTGTAGAAAAAAAGCGATTTTTTTCCTGGGGTTAACACATTCTGGGTATTACAGTATCGAGGGTATAAAATTTTAGTTAGGTATGTTATATACCTTCGGAAAGTTTAGTTTGTCTAGTTTCTCAGTATAAGTTTTATTTGTATGGTTTTAGACACAAATCGGAAAAAATTCAAAATGGTGCATTTGTGAAAAATTGAAAAACCGTTGTCTTGAGTTACAAAACATTTATTTTGATATATATCCCACTCCCATCCCACTAAGCGACCAAAAAGCTCTTAAAGGAAAAATCCTAAGCTTTCTTATGAAAAAAAAAAAAAAAAATGCCCTTTTTGAAAAAAGGCAAAAAATGCTTTAATTTAGCAAAAAAAAAAAAAAAGTCTACAAATTTTTTTTTTTTTTTAAAGTATTTTTTTCCGAAATATTGAAGAAATAGCTATCTAAACTCTTTGGGAGAAAATTTTCTAAGAGCAATAGGTAATAAGTTACATGGATGAGAAAAAACACCTGTTTGGCCAAAATGTCAAAATTTGATCCCCCTCTAACTCAGAGAGATCTTGACCGATCTTGCTGAAAAAATGTGTCTAAACTACTATCCAATAGGACTAACCTTCGTGCAAATTTCATCCCGATCGGAAGACATCGGTTTCAAAAGTTGGTGCACTTGACATGAAACCCCCCATATATATAAATAAACTTTTACTCAATAGTGATGCATCTACTATTAAAAATATAGGGTACCATATTGTCTGTGTCGACCTTTTATAATTTATGTTGTTTGTTTTTATGTTTTTATTTTGACTTCAAAATTGAAAGTTTAGGTTGGTATTTGTGTTCTTGTTTATATTACAGCACTAAATAAGGGAACAGTAGTTCACATTTTCTTTAATAGCCCGTACGAGTATCTCTGCAGCTCAAAACAAACAAACAAAAAAACTGAACAAATAATGAGTTATGTTTTTAATAAAATAAAATTAGTTCAAGATATGAAAACATTTTATTCATTTTCATTTGTATGACTACTTAGAAATAAGGGCAATTGTTATCATTATCCATTAAGTGCTGTTGTTTTTTCTTTCAAATTGTTTTGAAAACCAGAAGGTGTTTTTCTAAAGAGGCGACTGTTTTCATGGTTTTATCTTAAATTATTGTTTATTTTCTTTTGTAACGGAAAAAATACAAACACGACATATTTAGTTAAGAAAACAGTGATGAAATGACTTTAATTTTGATATATTTTTTTTGATAATTTTGTAAAAGAAAAAAGTTTCCATTCTTCAAGCTCACCTGTTTTCTTTAGGTTTTTAAGAAATCTCCTCCAGTTGTTTTGTTATTTTCTTTTCTTTATAAAACTGGCGTGTTTGTTATCGTTAAGTCCAATATCTTGGCTTAAAAAGCTACTCGTAAGTTCGTTAGTACAATATTCAACGTTTTTCTATTTTGATGCAGTTTTATTTAACTAGTGTTTTGTTAAAACCAATTCTTGTTTAACGTTGACATTTTTCTAGTTGTTTTTGCGTGTCTTCAATTGTATATTTTTTATTTTTTTCAAATTCAAAGAATTTTAAATAAACAATAACATTTTGGTTTAACACAAATTTCTAAGAATTTCAAGTGATAAGCAACTCGTTCGACAAATATATTTTATAATCAAAATATAGTCTAATTAAAAAAACAAACAGAATAAGACTCTGTGTTGAAGGTCTTTTTTGTACCAATCGATTCGAAATAACTTTTTTGAACTCAAGTGACATTTACAAATTTAATGTTTATAATGGGAAATGGAAAATCATATCATTAAAAAGTGTCACTTTTAGTAAATTTACATATATTAATATTTTAAATATTTTTGTACTTATCTACGTACATAATATAATATTTTTCGAAAGAATTTATTGGAAATTTCGATTGATATTGCAGGCGAAGAAGTTGCGTACTGAAGCAATTCGAGGTTTTGGATTTTAGATTTTGGCCATCACAATAGTCGATGTGTGACTGGTACATTTCTTGATGAAACAACACTTAAATATTGATTTTGCTTTTTCAGACGTCAAAAAAAAAAATTATGCCACGAGCATCCTAAAAAAACAGACGCCTATCCTTGTCTGCAGCAGGAACTGTCTTCGACTTCTATGGACATAATTCTCCCATTTCAGTCCGCTGCCGCATCCATGATTACGAATCCACGCTAAAACGTTGTTTTATTACATCGCCAAACACTTTATTGAAACATCTTCGCGACGCTTTTTTGTTCTAGTGTGAGCAAACGCGGCAGCCATCTTGAGCGCAGCTTTCTCATCTCCAAATTTTCCGTCCCTACGCGATGTATAGCACTCTTTGAAATGCCTATCATTTCAGGTAGCTCACGCTCCAATACTAATACCATTTTGTGGATTTTCTTAACCGTTTCCGGAATGGCCACCGCAATTAGGCGGCCACTCGTCTTGTCAGCTCTTATGAACTGTTTTAACTCTCCCAATATCTTGTGATAGCAAACGAGCAGACTACTCAGAGTAGAATCTAGTTCGACTTTAATATAGGTTGGACTGAGATCTTTCAAATGAAAGTATGGAATTAAATAAAACAATGTCTGTATGTCGGGTCGGGTTGTTCGGGGATCGTCTCCGTAGGAGTTGTATATTATCAACAATGTAGGATCCTTTTAAATCATAGAAAAGATTTTTGTATTGAATTCACTATCTCTTTGTTAATATTTTTTGAAGATTAAAGATTATGTTATGATCATAAATTTGGCTTATACCTATTAATAATAATCATCGACTAGGGTTGGTATCTGAGCATTTTTGTGGTCTATAGTCCGTCTTGGCCTACCCAAATAACTTATTTATTATGTGTATATGTAGGCACTATGATGTATCGAGTTGTTGTTAAATTCAAAACTTTTCTGAAAAAATGCTGAGATTCAATTTTTGATATTGTTAAATCTTTTTTTGAATAAAAAAATTCCATAAGTATTGTTTACCTAAAATAAAGATTAAATTTCGGTTTATTATTTAAACTCTTTTTTAACTTCCATTGCGGTATCAATTTTCATATTTAACATGGTCACTATGTGAAAATAACATTATAAAAGTAATGAACAAAATCTCATGTTTTTAAGGCTCTAAACTTGACACTATTTTTTTAGTACAGGCCATCCATCTCCAACTCGATGTTTTAAAAATTTACATAATGTTTATTTATGTATCTAAAAAGCAGTATCGTTACTAAAAACAACAGTTTTTAACAAAAAAAAAAAAGGAAGAAATATTTAAAACGACTAAAATGAAAAACTTAGAGGAAGAGAGGAACAATTTATAAGTAACTTTATATCTTTACACTACAATAAACAACCACTTTAGAGTAGAACTAAAAAAATAAAAAAATAAAATAAAAATATGGTTCAGTTTTGCTGTGCACTTAAGTGGAATGATTGACTTGAATGATTTTTTATAGTTTATATAATATAATTTTGTGGTCTTTTTGTGAATCTTGCTACAAGTCTGTGCTCTCTACTACAATATGGTTTGAAAAGTTTATGGATGTTTAGCATATTTTTCCCAGAGCGACCACAAAGACAAATTCAAATATGGTCTATACAAAAACTCTTAACTAAGTTTTTAGTATTTGCTTAATAATACTTTTTAAGATTTAATGTGCATGTTTTAAACACGTTCTTTTTTTTTAAAGCTGTATTTATGTTACATAAAAAATTATTTTTCTTGCAGTTAAAGGGGAGAAATGAAGAAGACTGGAAAAAGCCAACACACTGTGAACCTGGATTTTTTATTATTTTTATTTCATTTCAATAACATTAAAACTTTTAGATCTAATCACTTCTTAATAATTTATGAATCTTTTTCGGAAACCCTTCCATTAGGGACTTTACCGTAACGATAGAATGCCAAATCGGGCCAAAAATATATGGATATATTGTGTGTTGGCTTATGAAAGGAAGAAGTCACTTTTGCAAACACTACTTAACCTTTTCAGACCCAGCTATACCCTTTGAGAGATCTGGTTTAAGGTGATTAAAATATAAACAAATACATTTTCTCTGGTTCTTTTACCGGTATTCAGTGATTGAGAGTTCTCTCGTATGTTCCTTGAAAAAAAAAGAGAATTAAATAATAAGAAATGCACTGTAAAAAGAAAAGAATTTTTATATTGATGATTTTACAATGACTACAATCGTTTTGCTACTCAGGTCTGACTATATAGTTGCTCCGCTGTTCGGTCCTAAACTTATCTTCAACAGTTGGATGTTTCGTCGTCGTTTCGTTTCAATTTTCATTTTCTGTTTTTGACTTCCTGACTGGAATTTTTTGGACTTTGTACGTTTTCAAGCTTGCATTGAATTTAACTTTTCGTGCTAACTAGTCTGAGCTCTGAGCTAACCAGACTGCTTTTCTACCGGATGTGTTGGGAGCTCCTTTCAATATGCTTTCTATATTCTTGGCTTTAAAAACATCATGTAAACCTTTATTTCTTCCCATACCATGTTTCCTATCAAAGAGCAAATTTTCTAATAATTAAGCAGCAGACCTTTGATTCTTTCACAAACTTTTTGTAGGATCAAGTTAAATTTTTTTGAAAATATTAAATTTTTTTTTTTTTTTCATTTTTGAATTCATCTTTATTTACAGTTTTTATTTACATATTTACATTTTCCGAGATTTTATCTATAGGTATTACAGCGAATGAAATTTATAGTCAAAGATATTGAATATTTAATGTTTAAATATTTTTAAAGGAAAAATAGGAAAACCTTTATATGACAAAAATAGAGTATCTCAAATATGGTTAGAAAACATATATGCATATAATTAGATTATCCCAAGGCGATAACAAATTACATATGTGTTTTATAGATGCCATTACGCCGATTCTCTACATTCCCTTAACAGCTGATAAGGAGAATTCTCTATATTTTCAAAGTATTTATTATTGAGCCTTTTTATGAAGTCGTCGACACGCTCATAACCAGTTTCGCTGTGTAGAAGTTGCGTAGAATATCTCCAGTGCTTGTTAGTTATAATCTTTAGATTGGATTATTTGAAGTTTTTTCAAATGTGTTTTTGCAGCTTTATACCAAATGGGACTTGCATATATCAATGTTGGTCTAATGACACTTTTGAATAATAAGTTTTTGTTTTTTATGTTGAGTGATGAGCGTTTGTTTATTATTGGCCACAAAGCTCTAATCGTGTTTAGCGATTTTCTACAAGTTTCGTTGATATGCTTTGCAAAATTTAGTTTCTTGTCCAGAATTACACAAAGATATTTAACGTTATTTTGGATGCATTTTCATTTTCCAAATAGAGTTGACGGTTTGGTAATCGCTTGAGAGAGTTGTTGTAGGGAAATACAATGGCTTGAGTTTTGCTAGGGTTAATTTTAATTTTCCACTAGTAAAAATATTTTCTGCAGGCAACAGATCCTTTTTCCATTTTCTTCAAAAGTGCCTTAGTGAGATTGCTTGAAGTAATGAGGGCAGTATCATCTGCATAGTAAGCAGTCTTCAGTTACGAGGGAAGAGAAAAATCTGACGTGTAAATAGAGTACAATAAGGGAGATAATATTGAACCTTGTGGCAGACCAGTCGTGATAGATTTGGGAGGAGATAATGTAGTATTGGATGCGACAACAAATGTTCTATCGTCAAGAAAGTCAGCAATAAGCCCGTACAGATATCTCGGTATATCAGACTCGACCAGTTCATATGTAACGGGTGATTTTTTAAGAGCTTGATAACTTTTTTTTTAAAAAAAACGCATAAAATTTGCAAAATCTCATCGGTTCTTTATTTGAAACGTTAGATTGGTCCATGACATTTACTTTTTGAAGATAATTTCATTTAAATGTTGACCGCGGCTGCGTCTTAGGTGGTCCATTCGGAAAGTCCAATTTTGGGCAACTTTTTCGAGCATTTCGGCCGGAATAGCCCGAATTTCTTCGGAAATGTTGTCTTCCAAAGCTGGAATAGTTGCTGGCTTATTTCTGTAGACTTTAGACTTGACGTAGCCCCACAAAAAATAGTCTAAAGGCGTCAAATCGCATGATCTTGGTGGCCAACTTACCGGTCCATTTCTTGAGATGAATTGTTCTCCGAAGTTTTCCCTCAAAATGGCCATAGAATCGCGAGCTGTGTGGCATGTAGCGCCATCTTGTTGAAACCATATGTCAACCAAGGTCAGTTCTTCCATTTATGGCAACAAAAAGTTTGTTAGCATCGAACGATAGCGATCGCCATTCACCGTAACGTTGCGTCCAACAGCATCTTTGAAAAAATACGGTCCAATGATTCCACCAGCGTACAAACCACACCAAACAGTGCATTTTTCGGGATGCATGGGCAGTTCTTGAACGGCTTCTGGTTGCTCTTCACTCCAAATACGGCAATTTTGCTTATTTACGAAGCCATTCAACCAGAAATGAGCCTCATCGCTGAACAAAATTTGTCGATAAAAAAGCGGATTTTCTGCCAACTTTTCTAGGGCCCATTCACTGAAAATTAGACGTTGTGGCAGATCGTTCGGCTTCAGTTCTTGCACGAGCTGTATTTTATACGGTTTTACACCAAGATCTTTGCGTAAAATCTTCCATGTGGTCGAATAACACAAACCCAATTGCTGCGAACGGCGACGAATCGACATTTCACGGTCTTCAGTAACACTCTCAGAAACAGACGCAATATTCTCTTCTGTACGCACTGTACGCATTCGTGTGGTTGGTTTAATGTCCAATAAAGTAAACTGAGTGCGAAACTTGGTCACAATCGCATTAATTGTTTGCTCACTTGGTCGATTATGTAGACCATAAATCGGACGTAAAGCGCGAAACACATTTCGAACCGAACACTGATTTTGGTAATAAAATTCAATGATTTGCAAGCGTTGCTCGTTAGTAAGTCTATTCATGATGAAATGTCAAAGCATACTGAGCATCTTTCTCTTTGACACCATGTCTGAAATCCCACGTGATCTGTCAAATACTAATGCATGAAAATCCTAACCTCAAAAAAATCACCCGTTATATGAAAATATTAAATAGTTTTAGCATGTACTTCTATTTCGTCACGCATTTTAATCAAACTAACAACAAATGAATTGGGCTGACATTAAGGTAATAACTGACATATTCCCTAAAGATAACTTGCTAGGAAAAAAAATGTAAATAAAGAAAGATTCACTGAATGATTTAAAATTATTTTTTAAATTTATTTTTCAACATACTCTCCTTTTAGTTCGACTTATATTTTCCACGTCACTTGTGCTGGTACGATCACAACGAATTCAGAAAATTACATCTAAATTATTGAAGTTATCAAGTTATCAATTCTTTATCAAGCTTTTTCTTGGTGTCAGTGATAGTTTTCTTGCGAACAAAAATAATGTTTTATGAGTAAAATTGTGGAGTATGACTGCTTCCAATGGCTGTCAAACACAAAACAAAATGAGGCAGCTTGCTCAAAATTTTTCAGTAGTCTTCCTAATTGACAGTGGCTGACAGGAGCAGTGAAGATTTTTAATTGAAGGTCAAGGTCTTGTCAAACTGCCTTTATATACAACGTATGGGCAGTAATATATGGAAAATAGTAAGAGCGCTAAAAAAAACATGTTGTGAACAACATTTTTAAAATAATATATCTAGTTCTCAATTCCAAAATCAAATCGCATTGTGTTTCTAATCAATGTAAACAAAAAGTCTCTCAATGAGTTAGAGCTTAGTTAAATAATTTTTAAATTTTGTAAAGAAAATCCATCCAAAATGAAACATGAAATTAAAATTGCTAAAATATTAGATAATAATATAAAATTGGAAAGATAACCTGGTGCCGGCTGACAATATTAGTTACAAGACTAGAAAATTAGGACAGAGTAAAAGCTAAAACAATGGGCCATAGTGATAGCTCGAAACCATGACTTGGGAAGAAGACTGACTTCAATGTCACAAAAACACAAAAAAATAATCAAATAAGACCAACTGAAACATTTTTGGCAAGTTTAAAGAAAAACGATTACCGAACAAAAGATATTAACTGCTTCAACAAAGGAGCTAAAAATCATTGGAATTGAAGGGTCCATTAGTTATTAGTAGAAACCATACATGTATACATAAGTACATGTATATGTATATATTTACATTTCAAATATTTTAAATATGATGAAACGTTTTATATTAGAATTTCATCTTTTTTTATTTCTCAAGCTTCTACGAGTATATAAAATTACACCTCTCTTTGTTCTGGTTCAATTTAAACATTTGTTTTTATTAATGTTTCTTTCAAAGTTTATGTTTTCAAACATTATTTATATTTTCTGTTGTTTTTGTTTTTGTCTGTTTTTAACAAAATTATTTATTTTGTATCTAGTTTTATTGTTGTTTTAGTTATTCCATTTGTACGTGTTTCTTACATGCTTGATTTGCATCCCATATAGTTTGTTGACATTTATTTGTCCACATTTTAACAGGCCCTTTATCAATGTCTTGTCGGATTGTGTATACATGGTGTATCTAGTGTTCTATTTCTATTCCTATAACAACAACTGACTACTAAGATTTCATTCTATACCATCACATCACATGATACTTGTTGTTGTTCTGGCAATGATGTTGATGCTGGTTGCTTGATGTTGTTCTGTGTTAGGTTTGATTTTATTAAATATATGACCTGTTACTATAAGAAATATTTTTTATATTATATTTCATAAAAATAACATGATTTGTTTAAAAATAAACAGATGATAATTGTAAAAAGCTAAAAAACCAAAAAAGAACAAATTAAAAAATTAAAGTCGGTCTAGACAGACTATGTATGGCCTGTGCAATATTTTTATTTTTTGATAGATTTAAGTGAAAACCGGGAAGCAGCTCTATATGGGGGCTATGACAGGGTTTATTCTTGGAATTCTAATTTATGGGTGTACTAAACACACACAAACCAAATGTGGCCGAGATCTTATGGCAATTTAAGTCGATCTCATAGGGGTCATTTATATTAGTAGCTAGGACTGAACATATACCGATTTTCTCGAATTTCAATAGAATTCGTCCAATGGTCAATAAAAGCCTATACATATTTAATTTCTACCAAATATATTCGTATTTACGACTTGTGGTTTGAGTATATGGTTTACATGGACACACAGACGGACGGACAGAATTACGGACGGATGGACAGACATCGCTGAATCGAATCAGAAAATGATCGATCGGTATAAAAAAAGATGAGTCTAGGTCGAAAACAGGGTATAAAAAACAAAACATATGTAAAACATTTTCATGTAACATTTATGAATTTGCCTTATGTTAGGCATTTTAATTATTACAAAACTGTCAAATTTTTTTGTCCAATATTGAGCAAGGTCTGGATTAAGGACATTTTTGTTTCGGTTCAAGCTTGTTTAACTTTATTGCTTAGCTATAAAAACAAATACGGGTTCCCTTTTCGTTTTTACAGCGTTAACAAGTAATTTATAATTTGACCGAATGAACGAATGAAAATTAATTTTAAAGGCTTTTTAAATCTTTGTTTAAATGTACAAGAAAAAAACCACAGACAATTCCCATATTTTAGATTAAATAATGAAACATCAAAGGACTTACAATTTGACATGTTACGGATATCTTAAGATATTAAAAAACATCGCTACTACTTCAGGTTTTTCTTTCGGTTTGTTTAATTTTATTTTGTGTTATCAATGAATGAATAAAATCCTTTTTAGCCGTCACAGTTTCATTGAGTGAAGTGCTGTAGATAGTAATATTTATTTGTTCTATTTATTTTTTACGTTGTTTGTTAAGAGGGTAATTCTCGTTTTTACGACCACCAGAACGGCATTTGATATAAATTTTTATATCCGTGCATAAGTATATAAGTCTCTATATATGTATATATGTATGTACTGAGTACTTTTGCTCGTAGTAGTTGACGAAATTCAGCTGGTTTTGCTTTTTAACACGAATTTTTGATATCACCTTTTAATAGTTTAGTTGGAGTTAACGCTTAATGCTTCAAACAATTTCAAAGAACAGAGATGGGATAACTTCTTTTCATTAATGACATAAATGTTTTACCTAAGGAAGAACATTTTATATTCTGGTCATCAGCAATGGGAATCATTTATACTTTATGAGGCTGTTATTTATTCATTTCATCGATAAAGTTATGAAGAGTCGACTATTGATCGACATATAGAACTCTGCCCATAATTTTGCGAAGAAGTTATGCATTCTCCAAATATGTCTTCTTTAATAATGGAGTCACCATTGAAAAATATTTAAATTTTTCATTGATATATAAAAAACACAATTTCGGAAAAAATAACTTGATTCATAAATATCCCTGCAGCTTTGGAATCAAAACTAATACATTAATAAATCAAAATGCAAATTAAAAAATATTTAATTAGCTATTTAACCCTCCAGTGAATAAAAATAATCATATAAAATATTTATATTAAATAGTATAAAATTTTTAATCGACATTCGATTATTTTCATTAAATTCCATTAAATTTAAAATTTGGATTAAAACAGACAAACGTAATTTAAAAATTACATCAGCGAATTGCGATTCACGCAAAACTAATTATTTCTTAAATAAAACTTCATTCACGTAACTAACTTTTTTGTTCACAATTTCAAGAAATTTTCAAAAAAAAAAAAAAATCGAATTTAAATGGCTCATAAACTTTTAATTTTTCGACTCGCGTGTCCTTATGATTCATGCGAATAAAAATATATTTTTACTCAGGCATTGAATCAATAAAATTTGTATGGCAAGACTTTCTAAAGAATCTTAAAAGACGAACTATCCTGATATTTATGTAAAATCTTATATGGGTGAGCTGAATGTGAAGTACACAAATTAAAGTTATTAAAGAAAAACGAATAAAAGTAGTGAATAATTATTATTATCAAAATTAAATGAAACAAAAGCTAAAGTAGAGGCAAAAATCATTAAATCAAACCAATAACTATTAAATTCCGTGCGGTACTTTTTATAATATATCAGTGTGAATGTTTGAATATTCGTCGTTTTTAATTTGTTTTCCTTTGTATTATTGATACCTGATTTTTATAGCAATTTTGGAAAAATTATTTTAAAAAAATATTATAACAACATTCATGTACGCAAAAAATACAGAAATCTATAATATTAATACACAAGGCGATTTCTTGTGACCGATATAAAAGTTTCAGTTACCAACCGATTTTGACTAAAACTAGCCCATTTGAAAGTTATTTCTTTTTAGCTGTCCACTATATTTACAGATTTGCACCGTCTGGAAAAATTTTTTTTAATAAAATGCATTTAAAGTTGCTACTAAGCCATACATAAAACACATATTTAAGCTTCAAGTAAAAAACTATGCAATGCTGTGTGTGTGTTTATTAAATTTGTGTTTAGGCTCTTATAAAATTATTTATTAACAAATCCAGTTACATATCTTATCTGTGTTCATCAAATATTTATAATTGAATGAAAAAATAAAATTTACTAGAATTTGCACCCGAATTTCGAGGGCTGGCCTTTGCTAGTTTATTTGAAAATACTTGAATTTGAAGGCTTCATTATAAAAAGATATTTCTAAATAAATTAAATACAAAATATTAACTTGAAATAAGTTGCTCTCAAAAACACCAAAAATATTTAATTTAAGAAAATTCTACAAGAAAAGTAAACAAGCGGATACTTAAAATGAAGAACTCTTATCCGTTAATCAAACATAACAAAGTACTACGCGAATAGAATGCTGTTAAATTTTCCAACTCGTTAAAAATTAGCACTTCTTCGAATTATGGACCGACCCATACAAATATTATCATCATTAAGAGGTTGGTTCTAACCGTTTTTTAATCGTCTAAGAATTCAATTATACACACATATCTAAAACGAAAGGACATTACAATTTTACCCTGTTTTCTACATGACCAAGCGTAAAGAATGCATTCATTCATTGAACATATAAAAATATTGAAAACTATCTTTAAAACTCTCACTCCTAAAGCAAACCAAATAATCAAGGAAGATGAGACAAGTGTATGTATGAAGACGAATATACACTCACAAAACCGAGATAGGGAAACATGAAGTTTGTAAATCGAATAAAAGCTTTGCATATCGATAAAATAAAGTCTCCATATGAATGAGACTTAATTTATATGCCTATGGTTTTTCGATCCAAAGTATGAAATTGGCTTAGCATAGTGGACAGGTCATTACAAGTTATTAAGAAAACTGAGGTTACTTTTTCACTGTGTTTAAAAAGTTCAAGCTGTGGTTTAAAGTTCAGGACAACAAGGGGTACAAGTGTCGAATTCAAAATTCACTTTGAATTCATCTTTATATCTAGGCTACGTTTGGAAACCACATCCGGTATTCGGTACTGTTGTGACGAGGACTTCTGGATTTTTTAATAGAATGGGCGGGATCGGATAAGAGTGCGTGACACATCTCATACAAGATTAATATTTCCATATCACTATGATAGCCAGAGTCTTAAAAATTTCAGTAAGTTCATTAGTTCCGAAGTTGAGCCAAAAATGGGCAGGATCGGACAATTCAGACAGCAAGAGCCTTAAAATAGTACGGCTGGAATTAGTGGGCGTTGCACCTCCCATACAAAATAAATATTTCGGGAGCACTATAAAAAGCATGGCACCTCTCAATCAAAGAACCTGGAAACTTAGAGTGGGGTTAGTAACGCCAGTAGTAGATTAGACTAATAAACATGGTATTGTCCATATAAAATGAATATATATAATGATCTATGTATCCAAAAATTATTAATGTCATTGTGAAAATTTTGTTGTGTTAATAAACGGAATATTTGATATCCATGCAGAAATTATTTACGAATGTAGGGCGAAACCCATATATAAAATGACAAATATTTGAACTAAAATTGTATTAGGTGTGCCTGTAAGTATGTATTTATACAACTAAAGATTTGTACCCTCTTATATTTTTTTGTTTAATGTATAAAAAAAAGGACAATGTCATTATCTTAAAAAAAAAGTATAAAAAGACATACAGAATCGTACATTCATACGGAATAACCTATTATAGGGGTTTCTGTCACAATAGTTATGTGTATTAAGTAGCAGTGGTAGCCCCCTTTATATGTGACCTAAATGTTATCAATTTCTGATAACTTAATTTCTTTGTAGTCCTTTAAAGAGAGACATAAAAATGTGTCTGTGTCAAGAGGATTTTTACGGCTACTGCTTAGTTAATTCACCATGCATCATGCACTAGAGAGAAGTTAAGGATGTTTAAAATCCAACTCCATATAATTGTTTATTTTTAATTTTTCAAAAAGTGCCATCATAATAGACGCCTTAGTTTTCCAGCTGCTGCACTTGTTTGTATACATTTACATGTTTTTAGTAAACTAAATATAAATTTTCTTCCATACCATGAAGATACTTATCCATATACAAGTACGTGTATATGTAGGTATACATATCCGGCAGGTTTATTTTCAGTTTAAATTTAAATTTTATATATTTTATGCATGTCTGCCTTATTTTGTTCCACATTTACTTGCTTATAGTAAGAAAATTTCAGCAAATATCCTGTTTTCTTGTTGATAGTATGATATTAGTTTTTATATGTTTAGCAGAAACCACTTGAAATTTTCCTCTCAAGTTACTATAACAAATGAGCCATAAAATCATTTCAAATATTTTATTTGTTCAAAATAAACGTATGAACGAGTATATATGTATATTAGTTTATTTTTCTGTAAAATGTCTTTATTTTTCTATTTATGTCGGAAGGGAAAGAAAATAGTTCTTGCGTTTTATTGTGAAAACAACAAGCAAAAACAACCATGATGTATGCAGTTACAACGAATGTTTGTATATATGAGAGTGTGTCAGTGATGAATTTTAGTTGTTTATTTTCAATCAAGGAATCTAATGGTTTTCTTCTCGGTAGTAAAATATTCAATTAATATGTACGAGAAACATATCTATAATATTAATAGGCTTGGCGATTTTTTGTTACCGAGGTTTTGTTCTACCGTTTTATCCTGATTTTGACCAAACGTACATTATTTGAAAGATAGTTCTTTTTAGCTGTTCACCAGATTTACAGATTTTTAATTTTTTTCCTTAAATATATAAATTTATACATATGATATGTGTGTGTTTATTAAATTTGTTAATGTGTTTGTTATCTTCATTCCAATAATAATACACCAAAAAGGTGTTGGTTTCTGAGTTGGCTAAGTTGAAAAATACAGTTGCCTAGAAATTGCACTCGAATTTCGAGCGCTGGAATCTGCTAGTATATTAAAGAACACAAGAGTATTTAAAACCATAAAGGATTTTTCCACATAGAAAATTAAAAGAGATATATTTTATTTAAAAAGTTTCATTCAAAAATAACATTATAAATAACTATTATACCCTGTCATGCTGCGCTACGACTTTCCGAGACTCATTGACTTGTATGTTTTCATAATCAATTTTTCCTTCGAAAATAACCAAACAAACATACACACATTACCTTTTTATTATATCAGTATATATTCAATTGTCTTGAGTTTACTATAGATCCAAAAGAACAATGAAATATTACTTTTTCAAAAACGGACTTCAGGATTTGAGTGGTACAAAATATAAAGTGCTGATATCCAATTGTACAAAAAATGAATTGCTGGCAAAGCACTGATTGAAAACGCTCAGAAGAAATATATTGTCAGTACTTGACTTGAAAAATTTAAAACTGATTTTGATCTTAAATATATTTGAACTGCTTTGCGAATGTCAGCTTAAAGCGGTTTGCCAATTTTCGATTTATAGAACTGTTTATGAAATTAATATTTCCATAAAGGGCTTCGGCAGTACTCTTTTTAAAAGTAATGACAGTAAAGTAAATAGTGTATTTATACATATAAAAAAGCGGTCCCAGAACAACCCGAACTGACTAAGAAAACACAACAAATTTGGGGAAAAAAAAACTTTCTTTATTTCTCAACATAATCTCAACATAATAGCTCGATACACTTTATCCTATAGCTTCGATACCCAGTTCCGTCTAGCTACTTAAAAGTGTCTTCAGCCGCAGACTCCACCACTTCAGTATTGGCAAATCTTTTACCACCGCGCAATTTTTTCAAGTTTAAAAATTAAAAAATAGAAAATAATACGATGTACATAATGAAGCGTATCGGACTTTAATTCAAAGATTTTGGCCATCGCAGAAGTGGAAGTGTGAACCGGTTCATTGTCTTAATGAAACTACACATTCTATTTCGCCAAACGGGGCCATTTTTCTATAATTTCATTACTTAAACGCTGCAAAAAGTTTGCCTAATACTAGCCGTTGATCATATTTTCTTCTTGAAGAAAACAGAAGCCACAAGCCTGCAGATAGAACCGTCTTCACTTTGTTTGGACAAGATTCTCCCATTTCAGTCCACTGTCACAGGTGTGAAGTGGTATTATAAACGAGCAGACTCCCCTAGAGTAGAATCTAGCTTAGCTTTAATATTGATTGGACTGAAACCTTTCAAATGAATTTATTGAATTACATAACAGTTTGTTCAACATTTACAAATTCACAGAAATCTTTTACTTTTGATGGATACAAAAAATAGCAACAACTTGGCGCCTTTAAACTTAAAACGTATGTTTTATAAGGTTGCCACTTTTGACCAAAGTAATTTTTTTCAAACTAATACGTCTATCTATACGTCAAGTTGTTCTGAGACCGCCCTCATATACATACATTAAAATTATGAACTTTTATAAATGTGATATACATATGTTGGTGATTTGCCAACGTTTTAAAATGCTACCGATCAAGCCAGATATGTGTTATTATTTTGAGGTTGGCAAAGCACTCTGACTTGAAACATTGTACGTCCTGCTAACACTTTGCCGTTCATGTATATATATAAATTTTTTGCCTGGCTAACTTTTTCAAGAACAAACAGAGTCATTTGGTACAAAAAATCCAGTACAAACAAGTTTCACAAAAATATTTGTAAAATAGAATAACAAACTTTTTGCTTTTCTAATTTTCTCAATTGTTTACTTTTCTATTATACTTTTATATATATTCATCACATAATTTAAAATAGCAGATATACATAAATGGAAGAATGTTTCACGATTTGCCACTTAATCGAGAACATTTTTCATATTTTAGGATAAAAACAAAACATGTTAATTCACCTTCGACAATTTTTGTGTTTTATAATTTAAGTTTTAATCATCATTATATTATATAAAACCACTGATGCGTTTGTTTGTAACTACACCTCTGTCAATTGTATTTCAGAATCTATCAATTGATTATCAGAAATTATGAAATGTATTTCAGAAACTATCAAATGTGTTTTAAAAATTATCAAATGTATTTCAAAAATTATCAAATGAATTTCAGAATCAAAAAGCATTACAGCCCATAATACTGAAAAGAATAATTGTTTCTATTAGTTGCAGTCACGGAAAATGATAATCAGCATTATCGCTTTCTTATTATGCACTGGAAAATAGACGAACAAGAACTTAATTTTTAAATCAGCTAAAGTATAAAAACCCGAATAGGGATTGGGTATGAAGATTTGGCTGCATCTTGCCACTCGATTCTGAAAACATGATTTCGAACATGAAATGTTTACATGAAATGTTACACTTAAAAAATTTGTTTTTGTATAGTGTTCTGACTAATCTTCTGAAATTCAATTGATGTTTTCTGCAAATCAATTAATGTTTTCGGAAATATAATTGATTATTTCTGAAAATCAAAACGTAAAGTATGTCCTTCAAACTACAAAGTAATCCACCCAAAATTGTAGCATCAGCGAACTACTACAAGTTTTTACTACTATATTAGGTATAAAATAAACACGCCAAACAACATAAAAAAATTTAAATAAGAAACAAGAAAACAACCGCGATCAAATTAAATCACTTTAAAACCAAATTGCAAAAAATTTTAATGCTTCAAAACATTTCAAAAAAGTACTTTGTAAAAATTATGAAAATTTAAAGCCACTGACGCCATCTAGTGGGCCAAGCAATGTGGCAGTCCTGATAACAGATATATGAAGTTGTAAGTGATATTTTAAAATGACAAAAATGCAGGCTAAACATGTTTTAGCAATGCTGTTGAAAACTGGCAGATACAAGATATTTTAAATTTTGAAATAAACAACATATACAAACGAGTTAAAACTTAAAAGAGAAAGAGAATTTTTAAAATGAGAAGAAATGAACTTACTAAATCTAAAGTTGAGAGTTTTACACATAAAATGTCATAATACATACATTTTTATATGTGTAGATTTAATATTTCTCTCTAAGATCAACAAATTATGGCCACAACATTGAGAGTTAAAGAGAGTAATTTTTAATAATTCTCTTAAGTGGGTTAGTATTAGTATTATTTTGTTAGTGTATGAGTTATTCCAATAGTATTGGTAGTTTCCCCTTAATATTGGGAGTACTTTATAACATTTCAGAGTTTAGAGTTCTTTTTTTTTTGAATATTTTTTTGTTTAGAATCTCAACTACCTGGTTTAAGAACTTAAACAAAAACAAATTTGTTTTGAAAACCTTTTGTATAGATGTCAAAAAAAGAGGCTTTAAAAGGCTTAGCATTTGCAGCCAAAAAAAATATTATTATAAACTCATTTTAAGCAAAACCTTTCTACAGGATGAACCTCAGGCTGAGTAAAAACATCTTTTGATACAAAAAAAATTCAAAATCACTTGAAACAACACACGTAAAAGATTAAATGGAAGGTAGTATCGTTTTGTCATCATTAAAAGTGTTAAAACAATAAAAACCAGACAGATTTTTGGCAATTAATGCCAACCATTTTATGTTTAAGTATATCGAAAATCCCAAACATAACAATATTATTTCTTGAAGAACAAACAGTTTAGAGGAAGATATTTTTGCTAAAATGTTATTATAGTGCTTCATCATAAGTCCCCTCAAAAAATAAGGCCTTTTGTAGGCACCAATAACGGAAACAAATGTTAATTCAACACATATTTCTTTTATTATTACTTCAGTTTGCAGCTTATTTAACAGTGGCTGTAATAACACGTTCTTTGTTAACAACTTTAATTATTTTTTCTTTAAAAATTTTAGTAATTTATAATGATGACAATGCTGAAAATTCTTTTTTGCCATTTACATTAAAAGATGTTAATTTTTCTATTTTTAACAGACTCTTAAATTTTCTCACGCCTTCTTAAAATTTAAATTAAAATATTGCTTGCTAATTCAAAACGAATTGACCAAGTTAATTGAGGAGCGTACATGTACTATTTATTAAACATAATTTAATTGTTAAATACTGTAATCAACAACACAGGCATTAAATTTGACAAATATGTTTGAATATTAATTGTTAAGTGATTTCTTAAATATTTCAATTTATTTAATTTATTTTTCTTAATTTGCTAAATTTGTTAATTTGAATTTGTTGTCGTTTAAATTTATTAAACTATTTAAAGTTGTAACAAATAATTGGCCAATTCAAAAAGTATTGAAAAAAGTATGTTTATTATTTAAATTCAAATAAGTAGTGCAGTTGTGAGGGGCCTGTCAGATTTCCATATACTAAATTCAGTCAATTCCTTCTGTGTATAATTGTATTTAAATGATTGTTTATAAAGATTTAAATTTTTTAACAACAAATATTTTTGAATAAAAAAATCAGAACAATTGTCAAAAACAAATCCAACAACAAATTTTAGTATAATACGAGTATTTTTATATGAGCAATACGACAGCCTTTATACTGTTGTGGAATTTTACAATATATGAATTTAATTGCCCAAATATAAAATAAATAATGATAATTATATATGATTGCCGAAATTATTTCATCTATAATTCGTGGCAATCAAAATAGATTTCTTAAAATCATACTCCCGTACATTTTACAATGTTACTTAAATACGCATCATTTTCCACCGTAACTAATCTACATACATATGTTTCTGAATTGTTCAGGTTCAAGTGCGAATCGTATGGGGCGACATTCAATGTTATAAAAAGTACAACTAAATTTTAGTTTTTCACCTTTTTCTAAAATGACTTTCTGGTTGTGTTAACCATTTCCGGACTTTATTCTAGTTATTGGATGCCATACCAGTATTAGCATGAAACAGTGCTCTTCAAGGCAAGCCATTCCATTGACCTACCTTATTAACTCTTCATACCGCATGGTAGTCTTCTCTTCTGACTGGAATCTTGCCAATGTCGCTCAAAAGGGTGTTCTGCGCCCTCAAAGATGATAGAGGGTTTAATTACGGGGTCAATTAACTATCTCCGAGGGGCGCGAATAGAATCGATTTGAATACACGCAAGACCCAATGTTTTTTATTGACTCATAAGATTGTGGACTCAACAATGTTATCTATATGTATGGGCGATATATGTATTGAGAGTATCTGATACTCTTGATGATGTAGGCATGAGAATTCTTTCTTATGTCCGAACATATTTTGCAAGTGTCAAACTAAGCAAAGTTAATTCACTCCTCGTGATCTCCTAACTGTAAATACCACTTACATCCTTACATGACATATCCAACTCTATTGACTCGTTAAACCATTGTCGGAATGTGCCTTGTGTAACACTTTTCTGTAGAAGATGGGAAATATTCTGCTAAGGTAAGTGAACTCATTCCAAGTTCTCGAGTTCAGTTTTATACTTCTCTCCTGTCCAGTAGATCAACGCATTAGAGAGAAAATTTATTCATCAATAAAACTAGTTCTTATTTTCCTGCATTTGGTTTATAGTAAAATAAAATTATTAAACTAAACATTTAACTTTCTTGTTAACCTCATTCACTACAAATGAATACGAATTCATACTCATAATTTTAGAACCAAATTCATATTAGTTCTGTCTTATATTTAAATTTTTTTTTTATATGTAAGCAAAATCCTAACCAACTTACCAAAAAATTATGATAATATTAACCCCAAACTATCATTGCTGGAAAACATAGTTAGTTGTAGCATAGTAGTCAAAGATGAAAAAACTAAAAAGAATAATAGAAACAGGCTTAAGGTTGAATACGATAACACACCAAAATTGGTTAGGAGAAATTCTTAACCATTTATAATTGCCATATACAAAACTAACCCAACAACAGAAAAATCCTCAAAAAATATGTCATGGTTTATATAGGAATTGAATTCAATTAAACGCATTTGAATTCAAATGTTTAACTTTTTTTCATATATTCGGCTAACATTATTATTGTAAGAAATTGTAAGAAAATAATCTAACCCATAAAAACGAAGTTTTTATTAAAACTCTTTCTTTCCTTATGCATATGAGTTTTGATCTCTCCGTGAGTCTCTGGATAAAGTTTCAAATCCATGAGATAAGGGGAAATGGGGTCTTAATCTCTCCGTAACTGTGCGTGACTATGTCGAAGTTAGTCTTTCTTTACAGCAAATATATCGACCAAGTTTCAGATTGATTGGATGAGGGGAAATCCGTTTTAAATCTCTCCGTGACCATGCGTGACTTTGCGTGACTATGTCGAAGTTAATCTTTCTTTACAGCAAATATATCGACCATATATATGCGTGACTGTGCGTGGCTACCCTAAAATTAATCGATAGTCACAACAAGACTATTGGCCAAGTGTCAGATAAACTTTAATAATTCTACGATCTACAACGACAACAACAATGTAACTTGTATAAATGAAATCAAGTTTTCCAAACTTTTAAATTGATAAAATCTCCTAAAAAGTAAATTAATATGCATACTCCCAATATTCTATAAACAGATTGTCCTCAATATGTTAAACTGCTTATGATAAATTTCGTCATTATATATTTTAATGGAAATAGTAGCTACTTGTACCAATTTTTCTAAACACAATACTGGAATGGAAGTAGTTTTATACAAAAGCAAACAAAATCTTAAAAGATCTTGTTGTAACATCTACTTTTAAGTGATATATCAATCAATGAGCTTGAATACCTGGCCCACTTTTGACAGGTTTTTGAAGTAATAGAAAGGGGCTTTTAAAGGTCGTCTTTATATTAAAGTTTTCCATTAATGGAAAATCCTAAAGTTTAACTTGAGTTAAACTCAGATGTTATTTGTAGCGTTACATTTTGTCGAATTTATTGAAATTCTATGTTAAATAGGTATTTGTAATTTAAAATCCAAGTCCAATTGCGGTTGTATATTTAAAATAGAAACCCTATAAGAAAGGATTTGTTGGGATATTTTTGCTATGATTGCACGTAACCAAGATAATATAAATTTGATGCGTCCAACGACATCCACTTCCATCTACATTAAAGCATAGTAGTAATTCAAAAAATTAAATTTTATTTTAACGCACATTTAATACACAGTAAAGCGAGGAGTGAGTGTACAATATCATTTTCATTAAGCGTACATTATTCATATTAATATGCAAGAAAAACAAACACAAATGCAAAAAAAAAAAAAGAAAAACTTAAAGAAAAACGGAATCACAGCGGAGGTTTTTAATCAGAAAATATCAAGCAATACGAATTGCACTAAACCAAATTACAGACCAACATACTGTTCGACTTGGATAGCTTATTGTGAGTGAAAAGAAAACAAAACCAAACTACTTCTACATACTGTTGTTTCTTTTTTTTTGTTTTTTGGTTTTTTGTTTTCATAAATCTCGCATATAAAGATACTTATACTCGAAGTTTGATGGAGGAAAGTTTTAAGTAGAGGATACTTTGCAAGTGACTGAACCCGCATAATACGAGAAAATACAACAAGTAGTATTTGGATTTGAAAAAAATATTTCTTTAATATTGTATTAAAAATACAGAAACTAAAATAAAAATCTTACAACGGTTTTCCAAAGTATTTTTTATATAATTTTTTTTTTATTATGAGCTGTCCCAAAAAGGCATTTCCTAAATAAAAGCCGAATACTGTGCCAACATAAATCTAAGTTTTAGTAAAGTCGCTCAAAATTCTGGCTCCAATTCAGATTTTAATGTATCTTATGAAACCTCCCGACTTATTTATTAGTCATCAAACAATTATTATTCGGGCTACATCGTCGAACATCTAAAGCTAGTCAAAAGATATTAAGTCTTCTGACATTCGGTACAGATGTTGCTGTTGACGCTGTAACTTTTTGTTTTAAAGTGCTATTATAATGTTCTAGCTGCTACTGCTTCAGTACTTGATAATATTTTATTCCTGTTGCTCAAACGATTTATTGATGCATATAACGCAATGCATTTGCAATTTAAAGCATGTAACTTATACTGGCAATTCCAAACAACAACAGACAACAATACAATAGCAGAGCAATAACTATCAACATCAGCAGCCCAAGTGATAGTAATATGTGCCCTGCGTGTCTATTTGTCTGCCTCTGACTGTGTATTAGTGCGTGTGTCATTGAATCTACATATGCATTACTAATGGCATGGAATTGAAAACTTTTATGAATGCATATTTCAGCATGTGTGGAAAACATGCGTGGTTTCTGCAACAGAATTTAAAAAAATATATATATTGAAAAATTCATTGCAATGTTGGTGACATACCACAAAAGAGCACCAACAGCAGTTGTCCTTAAGCTGGACCCCAAATGCCACAATAATACATAAATGCAAAATATTATTGATACTTTGAATGCAGACACATTTCATAAAAAAAAAATCAAAACGATAAATAAGAAATACATATACGTATAAAGAAAGAAGCAAGATTGACTCTAAATTATTACCAAAATGAAATGGTTGAGCTAGAATAATTTGTAGGTATTTTATATGCAAAATATAAGCTTATTCGAATATACTTTGATGGTAAATTCCTCCAAAAGCTTGAATATCTACGACTAAGCCAGATTTCACGTACAAGAAATATTAAGGTTAGATCTTAACTTTAACAATTCAACAGAAAAACTACAAACAAAAACTATTACTGATCCGCCGTTTAAGTATAACCAGATCTGCAATTGAACTTACAGAGAAATTGGGATATAACTGATTTTCAGCTGATCGACGATAAAACTGAGTTCCTGCATTTAAACTATCTGCAATAGGGCCAACAATAAAAATTCGATTAGCCCTTTTAAAGCGCAATAAAAAGATTATTTATTTAACTTATAGGTATGCTTTTTTTTTTAATTTTGCATTAAAAATTATACATTGACATTTTATAACCACATTTTAAGAACATAAAATATACACCTCATATCTTAAGCTGATACAGAACAAAACTAAAAAAGCAGTAAATTACAGAACATTAAATTTCTTTACAACAATTAACACAACAACTCATTTACATAAACAAATGTACGCGTTACACAGCAAAAAAAAATTAAGTCACAAAAATAGCAAAAAATCCAATTATATACAACTATGCTCAACGAACTGCTCTAGTATAATTACAGAATAACTCTATCATCAAAATGAAATAGAACAAAACACATAACTATTCGTATAACCAGCTTGGCACTCTCTCATATGAGCACTTAATTCAGGGTTACCAGTTAAACGTGGATACGAACTTTGGTCTCATTTAAATTTTATTTTCTTAAATATTCTGAAAATTTTTCGTATATGTAATGTAATTTATAAAAAGATTGAAAAGATTAAATTCTTAATTTCCTCGTTTTATATAAAGTCTAAAACATAGATTTATCTATTTTATTTAATAGACCATTAAATTGAATTTTATCAAAATTTGCTATATCAAAATGTATAATGACTAATTGCAAAACTTAGCATTAGTTACTTTTTGATTTAAATAAAACACAAGTTGTTTTCTGAATTAACAATTTTTTCGATACACATTTAAAATTTATTTAAATAACATAATGGGAATTTTCGTTATTTCATTCTGTATGTGAATGTAGTTTATCTGGCAATACAGTTAAAAAAAGGCAAATAATGCAAAAAAGTCTAAATGGAATTATTAGCCTGTTGCCTGTTACCCTTATGAATTGTTATTACTTAAAATAACAATTTAGAAATGCAGTACTCAAACTCCAGAAAAGCTATCAGGGATGGAAATCCTAGCACTTATGAACACTTTTCAGTACTTAACTTCTTCAGTACATTTTCTTAGCTCGATGTGTATATTCATTTGAATATGATTATTGCGACTTAATAAAATGGTTTTTATGCAATGGCTGCATTTATAACAGATAAAAGTGACATAACTGCTTAGTAACTGTACGCTCACTGCGTCAAATATTTTATAAATCTATAAAACGACAATTTTAAATTATCATACATCAAATATTCCACAGTTAAATAAACGTTACACTTTTAAATTTGTTGTGAACTCAGTTGTAGCGAAGACTATATTCTATTCGATCGAATATGTATTTTTGCAACACAAGTTCGATTTTAAAAAATGTTTCTTTTTCAAAATAATTGTTTAATTAACTTGTTTTTCTGTTATTATAATTATAATTGTTCCGTCCTAGAAAAGTTGTTTCAAAGTAGGAAGTAGGGGCATCCTTTCCCCAAACATATTTGCGACAGCCTGACATTCATCGAAAAATGCAGCTACATTGTAATGATGCAAAAGAAATCGAGAGAAAAAAAAATAAAATTTACTTAATAACTTAAGTAACATAAATATTTTATAATATTTTAACAAATCAATTTATCTGACCTGTGGAGATCTGGCAACGGTGTCGATTGAATTAAATAGTTATTTTGTAATAGTAGCACTGAACAGATGTGTCACTGACAAATTAGAAAAGTTTTATATATATATATATATATGTTTGTCAAAAATGCAATAAAATTATTTGTTTAATACGTTATGCTATTTGCTGATTTATTGAGTTATTACATGACCTCTATAATTTTTGTAAATATAATTTTTGAAAGTACCTTTTTTTTTAAAAAAAAGTACTCTTTTCTGTACCAATTCAAAATTGAGTTTTCCATTCCTGATTTGAAATGAGTATTTAGCTGAGAGTACAAATGGAAGTGAGTGATAACCGGCCGGTTTTTTGTGTTAACACTTACCAAGAGAAATACATGTATGTGTAAAAATGTGCATAATATGCAATGGATTTTTAATCACTCTGGAGAGAGAGAATAGAGAGCATGGGAAAGAAAAAAAACTAATATAACACAGTGACACACATGTTAAATATCATAGCGATATGATTATTATTATGGAGTGAGTCCCGTGTGTGTGCATATGCAAAAGAGTATAAATATTTGTTGCATGTTCTATTGCCGAAATTTCCCTAATTTGTAGTGCATAGTCAATGCATAAACTATATGCATTTTCATTTAGATGCTTACAATGAAGAACGTTAGAGAGATTGTTTGAGGAAATATTAAGGTTTAGAGAGAGAATTTATGTATATATTCGGTAGAAATAACATACTACTTACACGTTGTTAAAGTAGGTGCACTAAAAATTGTCATACATACCACTTTTTCTCTTGCCATACAATTCTGACAATGATTGTGTTGTTGATATATATGATGGTGGTCAGTTGTACCATACTACATACACACATACATACATATGTATCATGTAAATAGTTTTTAGAAACATAACTAAATGAAATGCACTCTGAGAATTCATAATAATAGCAAATGTGGGTTTTGGTCGTGCCTTAAAAGAGTACTTTTGTGCATACTGTAAAGGATTTGTGAGTGTGGGTTAGTGTTTCACCAAGCATTGTTGCAGTTATTATATGTGTGTGTTTCGATATGCTCTCTTGTTACTTGTCTGTGTACGTTTTGTGTACTATTGTATGCATGTGCTTGTTTATCCTCTTTTACGAGTACATGTTATTCTTTTTTAAGTCGTAGTATGTGTAAATGTTAGTTTTATGAGTTTTGTATGGCTAGAGTAATGGAAACAATTTTCAACGAGTCAACGGAGTCTCAACATAACAAATTCATAATCAGTTTGAGTTGAAACGTTAAGCGGTAAACATGCTTTAGAAAATAGCTCTTCCGTGTATGAAAAAAGTTTTAATTAAAAAAATAACTTAACGTCTAAAAATTTTTTAATTTCGAATAAATTTTGGTAAATAAATATAAAAAAAATTAAACAAACGCTTGTAACGCTTACGTACCACACACTTACATGGATTACGGGTTTTCGGTATTGTTAAAAAACAAGCGCTAAAAGTTTTTAAAAAGTGACTTGAAATGTGCTATTGTTAGTTAAAAACACCAAAACAAAAAAAAAACTTAAAAAATGAAAGAATAAATTGTGTAATTTATAGAATTTAACAAGAATTAAGTGAAATTTTATTTAACAAAAAATTTCCAAAACAACACAAGGTCTTCCTTCATTCATAAACCCCACAAAAAAAAAAATTAACAAAATGCTTTCATCATCATCTTCCTTTAACGCCTGCGCTTTGATATTTCTAACCATTGTATCGGGCGCTTGCTCACAATGTTCCTGGGAATTTGTCAAGACCACCATGGATATCAAGTGCAATTTACGTGCCATTGATTCTACTCAACCATTGGACTTACAAGTAGCCGAAACAGCCACCAAATTAGAAATTTCCTGCTCATCAGATGTACTTTATGCCAGTGATTTGCCTATAAATACATTTAATCGATTGCAAAAGCTTTCTGAATTGCAAGTGAGTTCATGTAAAATGCAACGGTTAAATGCCAATACCTTTGAGGGCCTCATGTCTCTGAAGCGATTGACAGTTCAAACATATAACGCTGTTTGGGGTCCCGGTAAAACTTTAGAAATTTTGCCTCAGTCGTTTTACGGCTTACGCGAATTGAACGAACTAAACTTGAGTGATAATAATATACGCCAATTGCCGGAAGGTGTTTGGTGTGCTATGCAAAATTTACAAGTTCTGAACTTAACCGCAAATCGTGTACGGGCTGCTGAAAGTCTTGGTTTTTCAGAAAAATTATGTACTCTTAACGGTGCTAGCGGTGGAGCTGAATTACAGGTCTTAGATGTATCCTTTAATGAATTGAGAGCTTTACCAGATGTTTGGGGGGCATCCCGTTTGAGAAGATTGCAACAACTTAACTTACAACACAACAATATCTCATCTTTGGCAGCCAATTCCTTGGCTGGTTTATCATCTTTGCGAATTTTAAATTTATCTTACAATCATTTAGAAACTTTACCTTCAGAAGCCTTTGCCGGTAATAAAGAATTGAGAGAAATACACTTGCAAGGCAATGAATTGTATGATTTGCCAAAGGGGTTACTTCATCGCTTAGAACAATTATTGGTATTGGATTTAAGTGGCAATCAATTAACTTCTCATCATGTTGACAATAACACCTTTGCTGGTTTGATTCGTCTTATCGTGCTTAATTTAGCCAACAATGCCTTAACACGTGTTGGCTCAAAAACTTTCAAGGAATTGTATTTCTTACAAATACTCGATATGCGTAACAATTCTATTGGTCATATTGAAGATGGTGCTTTCCTACCTTTGTACAATTTACATACTCTAAACTTGGCTGAAAATCGTTTACATACTCTTGATAATAAAATCTTCAATGGCTTGTATGTTTTAACTAAACTCACTCTGAACAACAATTTGATTAGCATTGTTGAGACTCAAGCCTTCCGTAACTGTTCTGACTTGAAAGAACTTGATTTAAGCTCTAATCAATTGGCTGAGGTTCCAGAAGCTATACAAGATTTGAGTATGCTAAAAACTTTGGATTTGGGTGAAAATCAAATTTCTGACTTCAAAAATAACTCATTCAAAAATTTAAACCAACTGACCGGCCTACGTTTAATTGATAATCGAATTGGTAATATCACCTTAGGCATGTTTTCCGATTTGCCTAGATTAAGCGTCCTAAATTTGGCTAAAAATCGAATCCAGGCCATAGAAAGAGGTGCTTTTGATAAGAATTCCGAAATCGAGGCAATCAGATTGGATAAGAACTTCCTTACCGACATTAATGGTATCTTCGCTACGTTGGCTTCCCTCCTATGGCTTAATCTTTCTGAAAATCATTTAGTTTGGTTCGACTATGCTTTCATACCTTCCAACCTCAAATGGTTGGATATTCACGGCAATTATATAGAGGCTTTGGGTAACTACTACAAATTGCAAGAAGAAATCAGAGTGACAACTTTGGATGCCAGTCACAATCGAATTACTGAAATAGGAGCCATGTCTGTACCCAACTCAATTGAATTGCTATTCATCAACAACAACATCATTAGCCAAGTGCAACCTAATAGTTTTGTAGATAAATCAAAACTAACTCGGGTTGATTTGTATGCTAATGTTTTATCTAAACTTCAATTGAATTCGCTACGTGTTGCTCCTGTATCAACTAATAAACCTGTTCCCGAATTTTATTTAGGCGGTAATCCATTTGAATGTGACTGCTCTATGGAATGGTTACAACGCATTAACAACATGACAACCCGTCAACATCCTCGCATTATCGATTTAGCAAATATTGAATGTTTAATGCCTCACAGCCGTAACGCGCCCATCAGGCAATTGTCTACGTTATCAAGTAGTGATTTTGTGTGCAAATATGATACTCACTGTCCTGCAACATGCCACTGCTGTGATTTTGAACAATGCGATTGTGAAATGGTTTGTCCTGAAAATTGTACCTGTTTCCATGATGCTACCTGGTCTACGAATATTGTCGACTGTGGGAAACAAAATCGCATTACAATGCCGATGCGCATACCCCAGGAAGTAACCGATTTATATATGGATGGTAATAATCTTCCTGTCATAGACGATCAGGTGTTTGTGGGCAAACGTAATTTAAGAGCTCTTTACCTGAATTCGTCAAATGTAGTTACCATACAAATCGGTTCCCTTGCCGAATTAGCAATGCTGCGCTCTTTGCATTTGGAAAACAATAAATTGCAGACTTTAGATGGTGCCGAGTTCAAACAACTGTCTTTATTAAAAGAATTGTATTTACACAGTAACTTGCTCACCTCCATATCGAATAATACATTTACTCCTTTGGTATCTCTAAAAATTTTACGTTTGGATAACAATCGATTGACTGTCATGCCCATAGCGCAATTGGCTAATCTACAATATCGCAATAACTTACAGGGCTTTACAATGGGCCGTAATGCCTGGTCATGCCGATGCCAATTTCTACAAACTCTGGCTCAATTCGTAACTGATAATGCCATTATTATTAGAGATACTCAAGATATCTATTGTGTTGATAATGGTGTTAAACGTGAATTGGATTTATTTACCCAACATGGTGTAGATTGCAGTGAATTAATGGAAAATGCAGCTAATGTGGCTTCTCAAGATATCTCGGGAGGCTATGTTCCTTTGCTGGCAGCTGTTTTGGTATTAATCTTTCTAATTGTTGTCCTTATTATTGTTTTCGTATTCAGAGAATCGGTAAGAATGTGGTTGTTTGCCCACTATGGTGTTCGAGTGTGTGAACCTCGTTTCGAAGATGCTGGAAAATTGTATGATGCTATAATTTTACACTCTGAAAAGGATTATGAGTTTGTCTGTCGTAATATTGCCACCGAATTAGAACATGGTCGTCCTCCCTTCAGACTGTGCATTCAACAAAGGGATTTACCCCCACAAGCAAGTCAATTGCAAATTGTTGAAGCTGCTAGAGCTTCCCGCAAGATTATCTTAGTTCTTACACGAAATTTATTGTCTACCGAATGGCAACGTTTGGAATTTCGCAATGCATTCCACGAAGCTTTAAGAGGTTTGGCTCAAAAATTGGTAATAATTGAAGAAACGAATGTTTCATCCGAAGCAGAAGATGTAGCCGAGTTATCTCCTTATTTGAAATCAGTGCCTTCTAATCGCTTATTGACCTGTGATCGATACTTCTGGGAAAAATTGAGATACGCCATACCAATTGAATTATCACCTCGAGGTAATAATTATACTCTAGATCATCATGAACGCTTTAAGCAACCCGTGTCTCCAGGCGTACTCTTCAGACAAGCACCACCACCACCAGCCTACTATCAAGAAGAAATGGAGGCTAATTATTCTTCAGCTACCACTGCCACCCCATCACCTCGTCCAACAAGACATGGTCAACGTATTGTTGATGCCATACCCATGCGTCCCCCTAGCGAACATATTTATCATAGTATAGAATCGGAACACTACTATGATCAACACGAAGCTTTATCTATGATTCCAAGTGGTATGGGCGGACATCAGCACCATCATCATATGCAACAACAACAGCAACAAAACAATTTAGCTCCTCCCCTAACGACTGCATTTCGTCAATCGAACAACCCTCGTTTATCCATAAATGGTGGCCAACAACAACAGTGGCGACCCTCTATGGCAATGCAACAATCCGCCAACCAACAACAAGCAGCAACAGCGCCCATACATTTGCGCAGTGGTAGTAACTTAAGTCAATGTAGTACATCTACACAATCAACAGCCGCATTAGCGCAAACACCGCAACCCCAAGCTTCAACTTCCGCCGCGGCGCAACAACTACAACAAGCAGCTGGTAACAACAACACAGGTGTGACTTCAACCACAAATAATTCCACCACCGAATCATCGTTAACAACGAACGCGGCACCAAATAAGAATAATAATCAAGCCTTCTTAGTATAAAACTATAACAAACGAGGGAAGGGGTTTCCACCAGCAGCCATTTATATTTAAACAAAAACAAAGAAGAAGCCATAATGTATTATTGGGTGGAGGCAAAAGACACAAATATCTATGAAGCTTTATTTAGCCACACAATATCCCCTCGATAAGTAGAGCAAACTCAAAAAATCCAACTACTACAAAAATAAAAGACTTTCCATAGGAATAGAAGTATAAACGTAATGTGAGGTAAAAAACACTTAAAACAATTTTATATATATAAAAAAAAAGCGTACCACTTTTTTCAAATTCAATGTGATATTAAATAGTTATTTAAAAACAAAAAAAACTATAAATTTAATTAATATTGTATTATATAAATCTAGATAATTAAACTAAATTACAAACAAAACAAAACTTAAAAAAGATTAATTTTATTATTTTTAAGTATTTTTTTTAAATTAATATTTTTAAACTCAAACACATTTACAACTCGAAAAATTAAACCTATAAAGTTCCATGTAAATATTTAAATATTATTTTTTTTTTATTGAAAATAAAATTAACGACTGACTGTTTGTCATTGTATAAATTTTTAAAACTGTATATAAATATTAAAGAAAAAAATTAAAACAAATGTTGTACTTGTATTTATAGTTTATTAAAAAATGTAAATTTGTATTTGCTAGTTTAAAAAAAGTTAACTAAATATTAATATTAAATAAAACATACAAAATAGTAGCCATTTGCCAAATGGTTATTAAATTATTTAAAAAATTATATCAAACTATTGTTTTTAATTAACTGCTTTTCGTTTCGCAAAGTAATCCAAAGGATATTTCTTTAAAAAGGAAATTTCATATTAAGATCATACATTAATTTTGTTTTCATATTCATATTTTATATAAAAGTAAAGTATGTAAAATTTTAAGTTGATGTTTCATCCCTTCGCTAATGAATTTTTATTTTCTCGCTTTATATACACATTATATACATCAAATATACATTTTACAAATACTCGTATTTACCGATAGGATGAAATATGCTAAAACTAATAGAACTATGTTTCAAATAAGTAATTAAAATTAAAACAAATATTTAACAAATTTAGAGTGGCCTATGCTGCATTAAAAGATTTCAATTTCTGGTATTTTTAAAATATTAATTACTTTAGCATAATTATTATTTTGTTAAATTGCCATATTTACTTTAAATTGGAAATTACAAATTTTATATACTCAAGTTTGTAACTATCACAAACATCTGATCTTATACTGATCGAATCAGAATCACTTTCTGCTCTAGATTGTAGAGCGAATTGTACCATCTTCTGAAAATTTCAGATCAACAGCTTTTCTGGTTTTCGAATTGTAACCTTAAAGAAATTTTTAATATAACCAAATCTACTAGCTGCATAGTTCACAATCGGATATTACTTTAAGACTTTATAACTTTAAAGAGCTTTTTAATATTAACCAATTCACTATCTGCCTAGTACTGATCTATTACTTTTGAAGTTTTTTTCAATTACAGTTATTTCCCAGTTTAAAACGAATCGAAAAATCTCTTAAACGAATACTATTTTTAAACGCTTTTTGTTAGTGCACCAATCCATTTCCGTTTTTTTCTTTTTTGTTAAATGAGCAGTATATATTAAATATCGTATATTTTTCTTACAAAATAAAAAAGAACACACTAAATAAAACAAAAAAAAGTAAATTTTGAAAAATCGAAAACAAAGAAAAAAAAAAGTTAATTTAGCGCTCGTAGGATAATATTATAATTATTTACAAGAGTTATAATTATAATTCCTATATGAAATATAATTCCTACACGACGAGGTATTTGGACAATTTCAAATCAAATTTTGCAAATAACCCAAAGTCCTTCTTTGACTTTGTACGTGTTAAACGAAAATCTTCGTCGTTCCCGCCTACAATGTTTTGCAATGATAATTTATCCTCTGATTATCTTCATATTGCGAATATGTTTGCTGATTTTTACCAGTCCACGTATAGCAATTCTATTTCAAATACTTTAGCCGCCACTAAATATCTATACTTAATAAAAGTTGCATCGGTACCAAATATTCCGCTCTTTGGTACGGAAACTGTTTTTAAGTCTCTGATTCAGTTGAAATTTTCATATAAGCCTGGTCCTGATGGTGTTCCTGCTTGCTTTTTATGAAACTGCGCTCAAATTCTAAGTATGCCCATAACGTGTATTTTCAACAGTCTTCTGCAAATTGCTTATTTTCCTACGCCTTGGAAAGAATCATTTATTATACCTTTGTATAAGTCAGGTGGTAAGGCGAATGTACATAACTATAGCGGAGTAGCTAAGCTAAGTGTTATTCCTAATTTAATGAAAAAACTTGTTACTGATTATCTCTCTTATCAACTGAAGTCGACTATGTCTCCATTTCAACATGGCGGGGTACGGTCGTTTAACAAAAAAAAATATTCATCTCTAATCATCCATCATCCATCATCCATAATCATCTACAAATTGTAAAAAATTAAAAACAAATAGGCCGATTTCCTTAAATGATTTTGATAAAATTAGTACTCTATATTCTTTGGTTTCGGAAGCTTTATTTTTTTATTTTTGGAATTTTATTTGACAAACAGAACAGAACAGAACGGAACATGAAAAAAAAACTATTTGATTCTCAAAATTACTCCTCACTTTAAGAAAAGATTAAAATTTTTATGATAAAATTTTTTTCACGTAAATAAGTGTCCACTGTGGCCGAGAAATACACTGTTAAAAAAAAGTTTTTATCACATAAAAAAAGAAATATTAAATTTTGACAATTTTTAATAATTTAAGCAACTGACTTAAGAAAACAGCAAAATTGAATATATGTCTATTTTGAGAGCTTTTAATAGCAAGTCACGTAACGCATGTCACGTCACAAATAATGTTAATTCTTGTATTAAAATAACTGAACAAGATTTTTCAACAGCACAATTATGAATATAAACTAACATTATTTCGGATTATTATAAAACATTCGCAGTTATTCGCAAATTATTTTAAAAAAAATTTTTAATTCTTATGTATGTTTCCCTTTATATATAAGACATAAGACTGCCACATGCGTAACTATGGTAATGCCCATATATTTACATATACAAATGTTGAGACATATACAAAAATAATGAAATAATGAAAAGTAAAGAAGAATGAAAATATAAATCGTCTTTAAAAATGCTTAAAAAAAAAGGTAAAATAAATTATACAGAATTATCCTGATGCATTAAAAGTAAAAACATTATTTGGAACCTCATGGGAAACACATTAACAATACTTCAATGAAAATACACTTACAAAAATTAATTTTGAAGTTGATATTGTTTCATGTATTTCTAAAATTATTTAATGTTTCAATATATAACGGATTGAACTCTGCTGATTTTTTGCTACCAACTGACTTTTCTGTTATACTTTTTTCCCGTGAATTGCGCTGCCTTAAATTTAAGAGTACGTTTTTATACCCTATACCACAATGTGGTTTGGGTATAATGACTTTGTGCTGCTGTTTGTAACTACCAAAAATAGTTGACCTAGACCCATCTTATATAACACCAATCCAATCAGATTCACTTTCTGAGTCGATTTAGCGATGTCCGTCCGTCCGTCCGTCTGTATGTCCATGTAAACTTTTAATGCTGTTGAAATTGATGAAATTCGGTCCATGTTCAGCCTTGTCCCCATACAAATGACCCCTATGAAATCGACTTAAATTGCCATAAGATCAAAGTTATCATATACATCTCGGTCAAATTGGGTTTGTGTGTGTTTATTATACCCATTTATCAGTTCTCCAAAAATAAGTCCCGTATGGCAATTCTTTGTCATAGCCCCCATATAAAGCTGCTTCCCGATTTTCACTTAAATCTATTAATAAACAAATATATTGCACAGATTTTCCTCAAATTTGGTTTGTATATATTTTTTTAAATATAAGTAACTTTACCGAGTATGGTCAGGATTGATCCATTTTTCGACCTAGTTCCTATGTATATATAGCATCCGATATGAAGTTTTTCATATCTGCAGCCAAAATAAATTAATAAAAATGCCATTCAAATTTTTATTTTCTATATCCACTTATTTGGACCGAGTAGATAGGATCTCTAAACCATGGTATAGAGTATCGTATAGTCGGTCTAGATCGACTATAATTTTCTTGTTAAATATAAAAAAAGTGTGAGGAATCTATAATATTAATAGGCAAGGCAATTTCTTGTGGCCGATGTATGTTTGTCACTGTTGTTCATCCTATTTTGACCAAACATCTCTCATTTGAACGGTATATCTTTTTAGCTGTCCACCAGATTTACAGATTTTGACATTTTTATTTTTTTAGTAAAATACATTTAAAGTTGCTACTAACACATACATAAAATTATACAATGTTGCAGGTGCGTTTATTAAATTTGTTAATGTTTTGCAAAAAGCCCTGTGTTGAATTGAAAAATAATTTTGGACAGACATAAACCAATAACGAAAACAACGACAATAAGAAGTGTTGAACTGTGAATTGGCTAAAATTGATTAGCACACCTTTATGATCTTATAAAATAATTTATTAA
The DNA here is from genome assembly GCA_963682025.1 of Cordilura impudica. Lineage (NCBI taxonomy): Eukaryota > Metazoa > Arthropoda > Insecta > Diptera > Scathophagidae > Cordilura > Cordilura impudica. Next base: position 208,505,502 of record OY821521.1, read on the forward strand.
ATAAAAAATATAATTTTCTAGATTTGCAATCGAATTTCGAGGGCATCTTCGGTCTTCGAAATCTCATTTCAGTTAAGAAAGTTTGCACATTATATTGTTAAATTAGGAACAACGAAACTTAAATTTATTATTATACAATATGAAATATATTAAGATTTAAATTAGATTTTAAAACTTCTATGGAAAACATTTTCGATAAGAATTTTTTTTAGCAGATTCCAGCCCTCATAACCAATAACGAAAACAACGACAATAAAAAGTGTTCAACTGTGAATTGGCTAAAATTGATTAGCACACCTTTATGATCTTATAAAATAATTTATTAAATGAAAAATATAATTTTCTAGATTTGCAATCGAATTTCGAGGGCATCTTCGGTCTTCGAAATCTCATTTCAGTTGAGAAAGTTTGCACATTATATTGTTAAATTAGGAACAACGAAACTTAAATTTATTATTATACAATATGAAATATATTAAGATTTAAATTAGATTTTAAAACTTCTATGGAAAACATTATCGATAAGAATTTTTTTTAGCAGATTCCAGCCCTCATTAAATAGAGACCCTAAAAGTATGCTAATCAATTATAGCCAATTCACAAATTAACACAAAAAATAAACTCATTTCTATTACAAATATATTAACAACTTTACTAAACACACACGTAGCATTGTATAAATTTATGTATATGTTAGTAGCAACTTTAAATGCAATTTACTCAAAATATAGGAAAAAATTAAAAAATCTGTAAATCTGCAAAACGGCTAAAAAGAAATACCTTTCAAATAATATATGTTTGGTCAAAATCGGGATAAAACGGTAGAACAAAACATAAGTCACAAGAAATCGTCTAGCCTATTAATATTGTAGATATATTGGACTATTACTGAAAAATTCTTCAGTCATACATGCGGGAAAGTACACGATAAGCATATTAAATGTGCAACAACTTAGTTTACCAAGAAAGACAACATGAGAAAAGAAATTGCATAATTAACAGCAAGTGAACAATTTTATTTGGTTTGAAATCAAAACAATGTCACAAGACCACCTAGCGATGCCGCCTATTTTTGGAACTACATTTATAAGTAATGAACTCACACCACTTCAATTCGATAGCTCTATGATCCAAGATATCATTTGTTACAAACCAACGCATCATACATAATGATGAAAAAAATAACAAAAATTTAATTTTTCTTCAACTTTGAACTTTCCGTATTTAATCTTAGTAATTTTTCATTTACACCTCTTTTGATTTTTTTACGCAATTCTCATCAATCGACGAGATATCAATTTGTATGGAAATCACCTGATCTTAGTGAGATTTTCATCGAAATCTTATATTTCGAGATTTTAAACCAAATAAACTAAAACTAAAAATTGAACTGGATCAACACAGTAAAAATTTTTAGTTTGCATTTATTTGTCAACAATTCAATTGCAAATTGTTTGTTATTGGTTAAAATAATTTTTTTCAAAGTTATATGCAGTACTTCGATGCACTCACAAATTGTAAGTATTTATTGTAAACAATGACTCTTAATAACGCTTGTTTGTGAAAAAAGTAAACATTTGCATACAATTTTTAAATGAAAAAATGAGTTGCCAGCATAAGAATTACGGTACTGCTTTCAAATAAATTTTCTTAAAATTTTAATTTGAACAAAATACTGCATTATACAAAAAATTTATGAATTTCAATGAGGACATACACTTTCACATACGAAAGACTATGTACATTATGATGTGCTTACTGGAAGTTGGCAACCTTTGTTTCTATTGCATAAACATGCAATTTGTTTTTAGAAGCATTTATTTCCAATTCCTCTGTGATGTTTCCTTTTGTTTAATTGCTTTGTTTTTGGTTAACTGATGGAATGGTTACGTTTTGAATAACGCTTTTATTATGAGCATAGTAGTAGAGTTGCCATTCGAATAAAAATAATTTGATTAATCAAATTGACAAAATTTAATTTGTTCGAATAAGCAAATTTTTCGAATAATTTTTTACGTAATCAAAAAAAAAATTACATTAAAAGCCACAATACAGCATGTTATATTAAGTGTGAAATGACTATTTGAATATATTTGCTTGTTTAATGAATTTTGACGCATATTTGTGGTCTCAGTAGGCGTTTTCTTGGAAATTTACAACGTTTTATATATAAAGAAAAAAACTGTTCCAATAGATTTTAAGTTACATTGTGCACAAAATTTACTCCTTTATTATACATAACTTAGTCTTTTAAACCACAAAAGTTAGAACGATATCAAGTTTTGAGAATATACTTACAACAAATAATTCACAACTTTAGTCAAACAGAAAAAGTTCATGTTGAAAAAGAGGTTTTTTGTTTTTGAAATTATTTTGAAAAGCTGCGAAATCGGTAAACAATCCAAACAGGATTGCACAGGATTTTCTAACTGAAAGTGGATTTTACATTTTTTTATTGCCTAGTTTTTTTTTTTATATACCATTGACAACCCTAATTGACAACCCTAAGGCAGAAAGAAACACATTCTGATTACTAGATGTGGTATGAACGAATATTAAGTATTCGACTTACCCAACTATGTACAATATGTATGTACATATGTAATTACATATACAAACTGCTTTTATCTACATATGGTAAGTTCATGTTTCTGTTATTGTTGTTGTTACTCTGCAACAGTTTTTATGAGTATGTACTTTAGTTCAGCGACCAATACATTTTATTGAAAAACTTTAGGTTTTAGTTTACGTATTGTTATACAAATTTCTTCCATAAGTCGCTTAATTTCTGGTGCCATGAAAAACTACATCTGGCTACGGCAATAGTTTAGTTTCAAGTGCCAAAACTTATAAAATTTTTATAGATGATTTTAGTTGCTAAAAGTAGCTGAATTTAAAATGAAGAAGGCATTTACTTTGCAAGACACATTTCAAAAGTAAATATCTTAATTTAAAAACTACTCTTTAATTCAGAATTACTTCATTTTGGTCTATAAAGTTGAGAGGCAGGTTTCAAACTGGTTTTAAAAGTTCGTAAAAAAAATTGATTTGAAACTATATATCGCACTTGTACCTCTAAAGTGAGTCAACTCAAAATTTTTCCATTTTCACTTTTTGTAAAGAAACGATACAGAGCGGTTAAATCTATCCACTGTAAAAATCTTACATCGGTTTTTCTGGGCTTTCGAAAAAAAATATACAGTTCTAACCATCTTTGTGTTATAAGAGTAGCTTCTTTAGAATCCACTAAAAAGACATATTTTGAGTGCACCCACAAAACTTGTTATTTATGATGATCACTGAAAAAAAATCGCAAAAACAACTACTGTTGTATACTTATTATTCGCAATTCTTTTCAATGAAACAACTGTTTTTAAATTTTATAGTAAATATTAAAAAAAACCCGTTGACTCACTTTAGAGGTACAGGTGCGATATATCCAAAATTCTTTTTTTTTTCTTTTTTAAATAAAAATACGAAATAGTCGATATATTAATTTTTCTCCAAATTTTCGTTAAGTAAAATAATTGCGATATTTTAAAATTAAAGAGATTTTCGAGGACAGTTTGACATCTCCGCAACTTTTTGAACTTCCCACGTAGTTAATAAAAACCCAACACTTCTCTTGTAAAGTAACATCTGTTAGTACAGTACCCAATAAACCTTTCCATAGATTATATTAAGAAGGCTCTACGCACTGCGAGCAATTTGATCTTTCCTGCAGCAAAATTAAATATAACTGAATTGGAGAATAAGCTTATCATAACAAAATTTTTATAAGCATTGTTATGGTAGGTTTATTTAGTTGCAAAATATTATGAGCACTTTTTGAATGTTGCTTTACATTAGCAACAGCATTTACAATAACACTTGAGATACACTTAGTATATATCACAGTTTGGCAAATATGATTGCAAACAATTTATGCTCGCTATAGTTTTGTAAAAGTTTTTTGCATATGATGTCCCGTTATTTGAATTATTTCAATTATTTGTGAAATCCTCAGACTTTTTCTTTTCTGTGAAGAGTTGGCGATAATTACTAGCGGACGAACTGGCGGAAAAGCTATGCTGGAAAGGCACAGAGGGCAAAAAGAGCGTGCGCAGCCTGAGTGCAGCAAAAGCCATAAGAAGTAAATTCATTCATATATTGTATTCATTGACACACTCATTAACTTTTTAAATTTAATAGATGCTGAAATTTGTACCGGAATGGCCGAGGATGAAGACATACATACAATTTGCACACAAAAAAAATATATATAGACCAGAGTCAAGAAAAAAATAAGACAAAGCCAAAAATAAATCTATAAAATAAAAATGAAATTACTTATAATAAAAAAATAAAATCTATAATATTAATAGGCAAGGCGATTTCTTGTGACGGATGTAACTTTTTCAGTTTTGAACCGATTTTACCAATGCATGCCTTACTTGAAAGGTAGTTCTTTTTAGTTGTCCACAGGATTTACAGATTTACCATTTGGAACATCTTTGTTTTCAGTAAAATTCATTTAAAGTTTCTACTAACACGTACACAACATTATACAGTGCTGTGTATGTGTTTACTAAATTGTATTGTAAAAATTGTATATGAAAAGCCCTGTGTTGAATTGAAAAATAATTTTGGAAACCGATAACAACAATAACGACAATAACGCAAGCGAATTTCATTATAATAATTGCATATCACACGCCCTGTGTTGAGTAGTGAATTGCCTAAAATTAGGTGGCATACAAGATGGTTCAAATACTTTTAGGCTCTTATATCTGTGTGTTCAGAAAATATTTATAATGAAATAAATAAATTAAAAAAACATTGAAAGAAATAAGAATGAAAAAATAAAATTTCCTAGAATTTGCGCCCGAACTTCGAGGGCTGGGGTCTGCTACTTTTTATTAAATCAAAATATTTAAAAAGACTTATTATTAAGCTTACAAAAATCTTTACGGAAATAAGCTTAGTACAAGCATGTATAGAATACTAGCATATTCTATGTATAATTAGACTTCTTAGCTTGTTGTATACTACAGACTAAAAATATAATCGCAACGGTTCAGTTTTCTTTGTTAAACAATTGTTAACAAGCCTTTCACAACAACAATAACAACACTTTTCTAAACTCAAGGCTTATGGTTGCAAGTTGGTTACAAGCTATTTTTATATTGTTTTGGTTTATTGGATTACTGTAAAATTTTGCCATTGAAATCAGACAATCTCGAGAACTTTTGCAAAAATGGAAAAAAGTGATTTTCGACTGCTCATAAAATTTTATATATTGCGGAAAAAGCCAACACTGAAACCAAGGAAATATTTGATAAATACTATGGGGACTCCGTACCATCAACTTCAACGGTTAAAAAATAGTTTACTGCAGTAGTAGTCGGAGAGTGGATACAATATATTTTACATGGACATGGAAAAGCTATCGACTGCTCCAAGCGAGCATGCACCAAAGGTAAAGAGGGGTCTGTCGGCCAACAAGGCCATGGATTGTTTCTGGGATGTTTTTGCTTAAAAAAATATCTTTTATTCAAAAATTTTCTGAGTTATCAAGCCGCTGTCGTATGATATTATCCCAGGAAAAATTTCTTAATAGCAGCTCATTGATTTTTGCATTACCAACCCCTGCCCACTGCATTACTTCTAAAGTGAAAATAAGGCGTTACTGATAATGTGTTATACAGCTACTTATATTTCATGCCAGCTCCTTGCATACTGCATTACTTTCAAAGTGAAAATAATGAGTTCCTAGGCAACTAGCTAACTACAATGATATCCCCGTGTCAAAATAATGAGCTTATCAGGCAAACTTCAACCAGCTACTTCTCCATCTAAAATCCATTATATGGTAATATGGTAATGTTATCCTGGGATCCTACACCACCAACAACATGGCATTGCTGCAATTTGGAATATTTGATATCTTGTAAATACATTACAAATCGTATGAATAACATTAAAACAATTGTCTATAAAAAAAATTGGAAAATGTCTAAAAATGTAAACTTGAATTGAAAATATTAGAGAATTTTAAACAACTCTTCATTAAACAACGTCTCTTTGCTTCGAAAAAAAAACTTTTTCCTGAATTTAAAATATATTTAACACAAGCAGATTTCGTGGACTTAATTAACTTTACATTCAGCTTAATACAATTTATATTTTGTTTCATTTAGAAAGTTTTTAGTATTTGAGGGATTTGTATTACTTATAAAATAGATGTGGCAAAAAAAATTAAGTGTTTCTTATTACTAATAGACTTTGGTTTTGAAGTAGCAAAGAATCTGTTCACTGGTATCGAATATCGGATGTTAGCAATAAAAAGAAAAGTCCAAAAAACTGTATAAAAATTTTAATTCTAAGAAAAGAAAAAGGAAAGCAAATAAAAGTTAAGAAAGTCGGAAGAAATTAACAGTTAAAATATAATTGTACATGCTAATCGAACTAAATAAAATATTTCGATTAAATATCGGATCAATAAATCTCGTTAAAAAAATTTAAATTTTTCGCGTTGATATCATGTTGCACACTCTCGTTATGGCATTGTATTGAACTTGATATCGATGAATATTACTCTATTTTGATACAAACCGGGTAATGTTTTTTTTCCGGTGAGGGTATAATATTTATATTTTTACTTTAATGTCTTTATCCTATTGGGATACGTGAGCTAAAATGCAAATATGTTTCTACATGTTGTTTTAGAGAACAAAAAATCTATAAAACAATCCAGCTTAACCCATTTTCTACTAGTGTTCAATTTATCAAAATATTATTTTTTATCACGGAAAAATACAAAAAAAAAATTAAAATCAGTTTCATCTGGAAAATGTAAAAAAGTAGTTTCATTGGATACCTTCACCATTTTTTTATTTGACCATTTTTAAAAATATTGCCATAAAGAAAAAATACGAATGTGAATATTAATATCAATATTCAGTTGTTTAGGTAATATGGAGAAGTTTTCTTTACTGTTAGATAACCTATATTTAAGTGTACTAAAATCGATGCGATACTTATGTATCAAAAATGCAATAAAAAACAACAATAGTAAACGATACTTTTATAAAATCAATATTATTTATAGGTTTTCTTTAACTTTGAGGCTAAATTAAGTTGTTGTTAGATTTTTCCATTTTCGAAAAATAAAAATCGGAAAATTATGAAAATTTTTAAATTTTCTTATTGAGATTAAAAAAAAAACACTGAAAGTTACATAAAAAATTGCAACGCTTTCAAATAGTAGCAGGAAATGGGTTAATACGAATAAAAATTAGCATGCACATTTCGAGTTTGTTTTATCTATTTGCCGGATAAAGTAAAATAAAACACTGGAATCAATGAAAAAATAAAAGTTTGCTTTTTTCAAACAAATTATTCAGGTTATTGTAGTGACTGTGTGTCTGTCTGCAGTTGATAATCAAATTGCATGCGATTAGTTAAAAGAATAAAGAACAGAGTGGTTAAAATTTCATTTAATGATTCAATTAAATTTAAAAAAACGGAATTTATATTGTAACAACATTTAACAATCTAAATACAAGTATATCTGTATACGTGTTTTTTTAGTTATTGTTATTATTGTATTCAGTAACAAGCACAATATGTTGCATGTTATAAAACATAAGCTTGTATCAGACGACAGGAATTTATCACATGTAATGTCACTTTTGCGACCCACATGTAATACCGTCTGTATGTCAAAATTACCATTTTACAGACGATTGTTAATTTTTACGTTCGCTCGCACATATCTAGTTAATCTGACAGCTTCCTCCATGTATTTTACGCAAATAATGTTTGAAAAGTATCACAACTTATACACATTCTGCAATGTTGAAAACTTTATAAAAACATGTCGTCTGATACCAGGTTTAGCAAAACTCTATATAGCAAGTTTGACTTCATGTTACTGGTGTATGAGTTTAAGCATATTCGAGTATATACATATATATGTGTGTCTTGTGACAAATAATGTCCCCACAGTATTAGATAACGGAAAATAGTTTTTTAATTATTTTTTCAATTCCTATTTTCCTTTTCCCTTTGAATTTTTTCATTGATCCATCTTAACGTAGTTAGACTTAACAGTATCTAAATATTAATCAAGTAAAAATTAGTAATTCATTAAGAAATTCCAACTTAAATTAATCAAATAACCTTCCTATATACTATTAATAATTATTAATAAATAATTAACCATATTTTTTTTATTACTTACTATAAATATTTATACATACAAATACAAAATATACTCTTGTATTATAAATTGGGATGTATAAAGAAAAATAATTAATTTCTGTCAAAATAATTAAGAATGAATTACAGTTAGTGAACGCAAAAAATCAACCAATAATTTTCACAACTGGAAATTGGTTTTCTATTGGATTTCATTCAATCCATTTATTTCTTTTTCGGTAAACCAAAAATTTTACCGATAAACCCCATTTGAAAAGTTTCTTCATTACGTCCATGAAATGCATACATGGATTTCCAAAATATACTCGTATATTTCCTAATAGTCGTAATAACTTTTGTGTATGTGACTAATTTAACCCCATTTATATTGACAGCACATCCGTACATCATCTTACACAGTGACAACTATGCAGAGACTTACTTGGGTAAGTGCACAACAAGTGCATCTATATTTAAAACTCATTTTAATTTTTGTGGTTTTAGTTAAATTATTAAGAATTTTCTATCATAACTTTCAATATAAAAATTAAAAAAAATTTAATAGGGAAGTCACGTCTACACTCAACTGCCCTCCCCAATTTTAATTAATATGCATTAAGCATAAAGATGGTAATAGATTTTGATTCAATATTCATTTATGAACAACAATCATTTTTACTGAATATGTATGTACAATGTACATACTCATATGTACTCGTATTTACTAAGGTATTTAAATTATTTTATTGAATTTCGATTCAAATTATTATGGAAAAATTCACCTTAAAATTGTACATAAAAAGTTTTCCAACTTTTTTTAACCGAGAGTATTTAATTTTTATAAGCTTAATTTTCAATATGAAGAAATATTCACATGTTATTCTCAAATAAAATGTTTAGGTAAAAAAAGTATTCTGAAATAGAATTTTTCTGAAAAAAAATTAATTAGAAAAATTAGAAGAAAAATTTCATAGAAAAAAATCCAGTTAAATTAGCGAAAATGAATTACTTGATTTGATAATTTCGGTGTTCCAGCGACCTAGTATTTAGGATTCAAAAGGGTATATTTATACAGGCTGCAGCTCGTTTTATACAATTGTTATTTTATTTTTCTTCGAGCTATGATAATTAAATATAAAATCATTCAAACACAAGACATATTCGTTTGCCACTTTACAATATGAATTTATATCTCATGTTCTATTGTCAAATTACCACGAACTTCTGTAATTTTATTATGTACTTTTTTCAATGTTTTGTTATTTTTATTCCCATAATCATGCACTTTCATTTGTATTTGCTCTCTAAGGATTTAGATTATACAACTCATATAGTTAAAAGCTTTGAAAAATGTTTTCTGAATAGATTTAAGAAATGAATATTATTATTGTCAGTTTATACTTGAACCATATAATTACAAGTTTCAAAAAAAAACTCTATTTTATACCTGATAAACTATTTAGTAAGAGTTGATGGATTGTTGACCTTCTTGAGACTTGTTAAACGTTCTGAAACATCCTCAAAATTTTGACGCATTAAATTTTTAAACCGTTTTAGAAAAAAATTAGAAAATGGATTTCTAGGTGTACGTTATGTGCATAAAAAAGTTAGTGGTGAGTTTTTTAGGAATATATGGCTTTATTTAATTTTTTTTAGTCGTCTAAACTTTGGAGCTTTGTCTTTTATACAATATATATATTCAAGTTTGAGTAAAACGAGTTTTCATTAATTAAAATCGGTTGAAAACTGTTAAAGTACTTAAAAGCTTTGAAAAATGTTTTCTGAATAGATTTAAGAAATGAATATTATTATTGTCAGTTTATACTTGAACCATATAATTACAAGTTTCAAAAAAAAACTCTATTTTATACCTGATAAACTATTTAGTAAGAGTTGATGGATTGTTGACCTTCTTGAGACTTGTTAAACGTTCTGAAACATCCTCAAAATTTTGACGCATTAAATTTTTAAACCGTTTTAGAAAAAAATTAGTAAATGGATTTCTAGGTGTACGTTATGTGCATAAAAAAGTTAGTGGTGAGTTTTTTAAGAATATATGGCTTTATTTAATTTTTTTTAGTCGTCTAAATTTTGGAGCTTTGTCTTTTATAGAATATATATATTCAAGTTTGAGTAAAACGAGTTTTCATTAATTAAAATCGGTTGAAAACTGTTAAAGTACTTAAACTTTTTCGAAAGAGAGAAATTCAGTATCCTTAGTTAACGTTCATTATAAGTTATAGTAAGTAAAAAGTGTTCTTGAAAGCTTTAAACAAAATTTTAATTTGAATAAAAATAAATATACAAATATATTAATAATATAATAATATAAATATAATAAATAATATACAAATAATATAATAATAATAAATAATATACAAATATATCATTGAAACACTAATAATTAAATGAAATTTATAAAGAAAATTTTTCAAAGTTGAAAAAATTTAGAAAAAAGAAAAAATGTCAGATTATCCTAAAAATTTCACTACTAATATTTGATGCGCCTATCATAAATTGACATGTACTCAGCAAGTCCTTGAACCTACACTAGGTAGTTTTAAAATATATTTTCACTTTAACGCCATGTTTCTATACCCTAAACCACTCTATGATCAAGTTAACATTTGAAACTATCAAAAATTATTTAGATTTGTGAATTAGCCCCTCGCTACTTACTTAAATCTAAATTGTATAGTCGCTCAAAATAGCCAATAACTTTTTACATATTTTTTGATAATTATAGTTTAAAAAAAATAATATGAAATAAATTTTTTAATTAAGTTCTTGATTACCACATAAACGAAATATTATGGGCAACAGTATAATACTACTGACATAAGCGTGCATGGCACTACACTTCATAAAACGGTGGAAAGTTTATATGTAAATAAGTTTTTGTAGAGAAAAGCAAATATACAAAAATTGAATAATTAAATTTTAAGCACAATATTAAGAACGGTGAGGTAATGTTCTATAAAAACCTAATTATACGAGGGTAGTTTATAATTTAAAACAGACACATGCAAATGATGATATAATAATAAAATATTAGCATCGTAGCATCGTATTTATTATGAAATGGACTATAAATTTCGTTGTAACCACAAAAGCAGGAAAACAGCATACATCCAATATCATATTTTTTCTGGTGCATTGTCATCAATTCGTCAGTTCCTTTTCTGGAATTTTTTTGCTGTTTTAGAATTTTATTACATTTTTCTTTTTTTATAGTGAAAATTGGTTATTCCAGCTAAAAAATATAAATTTTCCTTTAAAGAAAATCTTTTAGAGGAAATATTAGCATTTAAATATGCTCTCATGTATTAAAACTTTCCAAGAAATAATTGACAATGATTTTTATTTTTACCTTGTAATTTACTTCAACAAAACATTTTTTTAAATTAATATTTTCACAACAAATTACAAATTACTTTTATAATAATTATCAGTTGCATTTAAGCAATTATGAATAATTAAAGAAGTTATCAATTCTATTTCAGAAAATTAAAGGTATTTTGCTTTTTACAAAGTTTGAACGGAATTTTTTGAAATGCAGTATTAAGTATTAATCATTTCTCAAATACAGTTGATAATCACTCCTGTTCTTGAAACCACTATCACAAAAAAAAAAAACTCGTAAATGAAAAAATTCTTAAATTTACGAGTTTTTTGCTGTTCTATGATTTCAATAAGAATATTTTTTCTTGTTTTAATTCACATAGAAAAGGTTTTGTGAAATCAAAACAAATGCCCTTTTTTCTACTACACAGGTCTTAAGAGATAAAGAAAAATAATTGATATATAAATTCTAACATGTTTTTTATTGAACCTTGTCATTATTTAAAAAAAATAGACATTGATTTTATGAAAAAAACTATTTTAAAAAACGTCTACATTTGCGTTGATTTAAACAAAAAATCTCGTAATCAGTAGTCAATGTTAATAAAACATACTTTTGGAGATGATGTTATTCTATAACTATAATAAAACCTTTTTATTTGCACAATCTATTTCCCATTATAATTTTTTCAATCATAACATAGATTCTTTATGTACTAATTATTACGAATAAAGGAACTTAAAATAATATTTCACTCAAATCACATAATTTTATTTTTTTGCATATGACTGCCACAACTTTGTTTATGTTCGAAACAGTAGTGATGCCAGTCAAATTGAATTTATTTGAATTTCGAATTTTGTTTGGTGATGCCTAACTTATTTCAAGAAGTCATTCTTAATTGAATGAAATTGAAGAACAAGAAGAATTAAATGAACAAGTAAAATGTTATTTTAAAAGAAAATATTTTTTTTTTACTTTCTTTATAATCTTAAGGAAAAACATGCAAAAATTACTTAAGGTTTTTTTTTGTGAAAGTGACTAAAGAACCATATGGCACCTCGGTTTCTAGATAACATATTCTTATTCAAATAACAACGTTTCACAAACAGGTCTGAATATTTTAAATTTTTAAATCCACTTAAAGGTTTTTAAAATACAATTAATTCATAATTTCTAAAACTCAATTACTAATTTTTGAAATTGAATTGATAATTTAAGAAATATAATTCGAAAGCTTTTGTTTGGTTTCTTTCATTTTATATTTTTCGTCCAATGTCAATTCTGTAAAGAATGAAAAATTTCCTATGTTAATTTATACATTGACAATTATTTTTAATACAAAATGCAATACTTTGACATTTTATTATTGTATACCATTGAATTTTAATTTAACTTTATTTGAACGTTACATTGAAGTTTATACAGTTTGTTATTTGAGTTTATTCTATGTTTGTGTTTATGTTATTTTTATACATTCTACACCACTGTGCGGAAGATATATATCAATTTGTCCATCCGTTTATAATTCATCGAAATAAATTGCGGGTGACCCCATAAACTATATATATTCTTGATCTTACAAACGGAGAATTCAATCTACCGATGTCCGTCTGTCTATCTATTGAAAATATTCTAATGTCCGCAATAGGTCGAGCATTTCGTAATACTTAAGAGTCTCATTTGGAGTCTCTAGACCAAATAGGTGGGGAACGACATATGAAAATGTAAAGATATTGCGATAAGATTTATTATCAAAAACTGAACATAGTGCAAAATTTTTATTCACAACAGAACATGTGTGTATAGCGGTGCATACATATTTTGGCTTGCTTGTTGATTTTTTAACGTCTAAAAGTTCAAGCAAACAAAAAAATTTATGCATCGCTGATAAACAAACAAACGAGAATGTAATTACATGTATGCATTTACATTTATACTGATTGCATTTAATAATAATTTTTAATTAAAAAATCATGAAAATGCCAAAAAATTTTGTAAATATCTTATTTATGTTAAATCATGGTAATGTGAAATGTGGTGGAGGGTATCAAAAATTCGATGCAGTCGAATTTAATACTCTTACTTGTTTTTTTTTTAAATATGATATTGAGTTTTTTGAAGTAACGCGTTTTTAAAATATTATTAGGTTTTTTTGGCTTACATTTTTCGTTTTATAGGGTATTTTTAATCGCATAAAACTGTTTATGATTAAATATATTTTTTAGTAACATGCGATCCACGGATAAAAATGTCGTCCATTGCATAAAAAAAACTTTATTGGAATTTGCAAACCTTTTCGTAACCGTAAAAGACTAATTAAATTTTTTATTATTATTATAGTGATACATGTCGTAGCCCAATATGTCATTCAGTATGCAAAGTACATTAGATGCCACAATTGGTAACTTGTATGTAAATAAATACGAAACATGTGTATCATGACTGATATTTAAAATCAATCTTGTTTTTTATACACTCAGTTAATTTTAAGATATAAAATTATGTGAGTGTTTCATTAAGAAAATCCATTATAAATAAAATTACTACAGATAAATAACGATAAAATACAATTAGTAATGACGATTTGTATTAAAAAATAAATTATTGATATTAACTGATATAAGATAAGAGATATTGAGTAAGTAAATGTTGATATAGATGTGATGCTAAAGGCAGAACTCATTTTGTTTACTGTTTAGCATTAAAACTAGATATTTTTTTTAAACTTGAAATCTATATTGAATTGTGATTTATATAAAATAAATGTATAAAAAGAAAACCAAAAACTTTAAAATTTATGTGAAACGTTAAAATTGAATCTTCATATTTAATAAGTGTCCTATAAGGATAGAACGATTGTGGGATTTTCAAAAATACGTAATTACTGACAGACATATTCTTATATGAACCATGTGACTCAAACAAGACCTACAAATTAAACTTAATAACCTTAGATTTAACAAATCAATGAAATCTATATCGAGCACCACTTTTTAAACATTTATCTAAAATATACAAAAAGTTTGTATATTCTTTTCTAACCAAGTAAAAGTGTGTGTTTTTTTTTGTACAGAGTTTTTATTTCTGTCGGTCCGCTTTGTTCATCAAAGTTACTTTAAGCATCGTACGCCAAGTTTTTTGAATGTCACTAAACTTATTTTAGCTAAATTTGAATTTATTTTTAATAACAATAACTTTTAAAGTATTTGACTAAACTAAGTGTAATTGAAAACTCAAAAATTCAGTCTTATATCTTCCAACTATTTGTCTAAAAAGTACAAAAAAAAACGAGTTAAATCAAACTAAGTTTAACTCATATCCTAAAAATTCACTCTTAATATATCAAATATTTTAATCCGATCAGTTGGATATTGGCAAATGGAAGCCCGGTATATGATTCTTTGATTTTATTTGTATTATAAATTATTATAAATTATTTTATAAAAAAGAACATAAATAGTAATGATGAACAGTACTATGTAATTTGACCAACATGAATAAATATTAAAAATTTTTGTGAAATAATGTGAGCAATTATATATATTTCAATTTCAATTAAATATTCTTCCTTTATTTACATATTTTAACAAATTTTGATATTTACATATGAGATCTTATCTTTCCATATAGATATTGCAATAAATAATACATAGGATCTAAATATATTAAATAGTTTTTATATTATTTTTTAATGATTTTTAAAGGAAAATGGGAGGAAAAAACCTTTATATGATTTAATAAATTCAAATACTATCTGAAAATATTTATGTGCTTATAGGAGGTTTATTAGAAATAATAGACCTCTATAAACACATAATTTTCAATTTGGTGATTTCTTTTTAATTTTACGTTATTTCTCTACATTCTCTTATAAGTGGGTATGACGAATTTTCAATTTTGGCAAAGTAATTAATGTTAATCCTTGTTATGAAATCGGTAATTTTTTCATAACCTGTTTCTTCATGAAGAAGATTTGTAGGATACCTCCAGGGCTTTTTATTTATCATTTTAAGACATTTGTTTTGTATAATTTGTAAGCGTTTTAGGTGGCAGTTGGCAGCGTCACTACAAATAGGACACCCGTATGTTAATATCGGCCTTATAACACTTTTGAAGAGTAGATTTTTGTTTTGGTAGTTTAGAAATGACCTTCTATTTAGTAGTGGCCATAATGCTTTAAATGATTTTATAGCTTCTTTGCACGTAGCCATAATATGTTATTTAAATGTAAGCTTTTTGTCCAAGACAACTCCGAGATATTGGACATCGTTAAGTACATTTATGGTATTATTTCCAATAAAAAGATGACGTCTTGGCAGTCTATTGGGAGATTTGTTGAATGGAAAAATTATTGCTTGTTTCTTGTTTGGATTAATTTTGATTTTCCATTTGTGGAAATATTTACTGCAATTTACAAGACCCTTTTCCATTTTCTTCAGGAGTGCACTTGTAAGTTTGTTTGAAGAAATTAACGCAGTATCATCTGCGTAATAAGCAATTTTCATATATTTTGCGACTTTAAAATCGGATGTATATATCGAGTAAAGCAATGGCGTTAAGACTGATCCTTGAGGTAACCCTGTGGTAATGGTTTTTGAAGATGATGTTTCATTATTAATCGCAACTTTAAAGCTTCTGTCGTGAATGAAATCTGAAATAAGTTTACATAGATATTTTGGTATATTTGCATCAAGAAGTTTAAATAAGAGGCCATTATGCCAAACGGTGTCAAACACTTTTTCAATATCTAACAATATTACACCCGCTGAACGTTTATTGTTTTTATTGGTGATTATTTGATTTTTAATTCTGTTTATTTGGTGAGTAGTGCTATGTCCTTTTTTAAATCCAAATTGTTCTTTAGCATCAATAGAATTGGTCGTTACAAATTCACTAAGACGAGAATGTAGAATTTTTTCAAATATTTTACCAAAGTTACTTAATAGACTAATAGGTCTGTAGCTGTTTGGGTTATTTTTTGGCTTGCTAGGTTTGTTAATAGCTATAACCTTAGCATTTTTGAAATGGCTTGGGAAATAATTGAGCTTGATGCAGGTGTTAAATATTATAACCAGTAATTTTAAAGCTTTGAGTGGTAGTTTCTTTAAGAGCAGGTTGGGAACATTGTCAAAACCAGGGGATTTGAGGGTTTTTTTTTGATGAGACAATATTCATTACTTCTTCAAGAAATGTATAAATTGCAGATTCAGAACTGGGATTTTCCTTCTTAAAATTATTTACTGTTGAATATATTAGTGTATCTGACGAAAGAAAATCCCAGTTCTGAATCTGCAATTTATACATTTCTTGAAGAAGAATTATTTGAACGACAATTCCATGAACAATGTTTGTCATTTAGGTCACCAAAAACTACATATTCTTTGGTGGAAGGTGTTAGGTTCAAGATATCAGCACAGAAGTTGTGAGTATATCTTGGTGAATATAACAATTTTGAATTTTTTTGAATTATATATTCTTCCTTTATTTACATATTTTAACAAATTTTGATATTTACATATGAGATCTTATCTTTACATATAGTTATTGCAACAAATAATATATAGGATCTGAAGATATTAAATAGTTTTTATATTATTTTTTAATGATTTTTAAAGGAAAATGGGAGGAAAAAACCTTTATATGATTTAATAAATTCAAATACTATCTGAAAATATTTATGTGCTTATAGGAGGTTTATTAGAAATAATAGACCTCTATAAACACATAATTTTCAATTTGGTGATTTCTTTTTAATTTTACGTTATTTCTCTACATTCTCTTATCAGTGGGTAAGAGGAATTTTCAATTTTGGCAAAGTAATTGTTATTAATCCTTGTTATGAAATCGATAATTTTTTCATAACCTGTTTCTTCATGAAGAAGATTTGTAGGATACCTTCAGGGCTTTTTTAAATCCAAATTGTTCTTTAGCAACAATAGAATTGGGCGTTACAAATTCACTAAGACGAGATTGTAGTATTTTTTCAAATATTTTACCTAAGTTACTTAATAAACTAATAGGTCTATAGCTATTTGGGTTATTTCTTGGATTATTAGGTTTATTGACCGCTATAACCTTAGCATTTTTGAAATGGTTTGGGAAATAGTTGAGTTTGATGCAGCTGTTAAATATTATAACCAGTAATTTTAGAGCTTTGAGTGGTAGTTTCTTTAAGAGCAGGTTCGGAACATTGTCAAAACCAGGGGATTTTGAGGGTTTTATTGATGAGACAATATTCATTACTTCTTCAAGAGATGTATAAATTGCAGATTCAGAACTGGGATTTTCCTTCTTAAAATTATTTACGGTTGTATTTATTAGTGTATCTGCCGAGTGGTTATAGTTGCTTGGACAAATGTATTTGCCAGGACTTCAGCCTTGACCTTATCAGATATTATTTTTGTATTTCCAACTTTGAAGTGAGCGATTTGATTTTTTTTTCCTCGTAAGTTCCTGCTTATTTTCCAAAATGGTTTATCACCTGGTTTTAAATTGGATAATAATTGACACCATTTCTTATTGCGTTCCGAATTAATACTTTTATCAATCATGTTACTTAGAAACTTAGTACATTGATTATAAAAAGTTTGCTCGGCTATATTTGAAGATCGTTGGCTTTTTCTTTTAAAGCTTCTTCTTAGTTTTATATATTTCACAGTACTTTCTGGCAATGTGTAATTATTTTGTTGAGTTATTTTAGGTGTAGACACATCCCTTGCTTCGAAAACTACATTTATAAATTTTTGGATTTCCTGATCAATTACTGCCTTGGTATTGTATATATCGGAATATAACGTGATTTTATTGTCTAAAAAATGCATATGAATGTTCCAGTTGGTTGCACTATAATCATAATAATTGAGGTCAACCTGCAAGGCCATTGACCTTTTAATGGGGCGATGGTCTGATGGTATTTCGTAATCCATTGTTTTTACGTCTATATTTAAAGCAGAGTTGCTTAAAATAATATCGACTGTGGATGCTTCGCGATTGTGTTGATGGGGGAATAGGGTTGGACTATTAGGATAGTGAATAAAAAAATTGCTTGATTGCTGTAGGTTGTTGAGTGCGATTCCTGCAGTACTATTTGAACGACAATTCCATGAACAATGTTTGGCATTTAGGTCACCAAAAACTATATATTCTTAGGTTCAAGATATCAGCACTTATATATATAAATATATGTAGGAGTATGAAAGTTTCTTCGTGAAATATTCTTAAGGCGAAAATGGACAGATCACAACTACAATGGTTGAAAGTATTAATCCCATAATGCCTAGCATGAATATTTCATAACTATTATTTAAAACGTGTCTAGTTCCGTAACTACAATGTTCTTGAAGCCGAAGTAGAAGCGGAGAATGATAAATTTTATTTATAATATATTTTAGAAATATATTAAATTAAATTAAATTAAATTAATTTTTATAATAAATCGTTACACTCTGTTAATGACAATGATTTGAATTGTATATTGTTATAGTATATAATGAATATGGCAATTTATTTTCCAAAAAAAAGTAGCTAATTTTCTAAATATAATTTGGTTTTCTCATAGTGATAGCTATAGAAAATAAAATTTTTATTTTTCTCAAAAGCACATTATTATAACCAAATTATAATGGCTTGATTTCTTACAATGATGTTTGAAATTAATAAGATATTCGTAGTTAATAAAAATTTTATGTATTTTCGAACTTCTTTAATTTAAA
This sequence comes from Cordilura impudica, assembly GCA_963682025.1. NCBI lineage: Eukaryota > Metazoa > Arthropoda > Insecta > Diptera > Scathophagidae > Cordilura > Cordilura impudica. The sequence goes on from OY821521.1 coordinate 208,524,741, forward strand.
GCAATTATTAAATGCAATGAGCATAATTGTATACTCATGTATTTACATTTTGTTTGTTTGTTTTTTAGCGATGAGTACACCATTTTTTGCTTGTTGTTGTTTTATTTTTTTATCGTACGGACGTTCATATGTACAAGCAAACCAAAATGTGTATGCATCGCTGATACATATTTCTCTATATGCACATGAACTGTTAATTTTTACTATTTTTAGTTTTGATGTGTAAATATCTATACGCTCAGGGGGGTAAAAATCTATTTCATAATTCAATCACAAAAACAGAGTAAGACAGAAACGGTGTGAGATATGAGTGTATTAGTGCAATAAAATTATTGCAGCTAATTCAACAACCCTCAAGGATAACACTATTACAAATATAACAACATCGAAGTATAACAACTAATTCAACAACAAAAAAATATAACTTAATCACAAATATAACAATATACTAGCATAACAGCTAATTAAACAAGACTAGATGCATAATAACTCCAAATTGAAAAAAATATGCTGAAAGCATAAGTACTTCCAACTTTTAAAAATCTTTAATTACTAGATGTCTACACATCTCACATAGTTTTTTTTTATATTATATTTTATTGGATAATCTTTTCATTTTCATACATAATTCCTCACCTATTTGGTCTAGAGGAACCAAGTTCAATACCAAGCTGCTGCAGCTTATGGCGAATATTTTAAGCTTAAGTTTCTTACAAAATTTATGATCAAAATCAATTCTACTTGTATATATTGTCTGAAGAAATATTAAAATTCAAATCTGGTAGCTCAGTGTGCTCTTATGGCGAAAAATATTTCAAAAAATATGATCGAATTCAATTCTATTTGTTAAATTACTAGTTATATTCTCAATTTCTTAAGCGTTATAAAAAAGTTTGATCATATATGAAAATAAAAATGAATTTTCATCTCAATATTCAATTGCAGATCTTTGACAATCACCGGAATAGAATTCAATGCATTCGATACTTTCTCTGATGGTAATAAAATAAACAAACTTACGTGCATTTACATGTAAGTATATATGAAACATAACATATAGTACTACAGTATTTAGTGTACGTACACTCACATAAGTTGGAAAAATAATTTTAAAAGAAAAACATTCACATGCCAATAACATAAATATTTAAACAGTTTATAACTATGTGAATATCCATGACAGCTAGAAATGCATAATAGAAGAAACTGCGAATGAGCTGAATAATAGTAATTTAGATAAAATACTTGCTTTCAAATACTACGAACATATAGGGATAGTGTCAATGAAGACATGACAGAAATATATGACAGACTGTATTTACTCTGCTTTTAGAAAGCAAAGAATTGACATATAACTTCTAATACTCGTAATATAAAACTAAAATAAAAATTTCCTGGCTGTTGTTATAGGAAAGCAGAATTTTGGTATTGATATTACAATTTTAGACACTTTAGTTAAATAAGGCATAAAAATATAAAGATAAAATAAAAATGAAAAAAAGCAATGTTTATGCAATCAAAGATATTAAATAATTATATGATAATGCATTTTTTATGTCACCATAAACTAACATATCAAAAAGTGAGCTTGAATAAATGAACATAATTTAAACAAAATGTCTGATAAAACCCTTTAAAAATGGAAAATATTAAATGCATTCAATTCCTAGAACTACAATTATTGACAAAGATTTTATTTTAGACACGTGCTTAGATTTCAAATGCCATCCAACAATAATTTTCCATATATTTTTTGGTTATTCCCTTTTTAATTGTGATAATGTTTTAAAAATAATAAATTATGATTTTCAATATAACTTCAACGATTTACGAGTATGTCTATGCACGAATAAATTCATATATAATCTTTTACTACACCCTTCGCTTATCAAACCTTAAAAATCAAAATATTATGTTTTTCAATTGTTTTCTTTATCGATTTCTTTTTGTTTTAGTACTTTAAATTATGTATTCATATTTGTTTTGATACGAATGAATTATTAATAATAAATTAAATTTATAAGCTAAAAACAATATTTATTTAAACAAGTGTATATTTGTACATATGTGGTAATCTTTTTTCTTTTCCTTTTTTGGAATAAATATTAGAAATTTATACTCTTGTGTAAAGATTTGTGTGTCTGTCCGGCTGTCTCAAATGCATTCGGACAGGTGCCATATTTTAATTTGGTAAATTAAAAAATTCTGAGCACAATTCAAATATTTACAATAATCATAACTAGTTAGATATGAAGTCTGGTTGCATATTAGTTTAGTTAATATTAAGCGCAGTTATATAGAGGATGAGGGGGGCGGGGCAGGGGGCAGTTGGGTGGGTATGTTTTCTTGAGAATTGTTTACTTGTCTTCTATGAAAATTCTACGTATTGCATGCAATTTTATAAAGCAATTCTGCTATTTAGACAGAGTCTTAATAAAAAACTAATTTTAAAATTGATAAAAGTAACACATATGTATAACTCTCGTAAATAGAAACAATAATTATAAACTGACATTTTTCCGCTTCGAAGCAATTTGCAAAAATTTTAAAAGTGGTAAAATCTATCTGAAATAAAATATTAAAAAGAAAATTTCAAATAAATGAAACTGCTTCTATCTTCAAATGTAGTAGATACAAATTTTAAATATGTATCTAGACACTCAATGACGATATCTTTTCATTTTCTGGAGGCATGTGTTCAAGTCTTCTATTCAATTTTTGTTTTATCTTTTTTTTTTCCGAATTACATAATAATTCAAAAAAAAAATACATATATCGTAATTTTGTTCATGTGTTTCAATAAATTAAAACAATTCTAACATCTTTTTTATAGGTGGTCTTAGGGATGCCGTACAGGAAATCGCGAATTTTTAAATATATTTATTTTTATTACATAATTTAATGAACAAAATATTAATAAAATAAAATACAAATTCTGATTTTATTGATAATTTGGATCAAAATATAAAAATAAAAACATTGTTTTACGTTTAATATACGCGATTAAAATTACACAATCGATAATTATAAAAGTACAACAAAAAAGCTAATACCAATTTTAAATAATCACTTGGAAAAGACATTGTTTATTTCACTTTTTTTACAAATAGTGGTACCCACAGTATGGATGTTCGTAACAAAATTCGTTTCAGGTTGATAAATAAAACCTTAGACGCTCGATTTTTCTGAGAAGTTTTTCGTATTAATGCAATCCAGAGTCCAGCACTCGAAATTCGAGTGCAAATTCTAGGAAATTGTATTTTTTCATTCAAAAAAATAATTTTAATAAAATTAATTAAATTGTGAATTTTAAAATAAAATTCATTAAATATCCTTATAAATATTTGTTGAACAAACAGAATATATATAAATGTGTTTTTTAATATATAATTTTCTAAGAGCCTAAAGGTATGCTAATCAATTTTAGTTTTTTTATTTGAAGCACTTTCATACTATTATTACTACATAAAAATATACCAGATATTGCCCATCATAAAGATGGTGCACATCTGAAAACGAATACCTTTCAAATGGTATATTTCTTGTCGAAATCAGTTCTTAACTAAGCATGTAGAAGATGTCAAAAGAGATCGCGTTTCCTATTAATATTTTAGATAATAACTATTAATTATATTAAGTTTTAATTACAAACTAGAAAATTTTATTGAAAAAGAAACGATTAAATAAATCTGAAAAATTCCAGTATCCTTACTTATATTTTTTTATGTGCAGAATCTTTATTTACAAATTCCCAAATGCAGCAATTTGCATAAGTTAGTATCGTTTGGTAACCCTAGTGGTCATTCGGTACCAGCTTTTTAAGAATTCAATACGATTTCTCTTAATTTATTGCAAAGATTTCTTTTTTTGCATTTCCAAATACTCATATAATTTAGCTAATTTTAAGCATTATATAGTTATCAAATACATATGTCCTCCAAAGAAAATGGTGAAATTATCTTTCTATATAATAAAGCCACAAATACCCATTAAAGTTCTTAAAATTGCATTTCCGTTGAAACAGAAATACAAATTATAAACAAACATTTACAGAAATAAATAAACAATCAAAACAACTGAACCAAAACTGAAACAAAAAAAAAAGAAAAACATAAAAAAATCAAAAAAAAAATAAAAAATTGAAACACTCTCAGGCGAGATGTATGATTAAAACCTGCATTTCTCATACTCATGGCATAAGTCAACATGCGTGCATGCAAAGCAATATCAATACGAGAAGTAGTTCTAGTACTAGTACAATATTCCATCCGATGAAATAATACAAGACCCATAGCAGCAGCAATCACTAAAACAATTGTTAAACGTGAAAAATGCATGCAATTATTAATTGCTTTCGCTATAATTAACTCAAAGCAAAAGTTGTGAGATGAGGTGTTATGTAGTTCCCTGGGACATCTTGGTAAGAGTTATTTGGTATTAAATAGATTTTGTACTTATGTAGATAACCTGATCGTAACAATGTAATTATGTGTTTGTATTTTATATAAACCGTTTAAATTTTCAACAGGAGTGAAACATTTTGTGTTGACAGACATATTGTACTGACATATTGACACTGTAACGAATAAGTATGTTCATAGATATGTAAATGTTATTGAAAGTGTTGTTATGGCATGTTTGTATGATAGCGAATCCAACTTTTTCCAAGCAGTAAGCGAAAACAGTACCCCAAAAAGCGCCAAAATGTGCTAAATTATATCCTAGTTATGTTGAAAAAAAATTTTTATTAATTAAAAAAAAATATATATATATATATATATACGTACATTTGTTACCATGTATGTAGCATTTGATGATGCTCTTTAATATATATCAATAAAAAAAAAAATTAAATACATAAAAAATTTATAACACAACTAATCATTTTCAAATTAAAAATATAATTTTTTCCTCATATTGAGGCAGTAGTATTATTTTTATATTATTTTCAGTCAGGTATACGCTGTTTCAGCTATTATTGTTAATATTGAACAATATCTTTTATACGATGTGTGACGTTGAATTTATGATCGCAGACATATTTCCACTGAATAAAATTATATGAATTGAATAGCAATCGTATTGCTTAACGCAATTTTCATTCTCTAAATTTTAATAAGAAAAAAAATCTGCATTTATTACCCATTTAAAATTAATTGTTATTATCGAAAATAATGAAAATGTATACACATTTATAAGAATAAATTGTACAAATATTAACTCCAGTAGAAACTTCGGACTATCTGTTGGTGTTCTATGAATGTACTTGAAAAAAACCAAGAAAATATTTCATACGAAATAAATATTTATTTGCATATACGAGTTTATGATTTTTCGATTTTCAAATATTTGCTAATTTTAAGATTTCGATAAATTCTATTTTTTAAATTGTAAGCCTTCTTATATTATAAAAGCCTTCTTAATCGAATGCTTACACTTGAACTACATTTCGAAAAAATAAAAATCAGTTCATAAATTTTTTTTCGAAAAATGTTTTCATCGTCTGCTTCATGACCTCAATCATCATCATGTTCACTTCAACATTACAAAACACGTATCAACTATGAGATATCATATACCATGCGTTTAGAGAATTAGTCCTAAACCAACTAATTGGACATAGAAAATAAGCAGTGTGTGGAATTTTTATTAATTTTTTGCCTGTAGATCTGAAAAAATTTGTATCGGATGCTATATTTATATTTGTTAAAGCCGCTTATTTATTGCAAAAACATATAAAGGGCGATTTTTTAAGAGCTATAGGAAAGTTTTCCAAAAAAAACACACAAAATTCAGAAAATGCATGAAATCTTTATTTGAGTCGATAGTACGGTCCATATAATTTAATGTTTGAAGATTATTTCATGCAAATGTTGACCGTGACTGCGCCTAAAATGGTCCATCCGCTTAGACCAATTTTGGCATACTCTTTCCAACATTTCGGCCGGTATCTCACGAATAAATGCTTCAATGTTGTCTTCAAATGCCTCAATTGAAGCGGGATTGTCTGTATAGACATGAGCTTTAACATAGCCCCACAAAAAATAGTCTAAAGGCGTTAAATCGCATGATCTAGGCGGCCAATTGACCGGTCCCGAACGTGAAATAAAATGTTCACCGAACTCGCCACCGAACGGCCAACTTTCCAAGAACCCATTCACCAAAAATTCTACGTTGCGGTAGGTCGTTCGGCTTCAATTCTTGCACCAGCTGTATTTTGAAAGGCTTCACACCTAAATCCTTCCGCAAAATTTTCCACGTTGTTGAGTAACAGAGGCCCAATTGCTGCGAACGGCGACGATATTTTCTTCAGTTCGCACTCTACGTAAGCGTGTTGGTGGTTTAATGTCCAACAATGTAAATTTGGTGCGAAATTTAGTCACAATAGCCCGAATAGCCGCTTCAGTGGGTCGATTAAACTGACCATAAAATGGAAGAAGCGCGCGATGAACTTTCTTAACAGAGCACGCATTTTGATAATAAAATTCAATAACTTGCAAGCGTTGTTCGTTTGTAAGACGATTCATGGTTAAATTATAGACCAAACTGAAGATGTTTGACAATGAAACAAAACACGAAACTTGCGTCAGCTGTTTAAACCAGTGTTGCCAAAAAGACAATAGCTAAAAAATCACCCTTTACAAAGCAAATTTGAGAAAAATCTGTGCAATATTTATGTTTTTTGATAGATTTAAATGGAGATCGGGCATCACCTTCATATGGGGGCTACGACTAAGAATTGTCCTTAGGTTTTATTTCTGGACTACTGATTAATGGATGTAATAGACACACACAAACCCAATTTGACCCAGATCTATAATATAATTTGGATCTTATGGCAATTTAAGTCGATGTCATAGGGGTCATTCAATAGCATTCGTCCTATGGCCGAAAGAAGCTTATATACCAAATTTAAGAAGCCGGAAGTACAGACGGACGGATTAAATCGACTCAGAAGTTGATTCTAAGTCAATCGGTATAACAAGTCTAGGTCCAATATTTTTAGTAGTTTGAAACATCAGCACAAGCTCATTATACCCGACCACATAGTTCTATAGGCTATATATATGAGTATGTAGATTGCCTGTTTATAGGTTGTAAATGTTAGGATAATCTCCTCATTCTATGTATGTACAATGTGTTTTTAGTATTTAGATTGTTGAGAATATAGTCTATTTTATGTTTGAGTTGATGATTTAATTAGTCAAACTTTTCATAGATTTAATTATTTTCTGTTTTCTAAGATGTTTTAGTTTAGTGAAAAGTATTTCGCAAAGATTGGATTTCCATCAACAGCGTATGTATTAAAAGGTAATAAGATATATTTGCGATAAAGTAATTTGAATGCGAGGCGTATATGGCTATACAGAAAGATGGACAAACATCGCTAAATTTACTCAAAAGGTCAAATATTATTGGTAATTGGAAACATCAGCAAAAATTAATTATAAACGGTCCACGGAATGGTGTAGGGTATAACAACTACAACTGCAACCTACACTAATGACTTACTTATAGTTGTAATTTGAAAAAAATTCAAATATCATTTTTTATATAAATAGAATTTCTTTTAACGGAATAAAAATAATTGTGATATATTAATTTGAACATGTTATGAATATACGAGTAATAACAGATATAGCAAAAATTCACATTGTATTAATAATAAATATAATTGCGTTAATGCTAAATATTTTATATCATTTAGAATCGTGTTCTTGCTGTTTTATTTTTAATTAAACAGTTGTTAAACTTTCAGTCAGACGCCTATTTGTCTAGCACATTGACTATTATTTTTGAAACTATAAAAATGCTATAAATGTGTTAACGGCAAATATATTTTAGCTCAATAGTTTCCGTTACACCTTAAAAATAACTCGATAAAAGAAAAACAAACAATAAAATAATAAATACATGTTCAAATGTTTTCTAAGTACATACTAAAAACAACATACGTATGTATTTATATACAATTATATTTCTTAGAATTCCATTTGTTTTCATTGCTATAAACAGAAGACAAGAAAAAATAAATAAATGCAAATAGAATGTATAATTAAAAAAATAAAAATAAAAATATTTATTGAACAACTTTTTTTTGGAAATACAAAAAATCACACTCCCAGTTATATTTTATTATTATTTAATAATTACAAAATCACATGATAACACTTCCTTGTAAAAAAAAAACGAGGGTGAGAAAACTATATCACACGTTATAATACCAAAATGACAGTGTAAATAAAAGAAATGATACGAGTAGTATTGCCAAACATCAAAATGTGATGGATGTGGAATAACAGCACAAAAAATCGCAGATAAGAAACATACATTTTTATATTTATTTACATTAAAGAGCCATAAAGTCTACATTATCGAGGTGATCATAAAATAGGGCAACTCTTATTAGTAAAATACTTTGTTAATCGTAATGTAAGGAATAAATTTTTTAAGCGGGAAAATTAACAATTTATAATGATTGGTTCTACTAGAAGACTGTATTATATAGAGAAACATTGCTTGACCATGGTGCAATTATTAATTATTATCTTCTTTATTACTGAAATCGGAATGAGCAGGAAGGTTCTTTACTTTTAACAAATGAAATAATAAGTGTCACCCTAATAGGAACATCAACAGAAATTTGGTATGACTGACTCAGTTATGATTTAACGAAAACCCTATACCACCTTTAGATACTACGAGTATGTTAAAAATTACAACGAAAATACAATTTATATTACCTTTTATATGTGAAAAAATCTGTTATCATTCTCATATCACTTAAAAAAAATTTTTAAATAAAAAATTATAAAAGTAAATAAATAAAAAAAATGTACACAAACCTACATAAAGTAAATTATACCTTTTTACTTACAGAATGAAGATTTAAGAAATATTAAATTTTCATTTTTTTTACATGTCACAGCGATATTTGGCTAAAAAAAATTTATTTTGCTTTATATAAATATATACACAGCTGCGGTCAAAAAAATGGTAAATGAATAAAGAAAATTCTTCATCAGATATGTATGTAAGTACTTAGTATGTATTTACTGATTTAAAACAATATTAAATAGCAAACTGTTGATTTGATTTATTTTATTACAAATTTTCAACTTTTTTAAAACAACCTTAAAAACACTCAGTCAAATAAATAACACTTCTTATTGTATTACAAATAAATAATTAAACTAAAAATAAATATAAATAAATTAACAATTTTGAATTCAGTACTTTTATCATATCTTCTCATATAGCAATTAATGTTTTGTTGCGTGCCCGTTATTGACAGTGACCTCTGCACAATGTTTTTGATTCGATTTCACCATGTCTGTGCACCTCTCCTTCGAAATTAAGTTCCAGATTTGCTGAACAACCATCCAAAGGGCTTCATTACTAGTTGGCTGCATATGGGATACTACCTTCCTTACATCTGTTCATAAATTCTCGATTGGATTTAGATCTGTGGACTGAGCTGGCCATTCCATCATGTTTATTTAATTGTTCTGAAACCACTTTTTTGCAAGTGTTTGTATGTTTTGGGTCATTGTCTTGCTGCAAAACCCAAACGAGCGCTATTTCCTCAGAAACATATGGAAAGATTTCTTCCTCCGTCTTATCCTTGATTTTTCTCATCCAATGTATGAGTCCTATTCCATAGTGGGAAAAGCACTCCCATACCATAATGCTAGAACCACCATGTTTAATGATTTTTGTTGTGAATTTTGGATTGAATTCAGTGTTAGGGGGTCTTCTGACGTAAGAACACGATCTTTTGCCTACAAATAAAACAGCTTTGGATTCATCTGTCCAAACAACTTTTCAACTGGCCATTCAGAATGAATTCTAGCAAACTCCACTTTTTGAAGACTACAGGCGTTCAAGTTGTTACCTCGCAATCTCCGACGAATATTTTGAACACTTGCGGATACCCTTAGCTCCTTTTTGAATTCTATAGCTGGCATAAATAGAGTTTTCTTGCATTGTCTGACCAAGCGCTTAACTATTAATGGCGACAAAACTCGTTTGCGACCACGTGTTTCAGATTTTTGAGTAAATTTTATTGCATTTACAATCATTCTATTAGAGCACCTAACCAATTTTCTTATTTCAGAATATGATTTACGTTCAGAATGCATTTTTTTATACTAGCACGTTTTTCAAATAAAAAATATGTGATGAATTATTTTCCTTTTAATAAAAAACAACTTACTTTCAGTTTTTGATCCTTTTATTTCAACTATTAAATCACTATAAATTTTTTTTAATAATTTTTGTCATTCGGTGCTATTTTAAGTTTAAGTACGCTTAGAGAGAATATGCATAATATAACTTTATTACGTACTTATTTTCAGATATTACGCACAAAATATTTTTTTTACTAGCATGCACAGACTTGGTCATTGGTGCTATTTTTTTGACCGACAGTATTTAAGTATATATATTTGTAATTGCATAGAAAACCTTTTATGCTAGACATAGTTTTGTGTCCAACATTAAATCGAATTGTCGTAGTCAGACACCACTTTTAAACAACAATGTATTCACCTTAAATGTCAAATTGCTTCTAACTCGTTTTTTTTTAATATATTGTAACAAAAAATTGAAAAACGACATCATATTAAAGCAATCTGCTGTTTTTTTTTTATAGTTTTTTGTTTCAAAAAAATTGCTGGCATTATTAAATATCAGCAGGAGATTTATTATGTTTGAGAAATATTATGTTAAAAATGACAAATATAAAAAAAAAACAAAAGATATTTAATTAAAAATTCCCTTATTGCTCTTTATAGTTTTTCTGAATCAATGACAGGAATATATATAAACTAACTTCTTCGATAGATCTCGCTTATTTTTCGAAATATCTCTGAATGTTATTAGCCAAATATAAAAGAATATTTTAACATTTTTAAAGATCAGTTAACAAACGGAAAACAATTATAAAATATTTCCGAGACGATATTCAAAATCTTACTTAATATCAACATAAACACATTTTATTTATCGTTATGCAAATAACTGCATACATCAAATTACAAATAAAATCAGTATTTTAGAACAACGAAATTACTCTGATCCAAATCATAATCAAAGCTGTAATACAAATTGACCTAAAAAAATTATTAATTAATTGTCGTATCAATAGGTGGGCTACTTAAGTCGAAAAAAAAAACTATTTGCATAAATTAAATATTCTATAAAATAGACGCCACCGTGTCTGGCTGGCACTTCTAATGAATTTAACGGAAAACTTTTAATATATAAGAATTTCCGTTCAAACTTTTATTGTTCGACGCCACTATTACATATCAAAGTAGTTTAGCTAGCATTAAGCAACCAAAATATAAATATATATTTATATGCTTAAATAACAGTACTTTGTATGATTAAGGAGGCCCCTATAGTAGATAAGAGTACTTAATAAATTAACAAAAATCTTTAAGTATTTTTTAAATGTTCCTCAAATATTTATTAAAACTTATTGAATAGACAAAGTAAATATTCTATACGCAATTTCTAAGAATTATTTCCAACATATTTACCAAATAATAGTTTCCAGAACGGAAATTCATTAAAAACCACACACATTGTAAATGATTTGTTGTTTTGTTTTGCTGGTATTTTTGTGTCTAAAGAGCTGTGGTGGCTTCGTTATTTACAACATCAAAAATTTCGAATCAATTTTTAAGTATAGAATTAATTTATGTAAATATATATGTATATGCAGTACGACCGTCTGCTGATATTCCTGCTTAACAGAATTTTTCAAAAGCACGTATATATTTGAGGTTTTTCCTGTTAAATAGTACGAAAATTAACTTATGATGATATTTGTCTAAACTGAAAAAAGCTCTTTTGCTTTTTATCTGCGCACAATGGGCATCTTTTCCAGAATCTGTCACATAGAGAAGACATTCTTTAACATATATAAAAATTACCATTTATATTTGTTTTTATAGCAAAATATAGAGTAACAGAAGAAACTAGGATACATCCCTTGGTTAGAAGAAAAGTATTTCATGGATTTTTATGAATTTCTATAGTTGTGTACGAATCAATTATTTCTTTTGAACGACTATTTCATATGAATATATTTATAAAATCTAGTTCTTAATAGTCTTCTCTTTCAGGTACTGTACTCTTTACATTCATTGTGGCATTAGCTTAATTATACATTTTAATTACCCAGAAGTGTAGCTGTTGTTAATGTTGCAGCATGTCAAAAAATTAAAAATTACCAAAAGCAAAAATTTCATTGCAAAATATCGATAATAATAATAAAGATCCCATTACTTACATTAAATAGAATAACTATCATTCTAAATAAGAATTCCGGACCATAGTTATGCGGTGACAACAAAAACAATTCAGTATAGTACTTAAACTTTGTCGTACTAACAAGAAGTAAGTTAATACATAGTCGTAGCAGTTTTGTAGGAATTGTTTTCTTTCCCCTAAAAAAAATTTAAAAAATCCCAGATTACGGAGATATCTAAATAAAATCTCCTAAACAATTTGAATCAACATATGTTTTTATGAACCAGGTCACATATATGCTTATATATACATATATTTTTAAACTCTTTCTATTAATTCATACTCTCTATCTGTCTGTCTGTCTGTCTGCCATAGGGCAACCCCATTCCCCCTCATTCAATTGATCTGAAACTTAGCCCGTAGTATTGTTGTGACTATAGATTAATTTTGGGGTAGTCACGCAGAGTCACGCATAGTATCTCACTGTCACGGAGTGCTTTAAGACCCATTTCCCCTTATCCGATCGATCTGAAACTTGGTCGCTAGACTTGCCGTACATTAACTTTAACATAGTGACGCTCAGTCACTGAGGGATTAAAACCTCACTACCCTTGTCCAATCGCTCTGAAACTTTGTCCTTAGACTTGTTGTGGCCAAAGATTAATTTTAAAGTAGTCACACACAGTCACGCACAGTCACGGAGTGATTTAAACCAAATTTCCCCTCATCCAATCAATCTGAAACTTGGTTCACAGACTTGTTGTCACCAAATATTAATTTCAAAGTCACGAACAGTCACGGAGAGATTCAAAACTCATATAAATAAGGAAAGAAAGAGTTTCAATAAAAATTTTATTTTTATGGGTTACATTTTTTCTGTCATATATTGAGGTTTTTTTTTAATTCAGATTTCTCATATATAAAATATTTATCTTAAAATATATTGAAGGCTTTTTCTGAAAACCCCCAGAAAAATAAATCAAATTTCTACGCACTTGGCTAGAAAAAACCGTGGCAACACAAAACTGATTTGTTTTTTTTTTCTCTTTTTTTTTGTCGCATTTCACACTCTAAACACACTAATTTGGTTTTATTGTTTATTTCCGTTTTTTGGTTAAACTGTATGTACCTGTTGCGTTTGGTATGTATATGACAACATGTATTAAACATAATAATGTGTTCGAAAAGAAATATTTATTTTCAGCATACCCCAACCCTTCTTCCTAATCTTGGTCTAATTTCTTTATTTCTTTTCCATTATCTGTATTTTGTTGAAGCTTAATAGTACTGTTCCGCACCCAAACATTTTCCAACGCAATTATCGTCATTATTCATAATTTGTTTGTTGTCATTATCTTGTTAAATAAGTATTTAAAGTTTCAATTATATTTTATAGTAATAGTAAAGGGAAATAAAAGTGGAAACTTTTTTGTATTTGTTGTAAATATTGGTGGGAACTGTTGAAACTTAACTTGGAATAAGATTTGAAAATAATTTCAAAACGCAATATGTTTTCTCAGAGTGTGAGTGAGTATGTATTACAAAAACTATTTTCTTACATCCATTTTATTATCACCTAATCCAAATGACCTTTTTACTTACTAAAAAAAACATTCTTATTTTCGTAATATTAATCTGTATAATAAATTGCAAAACATTCATTAACAGCTTGTTAACACATTCACAAACTCAAAACAAAAAAATCAGTATGGTGAAATATAAATCGTATTTTTTTATTGCATTCATTAAAATTATAAACAATATAAAATCATTTTTATTTTCAAATGTACTTTAGAGTCTCGGATGTACCGATAACCGTTAATCAGCTGCTCAGTTAAAAAAAAACATGTGGAAGGTTATTGGAGGTGCATCTAACGCATTTGTTGCCCATATCCAGGCATATCAGAGAATTAGAAGTATATAATAAAACATTCTATATTTTATTGGTCTTTTAGGAAGTTTAACAAATTAATTAATTTAAAAATTTTAATCTCGATTTGATTAAAGCAACATCATCCTTTAATCAAACCGAGATTCCACCGTTTTTGGATATTCATATTCATGTGTGTGTTTAAAATCGAGGACATTGCTAAAACATAATTAGTAATAAATTTCGATATCTTGAGACGTTCCTAATAATACTACCTTTTTTATATGCAGCTATGTTCACAATTAGATTTCGTATCCTTAAATCAGCTTTCCAATTACTCCATGTACAAAACATGGACAACATAATATCAAATCTCACTCCATCAGGAACATATTTCCTCTGTGTAAAAATAATTAATTTTTTTATAATATTAAATCATGCTTCTGAATTTGACAAAATATTTATTTATTCCGTGCAAAATATAGACAATATGGGTATCAAACTCATGATTTAATGAGTTACTCAACATTGTGTAAAATCGTAAATGCATCTCCATGGCTCCATATAAAAATTATGAAAATTTTAAAAAACTAAAAAATAGGTCTTTACAAACAGTCAAGCCGATTACGGTTTTTCGCTAGAACCGAATTTTTTTTGTTAATCATTATAAAAAAGGTTAAGGTCTATTATTTTGAGGCCACAAAAAGCAATTTCTCTTCGGTGCACTCAAATGTATTTATGTATACAAATATGAACATCGATATATCAACCGATTAGAAAAACTGTAATTACATGCATTATATGTATATAAAACCGAGATACATGCATAAAGTATAACCCAGATATTAAATGTCAGAAAAATTTTTTAAAAAATTTTTATTTTTAGAAATTTATTTTTTGCATATTTTTTCTGAGCAACAATCACATCTCCCATAATGTTTGGAGTTTGATCATTGAGGGACATAAGTCCCTACCCCACAACTCTTGCCTGGACCAGTTGTAAATTTCCTATTTTTTGTTATTGTTGAAAACTGTTTGTCGAACACGCGACATAAGAATAAGAATGGCTCCTAAGCAACGCATGAATAGTAGCAACATTTGGATTCGCACAGTCGTATAAAATTATATATGAATTAATTTTGGGAAGTTTTCTCTCGTACTTGGACACATTAAAATGTCGTGTCTTGCGTTTAACATCATCAAAAATGTGCATCAAGAACAACAACCAACACTCATTATACACAGCTAACATCAGCCATTCCACGTCAGAGGTGATATTAAAACAAAACAAAAATATACCTACAAAAAGAAACAAGATTTACTTTTTTTCTGGTTGCAGCTATTTTTTAGACAAGCCGGTATTTATACTTTGATGAATGACTGCGGCGATAGTCATCGAAAAAGAAATCTCTAAGTTAGTTTTTTTTTTTTTTTGATATTTTTGTTTTTGATATTTCACACATTGGAAAAAATCGTGTGAACTCTAAGTGTCGTTCTGTGTGGCTATGATATGTTGTTGTTGAGTTTGTTGCATGCTGCAGCATGAGCATATGTTCTACATATTTTCGTTGTATTGAATGTGATTATTCATCTGTGATTTATTAACTGCACTTAATTTTCCAATAAAAAAAAATACGAATTAGTGATTTTATTCATAAGATAATCAATCGCAGCTATGCAATCGATTTGTTGTTATTTTGAAAAAAAAAAAAAAAAATTTATAGTTCTGCAATAAATTTTATTAAATTGATACCAAACGAATTAAAGTTGATATGTCAAGGTCTATTAATACAGACAGAATCGCGCGAATGCAACATGTTTCTCAATTCAATATGAAGAAAATCAATGCAAGTTTTATTTCGTATTTGTTTTTCCCTTAAGAACGAGTTGATACTTATCTTAGTTATATGTCAGACTAAAATGTCGTTTATGATATATAAACAATTTTTGAATATTGAGTTGAAACAGAATTTAATTCTATTAAAAATTTTTAAACGTTATTATTATCTATTAGGAATTTAGTCAAGTTTTAAGTTGGAAACACAACTGGGACGAACGACGAATTTTTCGTTCCGAATATTCGTCGTCAGAAATAAAAATCATTTGTGTATATGAAAATGCACACAATCAGTGCGTCGAACGAAATAAGTAGTGCGTAACGAACTCTGCGATAAGTTTATTTCTATATCTTACGCCGACGAACGACAAATAAATTGGTGTAGAGTGACCGTATTTTATTATAGTTTTTCAAATATTTTAGTAAATAACATTATTTTTGTCTTTATGAATTGGTTTCTATTTTATTTATAACTTTAAATAAAATCTATTTTTAATTATATAATTTTCTTTTACATAGTTTTTTGTTAATATTTATTATTTTTCGTTTAGTGCTTCTTTTTTTAAATATGGTCACACTATCAGCTACAACATGTAAACAAAAATGACATAAAATTAATTTATTAATGAAAATTTATGAAATTTTTTCAGAACTAAAAAATTAAACGCTGCCGCACAGTGGCTGAAAATCATTTTTCATTGGCCAAAATTCTGTAACTTTTGAACCGATCAAAATATTTTAGTACTGTTTTTTTTAATAGATAGATAGATAGTTGATCTTGACTCAGTGTGAATTTCATTTAAATTGATTGAGTACTTTTTAAGGAATTCTAGGTCAAAGTTTAACTTTTGATTTTTTTTAACTTTTAGCGTGATATATGTTTTTTTTTATTTATTTTTATTTATTAGAAAGTGTCATATTTGGAGTTAAATAATTATTATAAACATTTTTTGTAATAATGAAATTTTTTTAATGCTTACACTCAAAAAAATTTTTACACTCAAAAAAATTTTTACACGCAACAAAATAGTAAAATTCACTAGAAATTTAACTAGTATTACTAAAAAATTAAAAATGTTTGCTATCAAATTTGCAATTTGCTGACACTCAAGGAATATTATTATTACTACAGAAAAATTTATTAGTGTTTGCTGCCTAATTTGTTACACTAGCTAAATAAATCTGCTAAACATTAGCGCAATGATTCTAATTTTTTTTTTAATTTTGATATGAAAATATGGGTTCTTATTTTTTGAATCTTTCTTATCTATTAAAACATTGCATTCATATGTGGGAAACCTTTTAAGAATAAAAACTGCAATAGATTTAAATAGCATTTGTAACAATGGTAGGTTCTGTTTATTATTATTTTTTACTAATACTATGTTTTTCGTACTTAAATAACAATGAAAGGCAATTATAATTATTATTCATTAGACTCAAATATTGATTGCAAATATTCCATATTTTGTTCTGTGCTATTTCTGTTCTTTAGTAGTTTTTTGGCTTCTTCATCTAAATCCCGATGTTCCACTTTCCATTGATTTCGAATACTGGAGATGAACGGATCTGACGTTGCCAATAATATATTAAATAGATCTTCATTTGTGGAATTTCGTGACATTTTTCTAGTATTGTGCTGTCTATAAAATCTGTAATCCTTGTTCCTTTTTTCCTGAGCCTCCTCTGATAGATCTCCAAGTGGCACCAAATGATATTTAATGACATCTTCTCCATGATAAAGGATTTTGTGGACTGTTGCAGACATATTTCTCCATGGGTAGTTGGTTGTATATATTTTTGCAGTTTCCTTAGCATAATCTCCAAATTTTCTAGAGTCAATTTCTTCATTGCACGCAAGTACTTCTAGGATTATTTTAAATCTGAAAATAAGGTTTAAATCCACTCCTGTTATTTCAGATGCTGTTTCTGGATCTGAAAAGAATCTTCTTGCGGTATTGCCATCATTTGTATTGCCTGACCCTTGTTTTGGCTGATCTATAATCAATCCAAATTTGCGATATTCATCTTGAACATGTTTCTTTTTTGAACTTCTTAACTCTTTGTTGGTTTCGTTGTTTCTTATTGATCCTGAAGGCCCGAAATCCAAATCATAACTGATTTTTAGTATGTGTTCCATAAGTCGTAATCTTGCATGTAGTGGTGATAATCCAAATTCGAAGGCATCGGTATTATCGAATGATTTTGTCGGGACTTGGTTTAATTGGCTTGATGTTGCTTGGCATATAATGCAGCTGGATGCAGCCTTCGTGTTAGTCAAAGCCTGACCTACTTTTCCATCTATCATTGTCAGCACTAATTGGTAGCTTACTTCAATTTGCTGCCCATCTAACTGTAATTGTAATGGCTGTAGTGTTGCTATTTGGGCCTTGATATCACTAACTTCTTTGTTAATGGCATCATGACTTTCTTTTTTGAATTCAAATTTGATTGGCCTGCAGTATTTCGTAGAAGATGGTGTCTCATTTTTCCAAATATCCATTGTTTGCGTTGTACTACTCGAAGGCTCCGAATCTTCCAAAATCTTTTTCAATCGCAATGGTACAAATGATACCATGAACATATCTGAGTCCGAAATATTTTCACATACAACTTGTTTGTATTGTTTTTGTCCCGAAGAACCATCACATCCCCATTTACAAAATAGAATTAACTTTGTGTTTCCATATTTCTTTAACTCAGTTCCTGTTATTGATTGTAGCAAGCGTTTGGCTGTGTGATCAAGTAAAGATTGTAGTTGTACTTCTGCCGAAATTGGTGTGATTGTAATAGTGTCCTTTGATGGCAAACAGTCTATTTTAGCAGCTGTTATGTGATGATATGCTGGATACATATTTGAGCCTTTTTCAATCGCACGCAATCTGAGCTGAATATATTGGTGTTTTGTTAATTTCAAATCCAGAAATAATGCTAATGCCTCCTCATTTGTGAACTGTTTTGCATCGCTCGGAGTTGGTATACTTTTAAGAATTCGGTTTGTTCTCACTGGACTAGCATTACAAGTTTTTTCAATGATATCCACTTTTGTTAATTGGTTTTGTGCTCGTAATTGATGTAGAAAAGATTCTTTTATATTTGTAGAACCAATTTCCTCGTTCAAATTTTTAAGTTTCCGCCTCTTAGATCTATCGCTGCAGTTGTCCAATGATTTGCGTGGTCTTCCAGCCTTATCTAGCTTTGCTGTTTCTCCACCAACATTAAGTTGGCCTTCTAACCAGTTTGCACTTTTATTATAAAACTTTTGTTTACAGTAGTTAACTTCTTTCAATCGTTTTTTTAGTACTTTGACGAAATTAGATAATTGCTCTTGTATTTCGGTACTAGACGAATTTAAGTTTAATTTTATTTTAACGTAACTAAGAACATCTTCCTGGTTTTTGTTTCGAAAATACTCTTCGGCCAGTTCTTTATAACTAAAGTTCTCCATATTTTTATTTGCGTCTGTTATCACTTTTTTATCACTTTTTATCACTTGCGAATATACGTCCGTACACTTGAAGTATTAACTTATTATTGAGTAATCCCTTATAGAATCCGTCATTTTATACATTTTTAGGTACATGTTATTCACACATTGATCTTTAATTTCATAGCAGGTAGTACTTAAATTGAACAAAACTGCACTTGTTATCCAGACTTCAATATCAGGTAAAACTAATTAGTTTCTCGCCAATATGGGGTGGTTTTTTATCTTTAGTGGTTTAGTGCCGCGATTATTGACAAACTTATAAAATTGTTTATGACTTTGGTTGACCCTTAAATTTGACAACAGGTAAATTAAGAAAGAGATCATTTGTTTACTGTAGAACCTATTGTGATCATTTTATGACTTATTTTTTTGCTGATCAAAACAAAGCCAATAAACCCTTTCGCAGGTATTTTATTTAATTATTTTACTTTTACGTAGTCTAAAGTAAAAAAACAAAATTTTTTTTAGAGTAATTTTTTTTAGAGTAATTTCATTAAAATGAAAAAAGTGTTCTACCGGGGGCTCGTGGGGGGTGCAAAAGTATATATAGGGTTAAACAGGATACATTCGCCTTTCTCCGGGTGGTATACGTTTCTTGTTCCCTTACTTCCTTTAGAAGTTCTATTCCACTAAAGTTTAAATTTGAGAAAAATATAGTGGTTTCATAAATATTTCATAACGCCCCTAATATCAAACGTTAGAACTGTGACTACTTACAAAAACTAAAGACTATAACCCTACTAACATTATAAAAAAGACCGCAGGCCAATATCGATGATAGCTTGCGAGTAGTAACCATTTATTTTTGATAAAAAACAAAAAAAAAACACCTTTTGCTGAATTAAAAAAAAACAGTTGAGTTTGACAGCATGCCACGTCCACAATTATCAATAGTTTAACCTAATTTTTTGGCTACCTTAATCTGGATATATAAGCTACAAAAAGGAGTAAAAATTTTAAAAATCGATGACAAAAAAAAATTTGACTTTTGGCCAATGAAATCAAAATTTGAGCCACAGTGTGCCGTACAAATATTAAGGCTTTTACCATCCTGAACATGATGTTTACAATTGTAATAACTCGTACAAAGTTAAAAGTACTTTTATTCATATTTTCCAATATTTATTTATATAAATTACAAACAATTTCAAATGACGTTACAGCTGTTATGTGAATTCGTCGTTATTGTATTTTATTCGACGAAATTATGCAACGAATGGTTGCCGACAAATTCGTCGAGCTGTGCGAAATTCGTCGTTCGTCCCAGTTGTGTTTCCACCTTTACTGTGAAATGTTCAATATTTTATTTTCAAGAATGACAATTTATTTAACTTGAAAAGTAATTATTTTATTTACCTGTATTTTTAAAAACTATTTGACTATTCAAAAAAACTAAAGTTTGTCAATCAGCATACAGTCATCAATAATTTCCATTAGTTTAAAATATAAGTTGTCCGATACTGACAGATCCAGTTTCGTTACTTTATAACTGACATTTAGGTCCTTCGTTAAGGATAATTTTATATGGTTTTTATTCTTCATGTTTTTTGCCATATATGTGTGTTGTTTTTATTTCACCGATGTACTTACATGTTTTATTTGCTGTTGTTTTTACGTAATTCACGATGATGCTACACAAACAGAAAAAACAAAACAAGAAAAAACTGAAACATCTGGGCCATACCTAAGTATTGGTGGAGTGCACTATGGACAATTGGCCGATAATAGAATCATAAGTGATGCAAGTAACCAAATTTTAAGAACACAAATTTAAATTCTTATATCAGTGCGTCGTATTATTTATGTAAACTTATATAAAACTTTGCCACATAAATTTTTTTTACACTACAAATAGTTTTTATTCTGTACCTTTCTTAATATACCAAAACATAATTAGCTGACCCATAGTGAATTGTGGTAAGTGCATTTCGATAGTTAGCAAAGCTTGAATGGTTTGTTGGCTTGTATTTGTATTTGTTTCTTTTTTATTTGGTTTGTCTTAATGTCTACTACATCGTGGTATTCTTATGGTTTGAAATTTTCATTGAAGAAGGATTTTTTAAACCAAAAGCAATTCAGATCAATAAACTATTGGTTTTAAAAGTAAAGCAAAAAAACTGTAACTTAAAAAAAATATACTTTATTATGGGGGTCATATAAAGTATTGCTTCTTTTAGTGCACTCGTACAATACAGTTGGATTATACTTAAGCTATTCGCCAAGAAACAAAATTGCCTTATAATTACTAAACGTTTGGACCACAAAATTGACCACCTCAAAGTTTTAGAATCTAAAAGTAAATTCGTGAGAATTGGTTTGTTTACTTTTTTTTGCTATTTTTTTTCTGATAGTTTTTATAGCAATCACAACACCATTTGGATTTTCTACAGGTGGATAGTGCTTAAATTCGATTTTGTTTTATTTTATAATTTTTACACACAGAAAACAGAATCATTGTGGCTGCCGAATTTTTTCCACCCGAATTGCGATGAAGTTATTAACCGAATTTCATGTTGATTACAATAAAAGTTGCATTACCCCAACAGTAAATATTTTATCTCAAAATAAAATGGTTAGCTGCTGTTTAAGTTTTATTGATACAATCGAAAAAACTATTAAAAAACTTAATAACAATTCGTTTGATCAATTTTTTATTTCAGTTTATTATGGATTTTTCTTTAACACATTGTAAATCATTGATTTAGTATAAGATCACTAAATGTAACAAAGAAAATCATAGCTCGATTCTGCTAGTTATCATGTACACAGCAGTAAGACAGCAGTAATTCTTTTTTTCCGACTATGTTACGAGGTTCAGGTCTATGTTTTACGTTATTGTCAACTGAGCATAGCCAACAAAAAAGAATTTCTTTGTTTTAAATTTATTTTGACCTATTGCTATGACATTAAATATATAAACAACAAATATACACACAAAAAATAAAAAATTGTCAACCAAATTTTTCTAAAGTTTTACAACTTTATTTTCGATTGTATCAACTGAAAATTAATAGCAACTGAATACTTTCGATTGTGATAAACATTTACTGTTAAGACAACAGAATTGTAATCAAAATTAACTCGAAACTGGGTTAATAATAACATTGCAATTCGATAAATTCAGTAGCCACAATGGATCTGAATGTATTCTGTGTGAAATAA
Organism: Cordilura impudica; assembly: GCA_963682025.1. NCBI lineage: Eukaryota > Metazoa > Arthropoda > Insecta > Diptera > Scathophagidae > Cordilura > Cordilura impudica. The sequence continues at coordinate 208,547,361 of OY821521.1, forward strand.
AACTTTTTTTTATCACAGTACTATCATCTGCCCAAGGAGCAAATTTATTAAATTAATAATATACCAACGTTAGTTTTTGAATATTGCTGATGTTTTTCTATAGAAAATAATTTCAGATATTGAAAATATTTCATTAGGAACAGTCTAAGATTTTAAAAAATGTTCTATAGAGAAATAATCTGAAATTCTGAGAATATTTCTATAGCAATACATTCATAGATTACATAACAGATTATTAAATATTGTTATAACATAAACAAGTAAGAAAATTATAGTCGGTCTAGACCGACTATACGATACCCTATACCATGCGTTTAGAAACCCTATCTCTTAGGCCCAACTAACTGGACATTGAAAATAAGCAAAAACCAAATTTGAGTGGGATTTTTATTAATTTTTTTGGCTGCAGATATGAAAAAGTTCATATCGGATGCTATATCTATAAATGGACTAGGTCCAAAAATGGACCGATCCTGATCATGTTTGGTAAAGTGTCTTGTATGTTGCAAAAATATGTACAAACAAAATTTGAGAAGAATCAGTGCAATATTTTTGTTTTTAATAGATTTAAGTGAAGATCGGGAAGCAGCTCTATATGGGGTCAAAGGGATCATTTTTGAATTACTCATTAGTGGATGTAATGAACGCATCCAAACTCAATTTGAGTAAGATCTATATGACAATTTGGATCTTATGGCAATTTATGTCGATTTCATATGGGTAATTTGTATGGGGGCTAGGTCTGAACATGGACCGATTCTCACCAATTTCAATAGCGTTCATCCCATGGCCGATAAAAGCTTATATACCAAATTTCATCAAAATATATTCATATTTGCGACCTGCAGTTTGATTACAAGCTTTACATGGACACACAGACGGACGGACGGACGGACGGACGGACGGACGGACGGACATTGTTAAATCAACTCAGAAAGTGATTCTGATTCGATCGGTATAATTAAAGATGGGTCTAGGTCAAATATTTTTGATTGTTACAAACAGCAGCACAAAGTCATTATACCCAAACCACATAGTGGTATAGGGTATAAAAAATAAAATGTCAACAATCCTCCGCTGACGTCTTACTGAATCAACAAAATTATGTAATTAATTTTCATTACATATTTAGGACAAGAACCTTTATTGTCGCATATTAAAATTAAAACAAAACCACCCAAACAAGTAAGAAAATTATAGTCGGTCTATACCCTATACCATGCGTTTGAAGACCCTATGTCTTTGTTCCAACTATTTAGACATAGGAAATAAACATAAACCAAGTTTGTGTGGATATGAAAAAGTTCACATCAAATACTATATTTATATGGGGAGTGCGTGGAAAAATAGAGCGATCCTGACCATATTTGGTAAGGTTACTTAAAAACAAAAACATATATATATAACATATAAATTTTTGTTTTTTAATAGATTTAACTGAAGATCGGGAATTTGCTTCATATGGGTTTATTTTTGTACCACTGATAAATGGATGCAATAAACATACACAAATCCAATTTGACTGAGATCTATATGATAATTTTGATATTATGGCAACATAAATCGATCTCATAGGGGTCATTTATATGGCACCTAGTTCTGAACATGAACCGATTTCTACCAATTTCAATAGCGTTTGTGCTATGGCCGATAGAAACTTACGTACTAAATATTCATTAAAATATGATCACATTTGCGACCTGTAGTTTGATTACAAAATTTACATGGACACACAGACGGACGGACGTACGGAGGGACATCGTTAAATCGACTTAGAAGGTGATTCTAAGTCATTATAAAGTCATTATACCCTAACCACATAGTGGTATAGTGGTATTGTAGAAGAAAATAGTCGAAACACGTTTAATTTCTAGGCAACTTTATTTTTCAACTTAGCCAATTCATAAACCAACACTTTTTATACCCTATACCACTATGTGGTTTGGGTATAATGACTTTGTGCTGCTGTTTGTAACAACGAAAAATATTTGACCTAGACCCATCGTTAATTATACCGATCGAATCAGAATCACTTTCTGAGTTGATTTAACAATGTCCGTCCGTCCGTCCGTCCGTCCGTCCGTCCGTCTGTGTGTCCATGTAAAGCTTGTAATCAAACTGCAGGTCGCAAATATGAATATATTTTGATGAAATTTGGTATATAAGCTTTTATCGGCCATGGGATGAACGCTATTGAAATTGGTGAGAATCGGTCCATGTTCAGACCTAGCCCCCATACAAATTACCCATATGAAATCGACATAAATTGCCATAAGATCCAAATTGTCATATAGATCTTACTCAAATTGGGTTTGTATGCGTTAATTACATCCACTAATGAGTAGTTCAAAAATGATCCCTTTGACCCCATATAGAGCTGCTTCCCGATCTTCACTTAAATCTATTAAAAAACAAAAATATTGCACTGATTCTTCTCAAATTTTGTTTGTACATATTTTTGCAAAATACAAGAGACTTTACCAAACATGATCAGGATCGGTCCATTTTTGGACCTAGTCCCTTTATAGATATAGCATCCGATATGAACTTTTTCATATCTGCAGCTGAAAAAATTAATAAAAATCCCACTCAAATTTGGTTTTTGCTTATTTTCAATGTCCAGTTAGTTGGGCCCAAGAGATAGGGTTTCTAAACGCATGGTATAGGATATCGTATAGTCGGTCTAGACCGACTATAATTTTCTTACTTGTTTTATGTATGTGTAAGTAGCAATTTTAAATACAATTCACTCAAAATAAAGAAAAAAAATTAAAAACCTGTAAATCTGGTGAACAGCCAAAAAGTAATACCTTTCAAATAATATACGTTTGGTCAAAACCGGGATAAAACGATAGAACAAAACATCGGTAACAAAAAGTTGCCTAGCCTATTAATATTATAGATTAGAATAATACTTATCATTCTCCGATTTAGAAACTCTTACATTTCAGAAAAGTACTGAGGCGTTAAGGGAAATTCAGGTTTGTCTCATTCTCACTACAATTTCAGCGAATTAAGGAATATAATATATATGAACAAAACTTATTTCGATGTTTAATCGACGACTTTCTTAAAAATTCCGCTTTTTTATGATTCAAGTCCCGTTTATATATTAACAACAATTGGTCATGTTATGCACACTACATATTAATATTAAATTTCTCAATTTTTGCTTAAGTTCCTTGCCTGCTGATACTTGATTCAGTATCTCAAATTTTGGAATTAACATAGATTTTGAGAAAAAAAAGTTGTTCTTGGTGACATTTAACAGTATCTTACATACTTTCTCTGCAAATTTAACTACTTGAATTTTTAAGCACTTTTATCTTTTTGACTTTATCCATTCACTCAATTTAACATATATTTGACTATATTTCAGTAGTGCTTTTACGGAATAGGCATGGGCTATATGCATATATGTATGATTGTATTTTCATTATAAAAAAAGGCATGAAAAATGTTATTCTTTAGATGAAACATTTTACTGTATATTAAATATGTGACTTGACTTCAGATCAATGACATACTCGTATATTGGGATGGTCAAACAAATTTCCAAGTTTACTTAAATATCAGAGAAAACGGACAACATCATTATGCATGCATAATGTTGTATAAGAATTCTTAGTTTGTTTTTTTTTTCTCCCAACTACAATGCCCTAACACTTCCTGCGATTTTCAATTTAAAGCTTTATGGTTCAGTGTCACTTTATAACACTTTTCTTCTCTCTTTCTCAGTGGAAAAAATATCCTATTTGTTAAAATAATAAAAAATAAATGTTATTTTTTATATTTTCCCCACAGTCGTAGTGTATGGTTATTTTTTAAACTTGTTTTTTTGGCATTATGCCCAAATACATATTGAATGAGTTGTTTACAGAAAGTGAGTCAGATAATTTCTGTTTGCCGAAAGAAGCCGCTATGTCAGCGGCTTCTGCAACATAGGAGCTGTTACGGAAAAGCTTTAATTAATGAAAAATTGTAAAATTTGTTTTAATGAAGTATACAAATGAATACATATGTCTATACGTAATTATTTACATGTGTATGTTGTATATGATTAAACCATAGTACTTAACACCAATTATACATAACGAATGATATACAAACTTGTCTGTCGTTTTTTTTTTTTGCAGCATGTGTTGCACGTGGAATATCCCTTCCTGCTACAAAATACCTTCCATAGCACTTAAGTCTGTAAATTGGATTTTAGTCGTATTAGTTTTGCAAACTTTGTACAATATATACACAATATTTATACGAGGGCGGCTCAATAAGTCCGTCAGCTTCCCTCCTTTTTGATCTTCCTTTTAGTTATTTAAAAGTAGTTTGTTAATAAAGTACTGTCCACTTTTGATGAAGCTTCGTCATTAAGTTTGTGCTTTGAAGCCATTCAGAGAATAGATGAGTGATGCGTTTGCTCACAAGTGAACGTAAACGCAAACCTCTAACAACTTCAAAGGAGTCTTTGATATTATTTCACCGCAACATGGATCAGTGTTTGCACCGGTTAATGAAATATGAATCCATTACAACATACCAGAGATCAAGACACTCTGAGTTTCTCCGCGAACCAGCGCCAAAGAATACAGAGATCAGCTAATCGGTCAACAAGATCATAATGATATTTTTCTTGATGTGACTAGCAAATTATATTTAATATGCAAACTTATTGGATTGGGACTACGACGATTTAAAAAACCCGTATTTGGCCAAGAAGAAATTGCTTGTTTAATGAAGACCATATACGGGTGTACATGTGGGTAGCCACCATGGCAAAATTCCATATAATAATACGCAACATTTTCCGGATTTAGCCCACAGTACTTTTTTCTATTTTCTTTTTGGCGGAAAGATATATTGAGAACCTTAAAAAAATCCTAATATTTGGAAAAAAAAATAGAGAAATTTTGGACAAGAGTTAATTTTAGAATATATATATATATATATATATATATATATATTTTTTTTTTTTTACTAAAAAATGTATATCCAAAAACTCATGAATTTCTGATCAGCCCTCGTATATACCTACATGTAAATAGTTATGTATGAAAGTTTAAGATTTTGTTATACTTAAATTAACATAAAAGGCAGCCACCGTCAAAAATTAAATGAATTAAAAGTGATGATGAGGACAACAATAAACATATGACAATGTATACACATGATAAGCGGGAATTTAGAACTGAATCAAACGTGTTGAAGTTACAGAAATCTCCAGTAAAATATCTTCATTTTTAAAAAAGGTTTCAAGGAATGTTTATCCATGGTGTTCTGGAACTTCTCAACCCATTCACTACCAGTGCACTAGCTTGGGTACAAAAAAAGGGCAATTTTAAACACATTCCCTATATCAAATTATTTGCAAACTTTTAGTTGCTTTTTCAGCTTAGCGTTGAAGAATGTGTGCTCACGTTTCGGGGTACCTGCTCAAGCGCATGGCTCATCAAATCTTTTTATAATGAGAAAAAAGAATCTACAGCTTTATCGATTCACAGGTCAGTTTTTGTAATAGCAGGAATAATTGGATTCAGTGAATAATGTGTTAAGAACGAATAATTTTTTTTTTTCGCATCAAAATGTCGCTGCATTTGATAGATAACAAAACAAGCAAGGTAAAAAAGATCAATTTATGAATGAATGAACAGTCTATGAATTGGTGGCCACTACAATCCAAGTTTAACTTAAAAACATATGTAATGAATGATGTATTTATATATTAAATTGTTTTATATAAAAAATTATTCAAAGTTAAAATAATATTAAAAAATATTTGTTTGATTGGAGAAAAAGTAATTTTCTTTAACTTTGGTCATAACAATAAATACTTAACAATAATATTTCTGATAGGAAAAATTAAATTTTTTTTTACAAGCTTTTCTTTATTTTTTTATGTTTGAAGCGGATTTTTGTAGTTTTGCGACTAGCTAGAGCTTTGAAGATTTCAGCATTTCTGTAAAATGAATGACCAGAAATTATTTAATCATAATCTGATAATTATTCCTCGTGGTGAAAATGAACTCGCATGGAAGTATGTCTTAAATTTTTTTGTTGTTTAGAAGCTTGTTTAGAACTATGTTTTGATTAAAAAAAAACAATTAGTACCAGGCCGGACAAAAGGTTAAAAATATCAGGCCGAATATCTTGACATCCCTTCAACCTAACTACTATATCGTATGCCAACAATATTCCAAAGTACCGAAATCCATTTTAGTACAGAATGCCTTATAGTATTATAGCACACGGCTATTAATTTGAATAAATTAAAATGTAATTAGTGATAAATGGTTTTGATTGAATTTTGATTAAGGTAAAGTTTACGTTAAAATTTCGAAATCACACAAAATCAGATTCAACCATTATTTAACGGACAACTGAATAAATAACTTATAACCATACCTAAGATTAAAAAAATTAATACGAAACCTGGCAACTAAAAAAACAAATATTTTATATAAGTAATACATCATGGCAACTACGACATATAAAAAGCAACAAATGCTGGTAAAGAAACATGCTATATAATGATATTTATCATATATATACATACACACGCATATCGGAACATGATTGTTGGCATAGCGTTAATACTTTATTGTATTTTTTGCTGATACCCAACGCAGTAAAACCAGCACTGTGGAGAAAAAAATACTTTTTCGGATTCTTTGCCAATGAACGAACCTTAAATACACGTGCATGTGTGCTGCAGTTTTTTATTTCAAAAAGAAAAACTGACTTCAAGGTAAATCTTAGTTGACATAATTAAATTATTTTGTCATTGTAAGTGACATATGCAAGCAAATACATACAAACAACAATTAAATTGTCAGTTTACATCTCTGAATACCAAAGTAAGTAAGACTTATTAGTTTTTTTTTTTTTTCACCATTTTGAATGCTTAAAACTCAGATAGTTACTACAAAGCTACTAACTAACAATGCAGTGGATTTAATTAGTGCAGGTTACTTACTTCTAGGGAACATATTAAGTCATTTACTGCATACATACTACATATATTGCTCTAATTCTAATGACTTATGTAGTCCATGAATTACGAGTACTTTGACATTTCAAATAAAAGAATAATGGATGTAAACAACAATCAAGCTAAGATATATGAGGAATTTATCGTTGGCTAAACGATAGCCCAAACCATAAGTTTTGGAAAATCGCTGTTGGTCCATGAGTGATGTGGCCTCACATAGAGATGGCGTGATAAGTGTCTATTCATTCGGTACGGCCAACTGTTAGCAAAGTCGCGTCAAAATTTCCGGAAATATCATTACATAAAAAAAGTTACAAAAATGATGATACTTCAAAAGTTTAAAAAAAACTGAAGTGCAACCAGTTTCGTGTTTTGATTAAGCACTGTTTTTGCTGGGAAAACAAGTGTCCAAGCCAAACAATGAATTGATAAACTATACGGCAAACCTTCGCCATCATATTCAACGGTTAAAAGGTGGTATATAGAATATAAACGTGGTCGTACGAGCAGAAATGATGCAGATCGTCCTGGTCGTCCAAATGAGGCAGTTACCGAAGAAAACGTAGGAAAAGTGGATTAGGTTGTATTGAATGTTCGAAAAATAAAAGTGAGTGAAGTTGCTGGCATCATAAAGATATCAACAGAGTAAGTTCGGTATATATTATATGATCATTTAAATATGAAAAAGCTTTCTGCCCGATGGATGCTGCGACTTTTGATAGCTGAACAAAAATTTAAACGTGTTCGCTGTTCATGCTTCAAAATATGCTTTGGAAACGTTTGGAGTAAATTCAACTGAATTTTTAAGTCGATTTATAATAACGGATGAGACATGGATTCATTATTATATACCGGAGTCAAATAGACAGTCTGCGGAGTGGTTACAAGCGTGCGAAATCCAACCAAAGCAGCCAACGACTCAACATACGGCTGGAAAGTTTATGGCCAGTGTTTTTTGGGATGGTCGTGGTATAATATTGGTGGTATAATATTTAAAAGGGCGGGTCGATTTAAAAATCGCCCAAATGACAAGGAAAATCGTATTCTAGGGATCAAAATAAGAAACTTTGCGCGAGGAACCATACCCCTAAAACGAATTCTGATGCCCCGACTTTACATTTCCAAAAATCACCATATTTTGCTTAGAATTGGGCTGACTATGTTTGATTTAATATTAAAATTAACACTCATACGTATACATATCTTCTACTCTGCTAATAAATAATAGTCATACGCCTTGACTATGTTATGTTATGCAAAAAGATCGATCGGATGAGGGTAAATAACTTTTAGATCACTCCGTGACTCTGCGTGACTACCCCAAAATTAATCTGTAGTCACAACATGAATATGAGCCAAGTTTCAGATCAATTGCATGAGGGGGAATGGGGTGTCCCATGGCAGACAGACAGAGAGACAGACAGGTCAAAAGTCGTGACATCAGAATTCGTTTTAGAGGTATGGTTCCTTGGGCAAAGTTTCTTATTTTGATCCCTAGAATATGATTTTCCTTATTACGTGAGCGACTTTTTTGCCTCCCTACAAATCGACCCGCCCTAATATTTATTGATTACTTGGAGAATGGAAAAACAATAACTGCCAAGGACTATGTTGAGTTTTTGGACAGATTGGATGACGAAATTAAGAAAAAAATCTTGTATCGTCACAACAAAGCACCGCCACATTCATCTGCTTTAGCTTCAGAAAAATTGGTCTTTACGAATTATTTCCCCACCCCCCCTATTCGCCAGATCTGGCCCCAAGCGGTTACTATTTGTTCCCAAACTATAAATGAAAGAGATTTTCCACAGGGAAAGAGATTTTCCACAAATGAAGAAGTCATATCATAGACGGAAGCCTATTTTGAAAGGTTTGACAAATCGTATTTTTTTCAAGGGTATGAAGATGTTAGAGGAACGTTGGAAGAAGTGGCTTTTCATTGCTAGGCCACGGAGTTTTCACTCCATGTAGTATTTATTTAATTAATTTATTTATTTTTTTATTAGCTTTCCTGTACAACGAGAATAAATCTTATAATTACAGTACAGGAATAATTATGCTATAGCATGACAATTCTTAATTATAATTTGGCGTTACATAATACATAAAGATTTAATTACAAAAATACAGAAAAATATTAAAGAAAAATGTTAATGAATAGCCAAGCAAAAAAGATTACAAAAATAAGATTTTTATAAATAATTAATTTATTAATTAAAAGATTAGTATGCTAACGTAGAAATGCCATTCAGAAGATACCAAATAACGATGACGAGCTAGAAATAATTTTTTTCGGTTTGATCTGGCAAACCGAAGATTTTCATAAATGTAAAGTGGTTTTGCTCTAAGTTTCAGCAGATTTTCAAATGATAACCCGAAAAGCTTTTTCGTGAAGGAAGAAATTCTAGCAGATTTTCTTAGTCTAAACACAAATCTACTTCTAACATTAAGTTTGTCTTTACTATGGAAACCACAACTTGTAAAACGTTCACACCATGCCGGGAATTAAATACGTTTTGACTAGAAATATTCTTATACTTAAGGGAGTGAAAGATTGAGTATGCCAAGAGTTCTGAGCTTTATGTAGGTTTAAACCACAGTCATATTAATATGATTCGTTCATATCAGAGTGTTATTAAAAGTTACACCAAAATTTTTGTTGCTGAACCAAAGGCAAGTCTTTCTCCGTTGATAAATATTTCATTCCCAAACTCTGGATTTACATTTCGTTGCGTATTAGCAGACATTTTGACTTGCTAGGATTAATTCATAAACCATTGCTGACGCCCATGGGTACAAGTGACTAAAGTCATAGTTAATTTTATATATATTTTCATCTATCGACTGAGTTGGAGTGCTCAAAAAGAGTATATCTTGCAAATAGGAAGATAATCTGGTAAGTCGTTGATATAAATTGAGAACAAAAGTGGACTTAATAATGATCCTTGTTGTACATTTTTTTAAGGTTCAGATGACTTGTTATTTAAGCACACCGATTGTATGCGGTGTGTAGGATAAAATTAGAAGAGCTAATGTTTATGAAAAATTGAAGAAACGTCTTAACTTAATACAGAGATCAATTGTGTGAAACGACATCTTGGGTGAATTTTTTAATGGCTATACTACGTGATGAGTAATTGCATCATTTAGGTTGGTTGTGAGTATTGTTTCGTTCATATCGGAATGGTTCGATCATGATCATACATAATGAGGTTACTTTTTCAATATATTTCTGCAATACTAAAAGTTTTTTTTATCAGTAATGGAATCCATTTAGATGACGAATCCATTTGACAGGTTTTTAATATCAAGAATGGTGCGAATTATATTATTTCAATAGACAATTTAACCAGTTTTTGTACCCTATAATACCCTGTGGTCAGGATATAGTTAGCTTGTGCCGATGTTTTTAACTTTTTTTTTTTTTATTATTATTAATCAACACTCAGGGGATACCCCCTACAGATGTAGTGCATTGTGTTGATCTCAGGATAGATATAGATATAGGAAGGAGGAAAGAGGAAGTAGTGTGTTAATTTTTTTTTTTTTTTTTGCAGCGAAATTAGTGAAAATCGGACCATTTTAAGACCTAATTCTCATGCAAATATTTCCTTGACCTATTGTTGACTATACCCAAAATTAAACCATAGTCCCATGTAAACCTTCTTCTTGATTTTCAGTTATTATCAGCCAAACATAAAAAATAGCATAAATAGCATATTTTTATGCAATATGATTTTAGAAAATATGGTCATGATCGGTCCATTTCTCGACCTAGTCCAGATATAGAAATAGCATATGTGGAGGCAACAAATTAATAACAGTATTACTCAAATTTGATTTATTCTTATTTTATATGTCTACTTATGACTTCAGTATGATGGAAACTGCTTAATTGCTTTATATCACTCTTTATACTCGTATTTTTGAAAATCATCAAAAATTATATAATAATATATCGTTCGATATACATTTCAATGTTTTCAATTATTCCATCCATATATTTTTTTCGAGATTACTGAGAATCTTTAAAAAAAAAAATTCAATTCACCTAAAAAAACGAGTATGCTTTTAAGGTTTTGGTAATCAATCTTGAGCATAACAAAACAAAAATATCTCATTATGAATAAATGAAAAAAAAAACTAAAATTCAATGTTTTAAAAAAATAGATTAAAAAAAATGTATATGTTGAAGAAAAAACGCTTTGGATTAGACAATTCTATGATAACAATTTACATGGTATAAACAACAAGGTAGTGTAAGAGTAACCAAACATTTTCAAAAATAAAAACTGGTCTGTGATCAAGTGGTCTGTGTTTTTGTTTTTGTATAAGTGTAACGTTTATTGTAAAAAAAAATTAATATACGCAGTTTTCAACTTTATTCAATAAAATTCGATACAGTTTTGAATTGTATTGAATATTACTTATCGCCATCTTAATTGTAATGGATTCCTACTTAATTTGTTATATCTACAAGAAACCGGAAAAAAGTAGCTCAAGTAGATTTTATTAAACAATAACATAATTATAAAGCTTTTTTGTACAAAAGGGATTTGATAGCACCTTAATTTTTGTTTCCCATTGCTACTAAATAGTAAATTTTTAAAGTGAATGTTAAAAATATTTTAAAAACTTTTACTTAGTTAAG